>JAJMEU010000006.1:0-542455 GCA_030574335.1 Meyerozyma elateridarum
ATCTTTACGATAGTAGAACTTGAGTCTACCGCCTTAACCACTCGGCCACAGAGCCCTTACTGGTGATTTCAAAGGCTGTAGAGAATAAGAGGCCTTTTAAGAGAGCTAATTTAACGAGTTAATTAGCTATGTTAAGTCAGTGAATATGAATGGCACGCGGTCATGTAGAACCGTAATTGAGAAATAATATTGGACACTAAGAAATTGAAGTACCCCTAAATGTAAAATTCTCGGAAAATACCCTAATAAATAGGTGTCGTTTAAGCATATATTTCATAAGCCACGGACGTATTGCGATATGTTAATATTTAAGAAATTTACAAAATGTTGTAAATAGGATTGCATAAGTGTGTTTTGGACTCAATTGACCTCCAAATACGTTTCTGACCTCTTTTTCCCCTTATATATTTCCATAAACTTGTCCCCCACCATCGCTGGCCGAGTCACCATTTCGGTCGTCCGGCACATGGCGATGTACACAAAACCAATCCCCAAATTCAAAAATTCCCCATACCACAATCAATCACTCCACCAGGTACCCGCCTAGGAATATTGAGGAGAGGTCTTTCAGCTAGAAACATACCAGCACGGGAGTAAACTACTCGGAGCTGCCATTCTCCGCAACACGTACCGTTTGCGTTAGTCCCCGCCGACTTCTACTGACGACGGTGCGATTGCTAGGAGCCACCCATCGACTGTCACCCCCACAAGTAACCCCATCAACAGTCTCATTTCCCCCACGGATTAGCTCCAGCGAAGCATCCGGGTTGCCTGCCACACAATTTTAGGCGCAAATATCCGCATTTCCCCAGTCTTAACTCCGTCATTCATCCATCCATCGTCATGTCCCAAGATATATTTACCGGAGGAGCCACCACGTCCCAACACGTGGATGCCGAAGACGACCAACACTTCGAGGACACCACATTCCGTCTCAAGAGAACGCGGTCGTTGGGTTTGCTAGACGAGTTTATTCCCCAGTCAGATGAAAAATCGCCTGGTGATCCCCCAGCCACTACTCATAATAATCCGGAATCTAGTCCTGATGTGTCTGAGGAGATGGCTGAAGAGTCGGACGACGAAGCACGCACGCTCAAGTCGCCCGAACTCGTTCCTCACGACGATTCAGACCTTACGTCGGAGCCTTCTCGCCATGTAGATTATTTATCCCACCAATGGGACATGTCCGATATCTCCAAGTCGTGGAGATACGTCATTCAAAGACGTAAGAACGTTCCCAATGCTGCTAGACTCGAAAACGCCAGTTGGAGAACCTGGGCCCAACGCAGAGGTAACCTCAAAACCATCAGCCCTGAAGTGGTCAACTGGTCGAAAGACAGCGACGTCACCTGGCTCTATGGTCCTATCCTCAAAGACGAAGATAACGAAGACGATGAAGAAGAAGGTCCGAGCCACAAGGCGGCAACAACTGCCACCAGTGCCGTTGCCGGTGATATTTCGTTGCCCAACAAGAATAAAACCGGTCCTAAACCGATCTTGAAGCGACGCACAGTTCAAGACATGATGATCAGTCATGCGGATTTGATGAAATTGCAGCTTGCTACCAGTAGATTAAAGGAAAAGCAAGGACAACAACAGCAACAGCAACAGCAGCAACAACAACAGCAACAACATCTGAGAACTCCCAGCGATGTTCCTGAATTTGATGACTACGAGGCGATTTCTGCGAAACTTAATTCTCAATATCGCAACACTGGTAGTGCAACTGTAAGCAGAAACACCAGTCAATCTCAATTGGCGCCCTCATCCAAGAACGTTGAGTCGTCTAAGAGCGCTCAGCAAGGATCAGATGCAGCAACAGGCCAACAACCCACTGAGAAACCAGCTCCTGCAGAACGACGCATTCACTTTAATAACGAAGTACAACAATGCATTGCTGTGGACTATATGTCAGATGATGAAGACTACGATGATGATTATGACTACAGTGACTACGACGATAGTGGTGAAGACTATGTGTATGAAAGTCCTCGCGATCAAGACGGCTCGATAGAAAACATCGATGAAGATGAGGACGAAGAAGAAGAAGAAGATGATGGATTTGTCTTTTCGGTGAAACTGCCTTCGTCTGCCAATTTGTCCCCTGGTGTTTCTCTCCCGGCCCTCACTTCGTCTCAGCCGGAAGTTAAACGCTCTCCCTCCACTGTATCGGAATCATCTGCCAGTAGCTATAAGACTATTCATTTACTTCCTTCTACGACACTTAATCTTGGGTCATCTGATGAAGAAAGTGACGAAGAAAACCCTTACACTTCTAGTCAATCACACAACAGCATCAGTCGTGGTTATGATTACTATTACGACTACAATACAGTGTACACCGTTGACCCAGATCATGCCATATATGGCACTAGGAAGTCTCCAGACGTGGTGGACGTCCCTGAAAACATTGCCATGGGTTCAAACCTTGATTATGAGATAATTGAGAATGAGGATGTAACTAGACGGGAACCTGAAAACGAAGACGATCAACGGCAAGAGAACATTCCTGATGGTCGTCCCTATAGTGTTCCTGACTCGTCCAGGCAATCTGCTGTAGATTCTGATAGTGATAGCGACAGCGATGACGGCGGATTATCTATTTCTACCCGTCGTTCGAGTCAATCATTGGCACAAGAGGTATTCGAACGGTCTACGCCTGCTCATCCTGAAGAACATCCTACCACTGAATATCCTCATGGAGAAGCTCAACCGGTAGATGCTCCTGTTACTAGCATCAACAAGAATCATTCGCTGGCTCTGCTTCTGAAACAACCAGTATCTTCAAGTTCCCTTTCTCAACAATTCTTTGGAGGTGGCATGACAAACAAAGACAGCGGTCTTTCTGACATGTTTTTGAACCAACCCCAAGAACAACAGTTGGACCAGCCTAATCTGCCACCTCAATATGGTGATAACAGACCAGCAGGTTCTCTCTCAAGCTCTAAAAGGTCTCCGTTACCTCCCCATACGACGTCGGCAAATGCATTTTCTTCAGGACCTCCAACTGAGGCCCAGAGACGTCTGATTCTGGGGGCATTCTCTCTCAATTCCGATTCTGACACTGATGATGACGACGAAGGAGGATTATCCATTGGAGCCCGGCCTACTCATCGAGTGGCCAGTGGAGCGAGCCAGAGATCTACTGGTTCGTCCAGCGAGAACCCTGACAGCAACACTTCAAGTTATCAATCTTTATCTCAAGTAGCAGGACGAAACGGAATCACCAGCCCCTCTCCTGATGCTGAGCGTAACCGGGTTGGAAATGCTGTTGGAAATGCTATGGGTCAGGCCAAGGGACTTGCAAGCCACATTTTAAATTGGAAGAATAGTGACTAGTGTTCAATTCTTAGTGTAAATAGAAAAGGAGGAATCATGGTAAAATCACTTTGTAGATGTATATACTGCAGATAAGCTACCAGCAATGATAAGAAAAGACGTTTAGCCATATCACATCTTCACAACTGCAAGAGCAAAAACAAGATAAAAAAAGGGGCATTATTTCCAGTGAATGTATTAAGCATATAGATAGTGCCTTGTTTATTCTAGTTTGGAACTTTGGACCTGCCATCCATACCAGCAATCCAAAACAGTCACCGTCATTCTACTCCACAGAAAGTAGTCATCTCATCGACCGGCCAAGTTGGAGCTACGACAATATATTTAGTGGCTTCATAATTACTTTGGAGTCATTCTAATCCCAAATTACCATATTTATACATAACAAAATCATAACAAAGCATGCCGTCCGATGGCAAGTGTGAGCTCGTGGGCACGTTTTCGCTCATGACTCAAGCATTTTTGGGACTATTATGTCTCTCTTCCCTTCTTATCAAACGAAATTACGAATATCCAGTACGAAGACCGTGGAAAGTGTGGTCTTTTGATGTATCTAAACAACTTATTGGTGCTCTTGGAGTCCATATATTTAATGTCCTACTTTCGATTTTGAAGACTCAAAGTCTGGGAATAATGAAAATATTACTACAAACAAAGGATGACGATGAGATCGACGATGACGATCCATGCGATTGGTACTTTCTTAATATTGTGTTTGATTGTACCATTGGAGTTTATGTTCTTTACCTTGTTTTCAAAGTCGTCAACCGAATCGCCCGAGACTACTGCCATATGACCCACATAGAATCGGGTCAATACGGAGCTAATCCTTCAAAGCCATCATTTAGAGCATATTTTAAGCAGCTAGGACTTTATTTCCTCTCGCTTATGATTACCAAGTTTATTCTCTACGGTATCATGGAGTGCTTTGAGACCCAGCTACTCTGGATCACCGGCCGGGTACTCTTGGTGTGGCTCGATGAGTATCCGGACGAATTCGAGATATTCGTGGTGATGTTCGTGGTCCCGATTGTTATGAACTGTCTTCAACTCATCTTGATTGACAATTTCATCCAGGACCAGATGGTTCATAAAATCAATGAGGAACATCCGTTGGTTCCAGACGAGAGCCATGCCTACGGAGCCACTTAGAAGCATTTCCTATAGCGTAATATTAGCATATATACAATTATTTACAGATATTTTTGGTCAAAGAACCGTACCAGCTCGTTAACTTAATGGGTTTCGAATCCGTAGCCCTTCATACATGCCTTGTATTTGGCAATCATGTCATCACACTTGCCGGAATCTTGGCCGTTGAAAAGAAGGCACTCATCTCTAACTTTTTTCTCATCCAAACACACACAGCAGGACTTAGGCTTGGAAGTTTGGGCCACAGGAGCTGGGGAAGACATGTTTAATTGAAAAACGAAGGGGTAATGAAAAACTGTGGTTTGACAATTCGATGTTCCGGTACTCGGCTGAGTCAGCAGATCTATTAGGGAAACCAGTGAGCAAAAACATTCGATGCACCAGAATAGTACATCCTTACATCCAAGATTCCCTCCACCATCACTACCTAAGTGTTCAATACCAGTCCACCATGTCGCTGGACGTTTCTAATCGGGCCTCGCTAGACGACACTGCCGACTTGAACGACGATTTGGCTAATGAGTCGGTTTACAGCTCATTTTCTTCGCAGCCAAATCACAAACGGTCGGGCTCAGTGGCTCTGTTCCGTAACAGCATAGACGCTGACAGCTCATTTTCATCCTCTGCATTCTTTCAATCATATAATAACCCTGATCAATCTGACGAATTCTCCCCATTGGGTCCCAATTGCATATATGAACTTACCTACGGCTCCGATGCCGCTAGAGTCAACCGAAGTCGAACTCCAAAAACGTCTGTCACCTTGCACGGCGGTCAAACAACAATAACTAACCTTCGGACTCCCTCGGCTCGAGATATTAAGCAGATCCAGTTGCTGAAGCTCAAACGTAAAGTTAGTAGTGATGACTTGAACAACAAGTACATTGCTGATGTCAAGCTGGAATACGAAACTTTTGATCTGAGTTACAATTTATTGACCGAAGATTCTCTCCAGCAATTACTCCTCCAAGACGACCACCAAGACCCTGTTGAAAACGGAGATCACATTTCTAAGATTCCCCAGGTATTTCGTGAGTCTCAATTCCATCTCGATAATCCTAGAGTTTTCAAGCAAGTAATCGACAATGCGCCACTTCTTGCCAATTCCGACGATCCCTCTCAATTCGTCGACAACACAGACATCCAAAATAAGCTTCTGCATTACCTTGACATTGTCGAGATCAACTTAGTTAAAGAGATCTCCACGGCGTCCGATTCATTCTTCTCTACAATCGATGATATCAATGACATTCATTCTCTGTTCTCTTCCAATATGTCCCAATTCCGTACCATCGTCGACAAACTCGATATCCTTGAAACATCTCAAGCTGAGCAGGGCTTTAAAATAGTCAAGAAATTCATCGAACGTAGAAACGTGGAAATTCTTGAGCTGGCGATCCTCCAAATTCAACTCATAATTAATCTCGCGGAATTGGCCCATGCGTCTTTCCAACAGGGAAATCATTCAGACTGCCTTAACAAGGTAGTAGTGATTGAGAACTTGATGAATGGAACTGATCAGGTCTTCGAAAATCAACTTCCACATCCACTAATAAACCTAACTTCTTTGGAAGGTTTAGAGGACATTAACAGACAACTTTACTCTCTCAAAGCAGAATGCTCCAAGGGGTTTATAGATAGTTTTGTTGATCTTCTTGTCCAAGATTTACGATCTCACTATCAAAGTGTTCCTACTCAAGATACGTTTGACCGTATCAGTAGTTCACTTAAACCAAATAAGACTAAAACTTCCAACACATCTTATCAATCATTTTCGCTGGACAAAAAGAATACTCTTGCTGAGTACGTGCAAATTTTATCAAAATCTGGACGTTTGGTTGATGCATTTTCACTTTATCTGGACAAAATAATTGTAGAAATTAAAGATATCATTAAAGTCCGCCTTCCTACCTCCCGTCCAACTCCGGATACTTCCAATCCTCCATCTAGAGCATCTCCTGCTCCTTCTGAAGCTCTCAATAATACTACCGCTAACAATCTTTCGACTTCTTTAAGATCAATGACTGCCGCTGAGTTTGAAGAAATGCTTTTCATCTCCTTTGCTAATCTATCAGAATGCCTTCGGAGATTAACAGTGCACCAGAAAGTTTTATTAGATCTTGCATTAACGAATGTGCCTGAGGAATCCAGCAATATTGACGTGATGTCCTTCGATATAACCTTTACTATAAACAAAGCCATTGAATTGACCCAAATTCGTATGGCAAAGGTTATAAACGTAAGATCAGAGCAACTTGCGGATCTTCCTTTGAAGCAGTATCTTCGTTTTTACGGTATTGCTTCGGCGTACCTTCAAGAATGCGAGCTTATCAATCCAGGCTATGTGGCCAGTAACGCAGGAAGTTCTTTGAATGACTGGATTAGAAACCATACAGGGTACTTCATTCATAGATTTCACCTGAATAGTTTGAGAGGGTTGATTGCTGACTGTGACAAAGATCAATGGAAAGAGATTACTGATACTGAGATGCTCAACGAAGGACAGGTAATTGCGGATGAGCTCGTTTCTTACTCTGAGTTCATTGAACTGAATGGAAAATCAGGGTTCTCTGGAGCCACTTGGTTGCTGGCAATCGATATACACAGTGTTCCTGAAGTTCCAACTGATACCACCAAGTTTGATGATCAGAAGACCACCCTCAATTTGAAAGATGAAGGTTTCTTGGTTCCTGATCTCACAGTGAAGGCACTTGAATATGTTAGAGACTATCTTGCTATTCAGAAGATATTCTCAGGAAAGGACATGACAGTTGAGAATAATTTGTTAAATTTCTTCAAACTTATGAATTCACGCTCTTCGCAGGCAGTTTTAAGTGCTGGTGCTACAAGAACAGCCGGTCTTAAGCACATCAAAACCAAGCATTTAGCTGTCTGCATTCAATTCATCGAATTCAACATAGCACTATTGGAATCAGTGGCTCCAATATTTTTGCATAAGCAACCTCTGTCACTTCGTCCTTCTTCAAATGAGGATCTCACGTACGGTCGAGTATTGGCCAACTACAAGGATCACGAGAATGAGCTTTTTTCTAAACTTATTGCAATTATGCATGATAGAACTGTCAACCATTGTTCTGCGATCTTGAAGATTGATTGGTCAGAACCGTTGAAGCATCCTCAACAGTGCCATCCATACATGGAAGTTTTGGTAAAGGAAACGTTGATTGTTGCAAAGACTTTATCCAAATATTTAGCAGACATCAAGTATTCGTACGTGATGCTGCAAATATTTGATAACTACAAAAAGCTACTCGTTGACTGTTACTGTACCAAGTTGCCTCATTTCAAGGACTTTAACGAAAAGCATTCGTTGTTAAAAGATATTGACTACTTCAGAGTGAAATTAGGTGAGTTGTCGGGATACGGAAATTCAGGTCAAGTAATTTGGGAGAATGTTAATTCATTGCCCACTATTGAGGATGCCAAGATGGAGGAAATTATGCGTAACAATATTGAGGGAGAAAGGAAGAGTGCTGAGGCATCAGCAAAGACGTCCTTAGAAGAAGAGAACGAGGAAATATTTGATGTGTCCAAGGAGCAGGAGGCTCTGGCCCCAGATAATTAGCATAAAATATAAATTTAGTTGCATTATAGACTTACTACAAACGAAGATTGAATTGTCCTGCTTGGTCTTTAGTGAAAGTCTTCTCTTCGGTAACGATACCGTCTATAATTTCATGAGGCGTAACGTCAAAAGAAGGATTCCAAGCACTTATGTCTGGAGTCGCCACACCGACCGTCTGCTTTTCTCCAACACCCTGGTTCGTGAGAATAGGCCCCCTAAGAGTAGTAAGTTCAGTTTCTGGGCGCTCTTCGATGACAATATCGTCACCAGTAGCAGTTTTCAAATCTATCGTGGTCCTTGGCGCTGCCACAACCATTGTGAGTTCGGATTTAGGATCATCCAGTCGGCTATTGAATTGCTGAAAGATAGTAGCAAGTTGAAAGGTACCAATCTTATTGGCTGTGTCACCATTTTCTACAATTCTATCAGCACCAACAATTGCGAATTTAACTGGAGCAGTCGAATCTTTCACCTTCTTGCCTTTGTGGGTACTTGAAATCAAGAATGATACCATATTATCACAAATCAACGTGAAAGGTATTTTTTCATACTTCAATTCAAAGGTGGTCAATTTTGCACCCTGGTTGTAAGGTCTCGTTTCACAAGGGTAAATCTTTTCGAGCCAGAATTTCTCTTTAGAAACAGACTTTTCTAATGCCTTGTAAGCAGATCTAATTATTCCCAATGCTGTTCCGTGGCCCGAAGTAGCCAAAGAGCCAGTATTACAGTATGTAATGATCGAAAATGCACCTTCGAAATTTTGAGCTCTTAAGGTTTGTACCAAATAATCAACACCATTCAGACCTATTTTGTAGTTGTTAGTCAAGTCATCGTCAAATAGTCTGGTAGCATAGTCATATATTGGTTTGTATACGTCGTCGATCGACTCGTATTTCTTGATGAGGGTCTTGATCTCATTGCAGGCATTAGAAAGATTGACGGCAGTCGGCCTTGATGTCACCAAATGGTCTATTTTCTCAACAAGATCAGCAATATTCTTTGGCTTGTTCGTGTGAACTTCCACAACAATTGAAAAGGCCCCCACGATGGCTATCGCTGGAGCACCTCGAACTTGCATGGACTTGATGGCCGAGAAGGCATCGTTTATTCCGGCAATTGTTATGTATTCATGCGAGTACGGTAAAAGTAGCTGGTCTAAGATGGTCAATTGGATTGTCTTCCTATCGAATTTGATAGCTTCAAGGACTGCCATGGTATATTAATGTTAAGATAAAAATTAATACTCTATTTATTCACGTGCGTATGCGACAGAAACGGACCCTGTCAAAACCACAGTTGCAATACAATACACCACGTTGTCAACCATTAAAAAATAAGTCTTCTTATGCCTTCAACATCCCATTCCCCTTTGAGTGAGTTCCATCTGCATCCAAGTAGCTTGCGTCCTGTGACGGGACATCTTCCTCCTCTGACAACATTGACTTCAATTTTTGGTAATTCTTGTTTCTCTTCGTCCTTCTCTTCTTCAACTTCTTCGTCACTATCAGAATCCTCTTTCTCCTCTAATTTCTCAGTCAATAACTTGTGAGAATTCTTAAGATAATTGTAGATGCAAGTGTAGCAGAATACGTACCCAGTTTCTATGATAGCCGGATTTGTAATTTCATCATGACAAAGTGGGCATAATTTGCCTGACTTGTAAACTTTTTTCTTAGGCTCATGGTCGTGAAGCTTAAAGTTCTTGGCCACAACTGAAGGAGGAGGCACAACTGTATCGAGTGTAGCACCTTGGTTCTTCGCTATTTTGCTTCCAAAATCCGAATTGTTATACCATTCTAAGAACTTTAACGTGAAAATTGCTACCGGGAAGAATGTACCTAAGAGATATCTGACAATCTTCCATACTGGTCTTCCTAAGTACAGAGTAAAAAATCTCAAGATCATCTCTGTGTTGTTTGGAGGACGAATCTTGTTGTGTCTCTTTCTGAAACTAGGAAGTTTAGGTTTATTCTTATCGTAATCAAATTGGTTGAGTCGTGAGTAATTGATTTTAAAGAGGAATGTGAGTAAGGATGGTGACTTGGTAGCACCACTGAAGTAAAGAAGAGTTGTGACAAAGTTGGCTGCTCTAAATGAGCTCTGTACAGTTGGATACCATTGCACAAACTTCTTCTTGGCTTCTATTTTGTACTTTTCCAGGGAGGAATTGGGGTCTTCTGCAACCAATTGGTTGGTAATATATTTGGGATACCAAAGTTCGTACCAATAATTGAACTTTTCCGATAAATATGATACACCAGTGATCTCGAATACAGAAACCGCTGATTGTAAAGTAGTGAGCATGCGTCTTTCTTCTACGATAGAAGGCACAATTTGGGTAATTTTGCTACTATTGTAAGTACCGTTGGATAATGGAGTTTGGCTCACTCTTTTTAATCCGTAGAAGTTTTCTGTGAATGTACCTTGCCAGTACTTGATAAAGTACCATTCTATGAAGCTTCGGACCACCACATTTATCTCGTCAAATTTATTGGTTATTCGCAAGAGCCAGTAAGGATATCTGCTGGCATAGTACACCAAAATATATCGTAATGATGGGGATAAAAGTGCCTCTAACTGATTGGCGGAGATGAGCTCAAAGATAGTAGGCGTCTCAGAGTCAAGCTGTGACGCATCAAGCGATGAGTAGTACTCCATGTTGATATGAGAATAGATTGATGATGAAATCTGCAACCCCACATTTTGACCTCGGTGCATAATATGCAGGAGAAAGTAGTAGCCTGCAACGTGAAGAGTAAAGTAGGTCAGGAAGCATTAATGAAGATGAATAATAGAATAGTTTTGCTCGAGGGGACGAAAGCAATACCCTTAGTGATGAATAATATTCTTTCCGTGAATTTTTTTTTTCTGTATTTGCTTTGCTGCCATGGTTGCAAATTCGAGTTAGCATTTGGTTGCATTCCGAAAGGTCGTGAAGCATATTTATGTTAAACGCCCAGCCGATACTCCTTTTCAATGAAGATTATTAGTGAATTACTTGGAAGTGAAAAATTTCCAGATAGACTTTTAGACTTATTCAAAATTCCAACTACAAACTTTCATGCTACAAAATCGAAGTCAAGTCCTCCTGGACCGATGCCTAGCATTGTAGCTCCTAATTTAGTGCTAAATTTCTACGACAGTTCTCATAATGACAAACTGCAATTCCTCACTTCAGAAACATCGTTCACTCAAATGACAAGCGAAACTCAAATCGCGTCAGAACCTCTCACGCTCTCTTCTTCAAATGGAATTAATTACGACAAGCTTGACTAGAGATGATAGATATACGATAAATGATCAGCATAGCAGAATGAATGTATTTATTAAATGATTTGGTATTTTGGATGTTTTAACAGATACTAGCAGATGGTTGTACTTGACACCGCTTGGTATCGAACCGGAAACCGTACTTGGTATGAATCTCCCAGAGATTCAAGTCAAATACTTGATAGTCCCCAAATTCGAATCCATCGTTATTGTCGGCGGTTTGAATAAGCTTGATGCATTTGAACCAATGGTAGTAGTGGCTCAGTTCGTAATGCTTAGAATCAAATGGCGATAATCTTCCTGGGGTTGGAGTTTGACTCCTGCTGCTTTCAGCCGTACTCAACTTCAAATCTGTCAGCGAGTAAGGTTTCCATCCAAGTTCGTATAAACATGCCTCGGCAATGATATTCTCCAATGGAGTGATACCATAGTAATATCCATAGAAGAGCACCAAGTTCATTTCATTGATAGCCGTCGCATCACTTATAGTGGATTCTTGCTTGATCTTTTGAACATACTGCTCAAAAAGATCGTTGGCACGAATATGGTTCCATAACGACAGGCACTTCAAAAGCTGCAATGGAGGCCGTATATGCTGATCGGGTGAGAAATCTGGCTCATGTTGATAAAACGAAGTTTGGATGATTTTGGGCAAGTATGGTTTCTGAATTGGACATTTGTACTGGCTGTATGAACTAGTGCTCTTGAGTAACTTAGCTTCATCCCTAGTGGAGCTCAGAGATACTTTACGAGTGGTGGTGAAAGACAAAATTAAATCTTGAATTCCTGGGGGAAGCCTAATGAGGTTCAAGTCTTGAAACAATCCTGATTCTTCTTTCGATAGATTCGAATTATTCAATACGGAAACATACTGGCTAGCAAATACGCTAGTGGGTTGCTGACTTTCGTACGGTGTCTTAATCTCTGAAGCAATTGGCTGATGAGTTGGTTGAATCGAGGACAGGGCTGAAGAAGGCGCCAGTTGAGAAGCATTACGGGATGTTTGGGCCAGTACTGTAGTAGGGACCAGAGTTGATGGTGATAATGATTTTTCCTGCTTTTCCTTAGTGTGTCCGTTGCTTTGGCCATTTACAGGACCATTACCAGCAGCAGCAGCAGCCCACTTGAGAGTTCCAATGGGTTTCTGAGGAGTAGCGGCTGGTTTAAGTACTTTAACGATTCCAGGGCTCGAGGTATCTGGTGTTGTCAAGTCTTGGTGGTGTGGTTTTGAAGGTGTGGCCGTGGGTCGGGTGCCAGGAGAAGATGCCGTGGATGGTGCCGAGGAAGGCGCCGAGGATGGAACTGATGGTTGTTTGGCTTCGATGACAGGTTTGGTTGCTTCCTTAGCAGGTCTGGATTCGGGCTCAGGTGAGTCTTTCGGTGTTACTACATTCAACTCGGCAAAACTGTCGTTAGCGACCGAGGTGTTCTGCTCCTGCTCGGCCAAATCAGAAGCCTGGGATGCTTCTTTGAATAAGTCGTCATACAAGTTCTCGTCGTCAATGAAATCCGGCTCTTGGTTGGATTCTATGTAAAAGCTGATGTCGTCCTGGATGGCCATGACTGATTCTCCCAGAATCTTTTTCCGCTTTAGTAAGTGGACAATATGCTCGAGTCGTTCAATATGGAAAGTGTTCTTGTTCATGAATTGTTCAATTTCTTGTTTTCGTTCTTCGTTGGCCAGGTTGGCCTTCTTGGTCTTCTTCTGGGACAATTTTTCATAGTCGGATTCCAACTCTTCGTTCTGCTCAGTCAATTCTTCTATGCTAGATTCCAAGAATTCCACGGCTTCTATGGCCTCTGGACTAAGCTCTTCGCCTTGTTCTAAAGCGGCCAACATTATGGACTGGTTAGAAAATGACTTCATCTTCGAACTCTTCTCCACATCTTTATAGCATTCCATTGCTTCTTCCACCATTTTTCGGTGCTCCTGGAGCTTCTGGGGTGCGATGGTTGCTTCCATGGAATCGTTCAGCTGCCATGTCTTGATTTGATCTCGGTACTTTTGAAGCTTCTTAATCTCTTTTTTCAAGTCGCCTTCTAGCTTTTCTCGTTGGGAATCGCTGCCGGCACCTTCATGTCTAGTATAGTAGTAGTTAAAGATCTCGCACCCTTCGTTGATTTTTTTGAAAATGGCATCTACCTCTCTGAATGTTAGCGTGGGTCAATTGAAAAAAACAAGATAAATACATACTTTTGAAGCTTACGGTGAGCCATGGCGTCGACCGGTAATTATACTGCCGCCTATGCTTAGTGACGATTAGACAAAGATGCCCACTATGAAAATTTTAAAGGGTGTTCGGGTTGGTTCCTGGATACAATTTGTGGGGAGTCCCGTGACTTTAGCAAAAATGTATATCCTATTTATACTCTAATTAGCTTACAACTCGTCGTGGTCGAAGTCATCATCTGAATCGGCGTCTCCGAATTGGGCGCTGTCATCTGGTGAGCCTCCGTATAACTTAGCGGTGATTGGCGTGGCGACATCGATCAATTTTTGTTTTTGTTCCTCGAACTCTTCACTGGTAGCACTGTCAAAGTTGTCTTCCAAGAACTCCAAGGTCTCCTTGACGGCGTCATCCAAAGTCTCCTTGTCTTCTTCAGACAACTTGGATCCCAAGCCAGTCTCAGACTCGTCCTTCAATTGACCCTTCAACATGTGAGCGTAGTTCTCCAATGAGTTTCTAGACTCAATCTTAGCCTTGATCTCAGCATCTTGTTCGGCGTACTTCTCGGCCTCCTCAACCATACGGTCGATCTCCTCCTTGGACAATCTACCCTTGTCGTTGGTGATGGTAATGGACTCAGACTTACCGGTTCCCTTGTCCATGGCCTCAACCTTCAAGATACCATTAGCATCTAAAGAGAAAGTAACCTCGATTTGAGGAACACCTCTTGGGGCTGGTGGAATGCCGGTCAACTCGAACTTACCCAACTTGTTGTTGTCCTTGGCCATAGCACGCTCACCTTCGTAAACTTGAATCAACACGGTTGGCTGGTTGTCAGCAGCAGTGGAGAAAATTTGAGATTTCTTGGTTGGAATGGCAGTGTTTCTGTTGATCAAAGTGGTCATGACACCACCTGTGGTCTCGATACCCAAGGTCAATGGGTTGACATCCAACAACACGATATCCTCAACACCCTCCTCACCACTCAAAACACCAGCTTGAACGGCAGCACCGTAAGCAACGGCCTCGTCAGGGTTAATACCCTTGGAAGCCTTCTTACCGTCAAAGAACTTCTCCAACAACTCTTGCACCTTGGGGATTCTGGTAGAACCACCAACAAGCACAATGTCATCGATCTCAGTCTTCTTGACATTGGCATCCTTCAACACTTGCTCAACTGGCTTCAAGGTTCTCTTGAACAAATCAATATTCAATTCCTCAAACTTGGCTCTGGACAAGTTTTCTGAGAAGTCAATACCGTCAACGAACGAGTCAATTTCAACTCTCACGCTCATTTGAGAAGACAAGGTTCTCTTGGCCTTTTCAGCCTCACGCTTCAACTTGGCCATGGCCTTAGGGTTGGTGTTAACATCGATATCGTGCTTCTTCTTGAAGAGCTTGCTCAAGTAACGGACAACTTTAAAGTCGAAATCTTCACCACCCAAGTGAGTGTCACCAGCGGTGGCCTTGACTTCGAAAACACCTCCCTCAATAGACAATAAAGATACATCAAAAGTACCTCCACCCAAGTCGTAGACAATGATCTGTCTCTCGTCGTCGGTCTTGTCCAAACCGTAGGCAATGGCAGCGGCAGTAGGCTCGTTGACAATTCTCAACACGTTCAAACCGGCAATAGTACCGGCATCCTTGGTGGCTTGTCTTTGAGCATCGTTGAAGTAGGCAGGAACAGTGACCACGGCGTGAGTGACCTTCTTACCAAGGTAGTCCTCGGCGATCGACTTCATCTTACCCAAGATCATTCCGGAGATTTCCTCAGCGGAAAACGTCTTTTCGTCGTCATTGTAGGTGACCTTAACAACGGGCTTACCGTCCTTCTTTTCAATTTCATAAGGCAAGTGCTTGATTTCACGCTGAACCGTCTTGTCGTTGTACTTCAATCCGATCAAACGCTTAATGTCAAACACGGTGTTCTTAACGTTGGAGGAAGCTTGGTTCTTGGCAGCATCACCGATCAAACGCTCGCCCTCGGTGAAGGCAACGTACGAAGGAGTGATTCTATTACCCTGCTCGTTGGCCAAGATCTCGACCTTACCAGACTTCATCACACCCACACACGAGTAGGTGGTACCCAAATCGATACCGATGACAGTACCGTAATTTTCAGCATCTGTGGAGTTGTCGTCGGCGGCATTCACCAAGACTCCGGCCCCGTTGGAGGCCATGAGTGGCAACACAACCAAGAACAACGCATACAAGAGAGTCAAACCAGATACCCACACTTTAGTGGCAGACTTCATGGTGTACAAAATGGTGTTGAATTTCCAAGTTGCACCGGACTAAATGAGGCCTTATATGGACGCGCAACTGTGCACCAATGAACGATGACGTGGCAGAGCGAACCTTCGAGAGTGCGACTCTAGCAGGCGCGCAGGGCATGGAGTGCATGAAGTGCATGGAGTGGAGGGAGTGTAGGTAAGCCACTAGTTTAGTGAGAACGGTTCCGTGAGTGCATATAGTCTTATAGCTGTACATAGGAATTTTATTCCTGCAGTTAGTCACAGAACAACAGCAGAGAAATGTGTGTCCTTGCCATCCACACACCTGCACACCCAGTCTCCGTCTCCGTCTCCTCTGGTTTTTCTCACGCATCCACCCAACACCCACAGCCCACCACCAGCTTCGCTCATCCCCCCGCACGACTGCCCCTTCTTCCTTCAGGGTTAAGCAATCGGAACCAAACGTCGCCAGAATGAACGAACAGTTTGTCACCGACGAATTAAACCAGCTCCAGAAGGAGATCATAGCCAAGAATCCACTCGATGTCTTGCAATTCTGCGCCAATTACTTCAATAGCAAACTTGAGCTCCAACGGTCTCAATTATGGCCTCAACAGAATAAAGCCAAGGCGGCTGGAATCAATCTTTTTTCCAGTGTCGACAACGTGGACGTCCATCTCCACGGTGCCAGCGCAGCCATGACTGCCAATGGCCGCCAGCCCAGTTTTAAATCGCCCTTTGGCGACAACGACCCCCATCTGCTTCAACACCACGACGACTCCAAGCAAGAAGATAAAGCCAATTTGTTTAAAGGAGGCTTTGGCGTGGGCGGACTGCCCGCTGACCCTCATGCGCGTGCAGCAGAGGTAGACCCCAACGACCATGATGATCCTGCAAGAAGAACCGCCGGAAACGAAGCGTCGGTTGCTGCCGCCAAGTCGAAGATCCCTGTGGCCTTCAATGCCAACCGCCGGGTGTCGGTATCCGCAGAGGCCCTCAATCCTGGTAAATTCAAGAGCGACTCGTGGAGACCTCCTACTAATAACTTGTCAACTAGCCAGAAGTCCGAGTTAAGCAAGACGCTCTCGAGTAACTTTTTGTTCCAACAATTGGACTCCGGCTCCAAGAAAACCGTCATTGAGGCGCTCACTAAAAAGGTGTTCACCAAGGGCGACGAGATCATCCGCCAGGGTGACGAGGGTGACTTCTTCTACATCGTAGAATTGGGTTCGGTCGATTTCTACGTAAACGGATCCAAAGTCAACTCCAGTAGCGAGGGCTCATCATTCGGTGAACTCGCACTCATGTACAACTCTCCTAGAGCCGCTACTGCGGTAGCTGCGTCGGACGACGTGACTTGCTGGGCCCTCGATAGGCTCACTTTCCGCCGGATCTTGTTGGAGGGAACATTCAATCGTAGGTTGATGTACGAGGACTTCTTAAAGGACGTTAAGGTATTGAGTTCTTTAACCAATCAGGAAAGACTGAAGCTTGCTGATGCTCTTTCTACCGAAATCTACCATAAGGGAGACAAGATTGTCACCGAGGGAGAACAGGGTGAGAACTTCTACTTCATTGAACGTGGTGAGTGCAAGGTAATTAAGGAGGGTCAAGGTGTAGTATCACATTTGAGTAAGGGAGACTACTTTGGTGAGGTTGCTTTGTTAAACGATTTGCCCCGCCAAGCTACGGTGGAGGCTATAGATACTGTGGTGGTGGCTACCTTGGGTAAGTCTGGATTCACCCGGTTGTTGGGTCCTGCCGTTCAAGTATTGAAGAACCAAGATCCTACCAAGTAGAATGCAAAGGGAAACTCCCAGGGTTTACAATTCATAGTTAATAAATATCGTGTATTATACAAGTGAACTTTTCCCTGTTCTAAATAAATTAAAGTCTAGTAAAGTGGAGCCCTTTGGGCAAGAAAAAACGGGACGTAAGAAGTAAATTAATAATGCTTAAATGGTGAAGAGTACAGCGACACTCAACATCGTACTGAGGATGACCCACGATACGGATTTTGATGATGAAGCGGCACCTTGTTGAATAGTAGGTCCAGAAGAAGCTGGTGCTGTAGGGTTGCCATTAGATGGGTTGGATGGGTTGGAAACAGTAGGGTTAATGCTACCGGGGTTGTTGTTGGAGCCATCAGAGCCACTTGAGCCGGAACCGTTAGAACCATTAGAATTGGAACTTGAACCAGATCCATTAGATCCATTAGAGCCTGAGCCTGAGCCTGAGCCGCTACCTGAACCATTGACGGTTGATCCAGTTGATCCAGTTGATCCGCTATTAGATCCGCCATTTGATCCACCATTAGATCCACCATTAGATCCACCATTAGATCCCCCATTAGATCCACCATTAGATCCCCCATTAGATCCAGTGCCGGTAGGGACTGCAGCATCTCCAGTGGAAGACGTCAGCAGTTCAACCACGCTAGCACCAGCGAGACTAGTCAGGGTTGGACCCTCGGGGGTAGTAGTGGCACCTCCAGTAATGCCTTCGTTACTTGAAGTAGCGGAAGACTTGCTGTAGATAGATGAAGAGGCAACTGTGATACAATTAGAGCCATCTCTCCTGCAGATGATTATCGAAGAGCCACTGGCAGTGGAAGTTAACGTGCTGGAGGTCTTAGTGCTAGAAGCTGCGGAACTTCCGGCAGCCGAGGTCGCAGTGGCCGATGAACTGGACGACAGAGCAGCAGATGATTGGGTAGGGCTTGAAACAACGACCGAGCTACTTGGGGAAGGAGAAGCTTTCACACTAGATTGTGTCGCTGAGGACGAAGTAGTGGAGATACTTGACTCGGTTAAACTGGCAGAATTTTGAGACACAGAAGTTGACAGACTAGATTGAGCAATAGAACTGTTGCCGTAGAATCTTGAGGAAGAACTGAGCGATGAAGAGGCAAGGCTAGCAGAACTCAATGAGATAGTTGGGAAAGCGCTGCTCGAAGATGAACTTGACACTACTTGCATCGAGGAGGATGCAGAGCTGGAAGCAGCAGAACTGGAGGAGATATATGAGCTAGCGGAAGACAGGATAGCACTGGAATCAGCTGAGCTTGATGATACAACAGAAATGGCACTGGAAGCAGACAGTTCAGAAGTTGACGCAGAGCTAGAGGAAATGTCGGAGCTTGCGGTGCTAGAGACATCAGAGCTCGATACAGATGCTGAAGAAGACATCAGTGAGCTCGATTTCGATGAGGCACTTGAGCTTGACGATTCTGCCGAACTAGAAGCAGACGAGCTTGAAATACTAGCAGGCACCTCAACGATTACGGTATCAGTTCCTCCAAAAGGCATAGTCACAGTGGTAGTAGAAGATACACTTCCAGTCCAAGTAGTAGTCAAAGTTGTAGTTGGCATTGGTACTTCAACGATGATTGTCTCGGACTGGCCAGGTCCAGCAGTTACTGTAGTAGTGGATGTATTAGCACCAGTCCAAGTAGAAGTCAAAGTGGTTGCTGGAGTTGGAACTTCAACAATCACTGTCTCGATGCCACCAGGAGCCGCAGTAATGGTTGTGGTAGAAACGTCGCTTCCGGTCCAAGTCAGCGTTAATGTAGTTGTGGGGATCGGCACCTCAACAATGACAGTATCTGATTGGCCTGGTCCACCAGTAATGGTAGATGTAGATGTATTCTGACCGGTCCAAGTGGAAGTCAATGTAGTAACTGGGGTTGGAACCTCGACAATAACGGTGTCAGTTCCTCCAGGAGCAACAGTCACAGTGGCAACCGAGCTGTCACTTCCTGTCCAGGTTGAAGTAATGGTGGTGGTTGGAATTGGCACTTCAACAATCACAGTATCGGTTCCACCTAATGGACCGTTAGCTGTGGTTGTGGAACTGTTTTTTCCGGTCCAGGTCGAAGTGATAGTAGTTAATGGAGTAGGTACTTCAACTATGACTGTGTCGGTTCCTCCTGGGGCAGCTGTGATGGTTGTTGTAGAGGCATCGCTTCCAGACCAAGTCGAAGTCATAGTTGTTGTAGGGATTGGCACTTCGACCACAACAGTGTCAGATTGTCCTGGCCCACCAGTAATAGTGGAAGTAGAAGTATTACCTCCTGTCCAGGTAGATGTCAATGTAGTGAATGGTGTTGGTACCTCAATAATGACAGTATCTGTTCCGCCGGGTGGTGCAATGACTGTAGTGGTGGAAGCATCACTTCCGGTCCAAGTTGAAGTAATAGTTGTAGTAGGAGTGGGCACTTCCACAATTACAGTATCAGATTGACCTGGTCCACCAGTGATAGTAGTGGTCGAAACATTAGCTCCGGTCCAAGTAGATGTCAAGGTAGTGATAGGAGTAGGCACTTCAACGATGACAGTATCAGTTCCACCTGGAGCGACGGTCACTGTGGTCATGGAGCCGTCGCTTCCTGTCCAGGTAGAAGTAATGGTGGTAGTTGGAATAGGAACTTCCACAATGACAGTGTCAGTTCCACCAACTGGAGCTACGACAGTGGTTGTGGAAGAATTCTTTCCGGTCCAAGTAGAAGTCAAAGTAGTAACTGGGGTTGGCACTTCAACGATAACCGAGTCAGTTCCGCCTGGAGCAGCTGTGATAGTTATTGTTGATTCAACAGATCCAGTCCATGTTGAGGTTATGGTTTCAGTAGGTGTTGGTACTTCAACAATAACAGTATTGGTTCCACCTGGAGTGGCGATGACAGTAGTAGTACTGTCAACAGATCCGGTCCAAGTGGAAGTAATAGTGTTGGTTGGAGTTGGGACCTCAACTATGATGGTATTAGACTGACCAGGCCCACCAGTAATGGTGGTAGTGGATACATTAGCGCCAGTCCAAGTAGAAGTCACGGTAGTCAATGGAGTAGGAACCTCAACAATTACGGTGTCAGTTCCACCTAATGGCATAGTAACGGTAGTAACGGAGCTGTCACTTCCAGTCCAAGTTGAGGTAATGGTAGTGGTTGGGATTGGTACCTCCACTATAACCGTATCAGTTTCGCCTGGTCCGCCAACTATTGTCGTAGTAGAAATATTGGAACCAGTGTAAGTCGAGGTTAAAGTAGTTGTTGGAGTTGGCACCTCGACTATTACCGTATCAGTCTCTCCTGGACCTCCAGTAACAGTAGTCGTAGTCACATCGCTACCAGTCCAGGTAGAAGTCAAAGTAGTAGTAGGAGTAGGTACCTCAACGATTATGGTATCAGTTCCGCCTGGTGGAGCAATTATAGTTGTAGTAGATTCAACAGAGCCTGTCCAGGTGGAAGTAACTGTATTTGTAGGAGTAGGAACTTCAACAATGACGGTGTCAGTTCCACCAATTGATGCCAAAATAGTAGTAGAAGTCATCTGAGAACCATCATAGGTACTAGTAAGAGTTACTGTTGGAGTAGGGAGCTCGACGATGATGGTATCAGAGCCACCTGGTGGTCCAGTGATAGTTGTAGTGGAAATGACGGATCCATTATAAGTAGATGTGACAGTAGTTCCAGGGGTTGGAACATCCACAATCACAGTGTCAGTGCCTCCTGGTGGCCCAGTAATGGTAGTAGTGGAACGGTCAGATTGATCCCAAGTAGTGAAAATGGTAGTGGTTGAAGTTGGAACATCCACAATAATGGTGTCAGTTCCACCTGGTGGAGCGGTAATGGTCGAGTAAGAAGTCGTTGATCCATCGTAGGTTGAAGTGATTGTCACTGTTGGAGTTGGTACTTCAAGAATGACAGTATCAGTACCTCCGGGTCCTCCTTTTATAGTGGAGAGCGAGGAATCACTACCAGTCCAGGTAGAAGTAAGATAGGTTGTAGGTGTTGGCAAGTCAATGATAATCGTATCAGTTCCACCTGGTCCAGCAGTTATAAGAGTAGCAGATACCACACTACCATCGTATGTAGTCGTGATTGTAGTGGTTGGAATTGGCACTTCAACCACCACAGTGTCAGTACCACCCAAGGAAGCGACAATGGTACTAGACGAAGTGTCAAGACCAGTCCAAGTAGATGTGACAGTCACAGTTGGAGTTGGCACATCAACAACGACAGTGTCAGTTCCTCCCGGTGGTGCAACTATTGTTGTAGTGGAGTTAGTAGAGCCAGTCCAAGTTGATGTGATGGTAGTGGTAGGAGTTGGTACTTCAACGATCACGGTATCGGTGCCTCCTGGAGGAGCAATCACAGTTGTGGTCGAGTCCACAGATCCAGTCCAGGTCGAAGTGATAGTGTTGGTGGGGGTAGGAACCTCGACAATAACAGTGTCAGTGCCTCCGGGTTGCGCAATCACAGTAGTTGTGGAATCAACAGATCCAGTCCATGTGGAGGTGATGGTATTGGTTGGCGTTGGTACTTCAACGATCACAGTATCAGTTCCGCCTGGGGCAGCAATTGCAGTTGTCGTCGACTCATCTGATCCAGTCCAAGTTGAGGTAACCGTCACAGTTGGGGTGGGAACCTCTACGATGATTGTGTCGGTACCTCCTGGTGGAGCAATAACAGTAGTGGTTGAGTCCACAGATCCAGTCCAGGTCGATGTAATCGTGTTGGTAGGGGTAGGTACCTCTACAATGACCGTATCAGTACCACCTAAAGCAGCAACGACAGTTGTGGTGGAATTAGTTGAACCAGTCCAAGTCGAAGTAACGGTAACGGTTGGAGTTGGAACCTCGACAATTACTGTATCAGTGCCTCCTGGAGGAGCAATTACAGTCGTAGTTGAGTCCACAGATCCGGTCCAGGTGGAAGTTACAGTAGTAGTTGGGGTAGGGACCTCGACAATAACCGTATCAGTTCCACCCTGTGGGGCAATAACTGTTGTAGTGCTGTCCACAGATCCTGTCCAGGTGGAAGTGATGGTATTCGTTGGAGTAGGAACTTCTACTATGACCGTGTTGGTGCCTCCTTGAGGAGCGATGACTGTGGTAGTACTGTCAACCGTCCCTGTCCAAGTCGAGGTTATGGTAGCAGTAGGGGTAGGAACCTCTACGATAACAGTGTCAGTACCACCTGGAGCAGCCACCACAGTAGTAGTGGAGTTAGTAGAGCCAGTCCAAGTTGATGTGATGGTAGTGGTAGGAGTTGGTACTTCAACGATCACGGTATCGGTGCCTCCTGGAGGAGCAATCACAGTTGTGGTCGAGTCCACAGATCCAGTCCAGGTCGAAGTGATAGTGTTGGTGGGGGTAGGAACCTCGACAATAACAGTGTCAGTGCCTCCGGGTTGCGCAATCACAGTAGTTGTGGAATCAACAGATCCAGTCCATGTGGAGGTGATGGTATTGGTTGGCGTTGGTACTTCAACGATCACAGTATCAGTTCCGCCTGGGGCAGCAATTGCAGTTGTCGTCGACTCATCTGATCCAGTCCAAGTTGAGGTAACCGTCACAGTTGGGGTGGGAACCTCTACGATGATTGTGTCGGTACCTCCTGGTGGAGCAATAACAGTAGTGGTTGAGTCCACAGATCCAGTCCAGGTCGATGTAATCGTGTTGGTAGGGGTAGGTACCTCTACAATGACCGTATCAGTACCACCTAAAGCAGCAACGACAGTTGTGGTGGAATTAGTTGAACCAGTCCAAGTCGAAGTAACGGTAACGGTTGGAGTTGGAACCTCGACAATTACTGTATCAGTGCCTCCTGGAGGAGCAATTACAGTCGTAGTTGAGTCCACAGATCCGGTCCAGGTGGAAGTTACAGTAGTAGTTGGGGTTGGAACTTCGATTATGATAGTGTCAGTTCCGCCAGGAGCAACGGTAACGGTGGTGCTAGATTCATCAGAGCCAGTCCAAGTTGAAGTTACAGTAGTTCTTGGAATAGTAGGCTCTACAACGACAGTGTTGGTTCCACCAGGACCTCCACTAATAGTAGTGGTAGATTCCACTAGTCCAGTCCAAGTACTGGTGATGGTTGTAGTTGGGCTAGGCAACTCTATAACAACAGTGTCGGTTCCACCAGGTACAGCCTTGATAGTGGTTGTAGACTCGACAGATCCAGTGTATGTCGAAATCACCGTAGTTGTTGGGATTGGCAAATCGACAATTATGGTGGCAGTACCACCTGGGGTGGCAGCAATAGTCTCGGTAGAGATACTTGAGCCAGTCCAAGTCGTGGTGAGAGTAGTAGTTGGAATTGGATCATACTCATAGATTGTTGCAGTATCACCACCTTTGTCAGCGCTGTGGGTCAGGAACAGAGTGAAATCACCAGTCCAAGTCAGTGTCAATGTGGTCACTGGAGTAGGCAAGTCAATCTCGACAGTTCCAGTTTCACCGATACCAGCAGTGATGGTGGCGGTGGTAGTTCCCTTTCCAGTCCAGTAGTCAGTGATGGTGACAGTTGGGATTGGAACATCAATAATCACTGTGCCCGTTCCACCAGGAGTGGCGGGAATAGTTGACGTAGAAGCTACGGAACCAGAGTAGGTGGAAGTAATGGTTGTAGTAGGAATTGGAACATCAATGATGACTGTTCCAGTTTTACCGGGTCCAGCAGTTACTGTGGTGGTTGAAACTACAGAACCAGTGTACGTAGACGTTATAGTGGTTGTTGGTACTGGAACGTCGATAATAACGGTTCCAGTTTGTCCTGGGGTAGCTGGAATAGTGGTTGTAGAAACCAATGAACCAGTATAGGTTGAAGTGACTGTGGTAGTTGGAATAGGCACATCGACAATGACGGTACCAGTTTGACCAGGAGTGGCGGGAATAGTTGACGTAGAAGCTACGGAACCAGAGTAGGTGGAAGTAATGGTTGTAGTAGGAATTGGAACATCAATGATGACTGTTCCAGTTTTACCGGGTCCAGCAGTTACTGTGGTGGTTGAAACTACAGAACCAGTGTACGTAGACGTTATAGTGGTTGTTGGTACTGGAACGTCGATAATTACAGTTCCGGTTTGACCAGGAGTAGCTGGAACAGTAGTAGTCGATACAACGGAACCAGCCCACGTAGAAGTTACTGTGGTAGTTGGAATGGGTACATCTATAATCACAGTTCCTGTTTGTCCTGGCGTGGCCTTGATGGTGCTTGTGGAAACCACCGAACCAGTGTAGGTAGAAGTTACCGTAGTGGTTGGAACTGGAAGTTCGATAATTACAGTACCGGTTTGACCTGGACCTGCCGATACGGTCGTGGTTGAAATTGAAGCACCAGTGTAGGTTTGAGTGGTGGTGATGTATGGAATTGGGACATCGATTTCAACTGTGGCAGTTCCACCAGGAGTAGCGGTGTGAGTGGTAGTTGTGGTAATCAGGCCAGTGTAAGAGCTGGTCACGGTAACAGTTGGGATTGGTACGTCAATCTCGATGGTTCTGGTAGCACCAGAAGTAGTACTGTATGGAAGCGTTGTAACTCTAGTGGTAGTGCCAGTATAGGTAGAAGTAACGAAAACGTTTACCAATTCACTTCCACTGGACCCAGCAGACAGCAGACTGGGTGGAGACCAAGTAAAAGTCAGCGGATAAGAGCTGGGGACTAAACCACACAGATAGTTCTCAGTGTACGTGGCCGTAAGATAGTTGTTAAACAGACCACTATTAACACTAAAATATGGACGGAATCCCACTGGTACGCCCGAATAGTTGATCATTATCGAAGATGCTGTACAAACAACCGAATAAGTCATGGTCAGAGCGGTTTCGGGGAACACCCAGGCATTTATCTGGTTACTCATTGCTGCCGACACGGTACTACACTGGAAAGAAGGCAGACCTAATGCAGGAAGTGTGATACCAATAGTACCCGACTGAGTACCACTAGTGCATGCCGCGCCCATTAAGAACCAATATTGGGAATTAGTCAGTGGAGCATACTTGATATAGTAATTCTGCTTAGACGGGTTCAGCAGGACGGTACCACCAGGATTCATCTGCACATTGAACAGAAGAGACTTCGAGCCAGACGTCCAAGTAACGGTGTTGGTTCCAGCGACCCATGCATTGGCTGCCTCAAGGGCTGTGGCTTCGTTAGCGTAACCAGTATCGAATGTGAATGGGATGGAAATTGTACCAACTGCTACACTAGAAGCCGCCAATCCGCTGGCGACCGTACATTGAAGTTGTGAGTAGTCGACAGTGAATTCTCCGCTGAATAGGGTACAGGTAGCAAAAGTGTTTCCGTTGGCGGTAAGACTGAGGGTGTTAGACGACGCAGTGAACTTGAACACATGCGGCATGGTCAATACGAAGGTATCGCCGGCATTCGCAGTGCCTCCATTGATAGACCAAGAAACCACCGCAGTCCACGAAGGAGTAAAGGGGAATGCGCCGTCATATGGTGGAGTGATAGAATTAATATTTGTGAAAATACCATCAAGAGCAGCTCCAAATACTCTTGATGTTAAAAGTAGCCATGAGACGACAAGCCAAAAAAACATAACTATCTTGTAGGCCGTCTGGTAGCGAAGATGCTAAAAAAGGTCCACTGGATAATAGGAATTGACGTATCTGAAACTGAATAAAGGCTATCACAGAAGTTATATTTTAGTCAGGTCAGAGGAGCTCTTCGCTTCGCCAACAATCTACGCCGCACCGGCTGCATGCATCATGTTTCACTACCGCTGCTTGCATTGCATGCTTACTGACGATGGCTGCGTTCCGCAGAACGCACTTGAAAGTAAATTTTGTAAAAATAATTCTACTACGATCTAAAGGTGATCACTGGCATATTGCCAGCCCTAAGGTTGTTTGATATACTAAGGTTACTATTGAAGAATGGTCATCCTACCATTTTCGATTTCTAACCTTGTTTCGGCAGAAATTTAGGGAGTCAGTCAAGTGCCTTGCCCTAAAGCTGTGAGTGTTTCTTTTTTGGCACTGACAAAATTTATCTCGATAGTTATTCAAGACCGAAACAGTGGCTTCATTTCATCTTGAGCAAATTCCTTACGCCCCTCTGCTTACACAAATTCATGAATAAGATGCCCTGATTCCAGGTGATTAGATCATCTTATTTTCGTATTCACATCAATGTGGGATTTCTATAATTATCCAATAGCAACATAGTGTTTGTAGCGTGTGCGCAGTCGTTTCGTTCGCAGGCAACTCAAATTCCAATTCACTTCATCGCCAACCGCGGTAATGCGAATGTATCTGATTACGAATGTGGAGTGCATACAAAGAAAAAAAAGCAAAGTTGAATTTGATCGCGAAAATTCATGAATCAAACAAAAGGGACCCAGAGCTGCCATCTCTTCAGCGGGCTTATCTTAGCGAGCTTACCGCAGCGGACTATACTCAGCTACTTTGTTACTTCTCAAGATCTTTCTCTTTCAGATTTATCTAACCCACATCCTATATTATTATAATGCAATAGCATGCATGTTCTGTGCATTGTTCGTGCATGCACGCCTCGAATAAAGTTGCGGCAAGAATAAATTAACTCAACTTAGCGATAGCCTAGGTGAGATCCCGCAGCCTTTGAACACAGAGTTTAGAAGGAGCTGCCTATTTGGGAAACCGCAAATAAAGTTTTTAGTTTACTAAATCCTACGAAAAACAATATTTTCCTAGTAGAAAAGCAATGTTTCTACTCCTACCCCTCAGCTGCTACGTGGCTATCGAGGTAAAAGTTCGATATCTCATATGGCATAGGCACATATGGCTGAATACAGTCATATGCAAAATTACGAATGCCGAGCTTCCTGAAGACTACTCCCTTCTTCTTGCATAATGCATTAAACCGGCTGCTCTAGCTGCAGTCGTAATATGTACTCTTTGTCCTCCGAAACGCCTTAAGTCGTAATTGAGTGGCTTTCATCTGAATTTTCGAACAAATGGCTACTATCTGCATGGGTTGGGGCGCTAGTGGGCCTTTAAACGTTTGAAGCTGTCTCGGAACTCGACGATAGTGTTTATGTTCTTGCTGAAGTCTATTTCTCCGTTGTTCTTGATATCGTAGAACAATTGATAGAAATGTACGAGATCTGCGGGGACGCAGCTGCGCCAGTCCGCTTCATGCGTTCTCTCGTACACCTTGCCTATACAATCGGGCCATTTATTGTCCTGGAGTAAATTTCGCATACAGTAGCCGTGGCCTTCAATAGGAGTAATTTCGTATCGACCCTTTAGTATGTTTAGTCTACGCCAGCGTCCTGAGCCAAAAAATATTTCTAGCGACCCGGAACTCATCGCACTTATCGCCGGCATTGGATATTCTTTTCCTGCAAGTTCCTTGTTCTTTTTGACTTGAGGCACGGGTGCGGTGTCGTTCTCCTGGGTATAGAAATTGCGGAGAAGTTGGATCGCTTCGGTCCTCATGATGCCGCCATAGCTCGGGTAATTATGTCCAGCGATGGAATCATTATTGATATTCAATACTGTACCATTTCCCCCAAATCTGTCATTGCCGCAGCCATATACTACAAGCCCTATGCCGAGCTGTTTGAGGGCTGACGCACACATAACGCATGGCTCAACAGTTACATACAAAGTAACATCTGCGAAAAACTTTCGCAAGTACTGTGCGTCGCTGCGAAATTGTTCAGGAATAAATTGGTCCAAAATGTCATCGATGGCCATGAATTCGGCATGGCGAGTTCCGTTGAGTGATCGGTTGGTATCGTTGTACCCAATGGCTATAGGCTTGTTCTTCGGTCCCTTAGTAAATATACATGCAACTGGTGTTTCATTGAATACCATCGCTTTGTAAGCGACGAATAAGGCCATCGCCATAATTGTAAAATGACGCGACAAGTCCGTGCTTCCGTCAAGTGGCGTAGGCAGTTCTAGTTTATTATTTATGGTAGCCTGATTGTCCGGTTGCTCATTTTTATTAATGTTGGACTCCAATGTTTTGGCTGATGAGTCCATTAGCATATTAATTTTCAAACCAAAACGTCTGCGAAATGCGACTCAATCTTCATTAGATTGATTGTTCTTCGCACACATCCACATGTCTGATCTTCGCCGCCAACTAGCGAAAAAAGTGGTTTCCAACTTGGAATCGCTTGAAGAGGACGGCTCAGAGGAGTCCCAAACAACCGTCGTAGTGGAGGAAAAATTGCAAGCTGTGGGCCCATCCCTCCACCAGTCGCATCAAGATACCTCCAAGGCCTACTTGGACCATTATAACCAGCAAGTATTGAAAACCTTCCCCATAAGAGAAACATATGAAGTATCTGTAGGCTCAATTCAAACGTATTATCGTCCACCAAGCGATCCACTGGGCTCAATTTTTGTATTTCATCATGGTGCCGGTTCATCAGCTATGACATTCTGTTTGCTCACCCAAGCGCTCTGTGATAATCGCGACAACAGCAATCCCAGCGTAGGCGTATTTGCGTATGAAGCTCGAGGGCACGGCAGAAGTATTAGTCAACCGTCTGATTTCAGTCTACAAGGTTTAACTAAAGACTTTTCTGAAATTCTTTCACGATATATCGCAAAACATTCTCCAAAGGGTAGTTTATACTTAGTAGGACACTCCTTAGGAGGCTCAGTCCTCACCAATTTCCTCACACAAAACCCAGATAATATTTATTCCATCAAGGGGCTCGTGATGCTTGATATTGTAGAAGAAACAGCTCAATCAGCTCTTTCAAGCATGCCTGATTTTATCAGAAATCGGCCCAAATCATTCACTGATTATAAGCAGGCCATTGATTGGCACATTCGTAAAACTAGATTGTTGTATAATCGAGATTCAGCTAAAATAAGTATTCCTGACCTTCTTCGTCAGAATGGACTGGAGGTCGAATGGATCACCGATTTGGCTGCAACTCAACCCTACTGGGATGAATGGTTCACCGGTTTATCTCGTAACTTCGTGGAATGCGGACAATCCCAGCACGTGGCTAAGCTTTTGCTTTTGGCTGGCCATGAAACTTTAGATACCAATTTGATAATTGGTCAGATGCAAGGTAAATATCAATTGATTGTGTTCAATAATAACGGGGAGGCAGGTCACTTCCTTCAAGAGGATATTCCTCAGCATATCGCCATTAGTTTGCTTGATTTTGTTAGACGCAACGATTCTCCAGAGGAGTACATGAAGAATGAATTAGGGTTTGTGCCTCGCTGGGGAGGTGGAGTACATTAGGGTTGGCTTTATATTTCATAAGTAGGTATGTACATGTAGCTCAATCTACAGATAGAGCGGACTTTTCAAGTTCCTTGAGACGATCTATCTCCTTTACTGCCTCGTCTATTTTCTTGGAGGCCCAAGGGAATCTAGGGTTGATCAAGAATGGTCTCAAATCGAATCTGTTGTCATCAGGAGAGTACTGTTCTGCATGGTAAGCTGGTGTCATTGTTGTCATCTTGTGTCTGTTGACGGCATAGAAGAAGAAGAATCTTTTCACCTTCTCAGCGACTTGGGATGCAGTAAGGTTCAATGGTGGTTGAGACCACTCATGGTACAATTTATTGAACATATCCAATGGACCACACTTGTCGACCTTCCGCAAGCGACCAAACCTGGACAACTCGTCATATGTCATTCCCATATCAATTTCGTCACTTTGGACATAATCTTTAGTTATTGGCTCCAATTCAGCAGTTGGCGTAGCGGTTAAGAAATCGTGTAAAACAGGAAAGTCGAACGAAGTTTCAGCCCAATCGATAAATCTCTTCAAGTCACTCTTCGAAATTCCTCCAATAGGGTTAATATCAGCACTTGAGCAGTCATATTTGGTCAAGTAACCACGCAAGCATTCATCAACATTGGCACTTCCCAAAACTAAAAGGCCACCGTTTCCGCCTCTCGTCCATGGTAAAAGTTGAGCGAACGTATAACTCAAGACCATTCTTAATCTGGCTTGAATATTTTGAAGGGCAAGATTTTCAATCGATGATCCGCCAAAGACCTTAAAAATAGGCTTTCGGCCAGTAGCCACTTCAAAAATTGATGTCACAGCCAGAACAGCAGAGTCAATGTCGACATCCAGATGGTATGAACCAATCAGAGCCGCAAGGTCTTTAGCACGAGCTCTTGTTTCTTTTGAAGAATTTGTAGTTCCCAAAAAGCAAGTGTAGAATAGCTTATTAGCAAGGGCTTGTGGAGTGTCTGGATAAAATTCCTCGTCTTTCACCAATCTACGTACATCCTCAAGCACATGTTTCTGGCCGCCAGCGCAAGCAGCAGTTACAAGGCGACACATCAGGTGAACGATAACAGCAGTAGCACAGGAATCGATTCCTCCACTCAATGGCAAGAAGAATCCGGCGGCACCACAACGTCTCAAGTAATCCCAAAGCCAGCAAGCTGGACCTAAAGCGATTTCTTCGGTTGCAGGGTGCATCTTGATGTCTCTAGGCAATGAAGCAGCATTCCAGGCACCATTGGCACCGAGCTCAATGTCAGTCTCAATGTGAAGGAAAGCATCGGCTTTTTCTTGAGCAGCCTGAAGGGCTGCCAGCTGGTGGCTCCGAAAAGCTCTGACGTCGGCGATATCGACGGTAGCGGTAACGACTTCAACGTCAAGAAGTGAGAATTGAGAGGCTTGGGCTACAAGTTCTCCATTTACAATAATACAAGCACAACCATCGTAATACAATCTGTCACCATCACAACCTCTTTGATTGGCGTAAAGATAAACTCCACCGCATTTACGAGTAGCTCCAGTGATCAATTGCAATCGAGTATCTAATTTACGAAGTTCATGGTGCAGCCCAGACGAGTTGGTATAGATCTCTACACCGTCAAGTGCCATGGCGATGTGAGGTGATTGTGGGGTGAACAATTCCTCGCAGGATTCAGCCCCAACTACAGTGTCCAAGGTATCAATTACACAATCACCAAAGATAACGGATGATTGACCGGTTAAGCGACGCACTGTTGGTGGAAGTCCATGCTTCTCGTGTTGCTTAGGCCTTCCCCAGGGGGTGAAGTATCTCATCTCTCGATAATTACCGTCGTTTGCCAAGTAAAGCTTCGGACGAATAAGAAGAATTTTGCCGTCATATGACAACATTCTACAGTTGTAGCGGACAGAACGGTGAATAACAGGCATTCCAATATCTAATAAGATGCCATGAGTCTTGGGATCACTAAGAATTTGGGCATACATTTCCCAGGAGTGCTCATACAAGTCATTTTCAAGAAAATGGTCAAGGCATCCGTAACCACAAATTTCCAATTCTGGACCAACTCTCAATGACGATCCCTGGGCCTTGGCTTGTCTAATACTCTCAAGGATCCGGTCTCGATTCCCTTCGAAATCTAGAGCCCATTGGTTAAGGTTGCAAGCAGAAAGGGTAATGTAGGGACCCATGTTGAAGATGAGATTATTCGCGAATCGAGTTAGATGCTCTTTATATTTGATAAGCTTGTGGGGTACGTTGACAACACAATTATATAATGATTCATTTGAGATGAGCAATGGATAGCTGTGATTGCTGAGGGTGATAGCGGACCAGGCAAGAGCAATTGAGCAATACAATACTGCCTATATACTCATTATATACTTTATACTGAAGATTGCCAAAATTTCAATTTTTACATAAATTCATAATTACCGGAAATATATTCTAAGCAGCGATCGGGTCTTTTCCACTGGCAATGTTACATTGGTGCATCAACCGGCGCTCGTCCTTACCCTCATTCATACCCTTGAATTCACCAGTAACACTGTGCCAAACACCCTGGTTGAAAAAGATTACCAAATCACCTTGACTCCAGCCATGAGCCAACACTCTCTTTGGAGCAATTGCTGGTCTCATCAACTGGTGTGCTCTCTCTCTGGCGTCGGCCAAATCAAGCGTAGTCACCAGTCCATCTTTGTTCTTGGTGTGCAACTTGTACAAGCAGCAGCCATGGACTTGAAGATGAGGACGGCCAGTGACGGGGTTTTTCCACACCATGGGCAACTTCTTGACCTTATCGGCTTCCCACAGAGGCAAAGCGTCGAACGGCATTTCTTTGCCTTCCAGAACCATGGTCAAACCGTCAGAAGTGGCTCCAGCGGGAGAAATAAAGATATATGGATGAGGAGCATACTCCACGGTGGTGTTCAACGCAAACTCCTTGTCGGCTTCTGAAAGTTCAGCGAAAGCCTGTTCTCCGCTGACGAAACAAGTAGCACCCTGAGTTACTTCCAATTCGTCTCCAGTGCCATCATCATAGGAGATAGTCTGGGTTTGGGTGGTTGGAGGCACCTTAATTCCCAAAAGAGTCGTCACCAATGGAGGGGAGAGATCGTACAACGCCGAATCGATGTGCCATCTGTAGAAACGAGTACGGTGCTCGTCTTTGATTTGGCTATCGGTGAGTGGCTTGTGGTGGAAACTGGTGTGCGATGGGTGAGTAAGGGTGATATCGGCTCCATTTTCGTTTCCTGGCTCAGTAGCGCCAAACACACCCTGTCCAAGAATTTGCACTTGTGGTTGGGACTTTACCGTGGTTCCGTCCTTACGAAGCACCGATTGTTCGTGGCGGAATTCTTTACCATGTCCGTAACCTGCGAATCCAGAATCTTCCTTAGGTTCGGGAATCGAAGGGTCAAATCTTTTTGTAAGGATGTATTGCAGTTTAGGTAGCAAGTCAGCCTGTTCCGGAATAACCACAACTAAGTGGGTGAGCACGGCATTCTTCAATGCCTGCAAATCGGTTTCTTCCAATAAACTGGGGTCCCCCTTACAATAAGTGGGCAAGGTGATTTTAGCACCAAATGGCTTGTTCTCTAAAGGCTCAACGGTTAAAGTGGCAGCAGAAGGCATTGTGTTTACAGATCCAATGGCGCCGGAATCAATGGCCCTTATAAGTGTTGCTGCTGCCCCACGTTATCGCAGCCGCGGCGCTGGGAGAATCCGTGACTGCACATGGAAGTCATTCCTTCATATAGCACGGCATACCAAGGACTCCGCTGAGATTGAGTCAGGGCACCCGCGGGGCTCCGCGGAGCTCGGTTGGGGCCGTTATCACGTGAAAAGACTCAGATGACCCCGGGACACTGCGATGCCATGTAATGCCATGCAGGCGTAGTGCGTATAAGGGCCCTCATTTTTCTTTTTCGTGCTTCGTATATTGGCCGCTGCATCTGAATATGGACCGCGGAGAACAAGTTCTGTGCATAAAATTCTATTGAGTCTAAAAGGAGACTGGATATTTTCTACAAAAATTGCATATAATTTTAAAGTTACGCCAGCCTCTGTTAATCATCTCATTCTGAGGTAGTTCACATGCATGGAACCGTTCGTGTTTATGGGCTGATCTGCGTAATTTGAACATCGACTCATAATATTGTGACCGGCGTTATACGTAATAGTCTCTTTGGGTAAGCATCCATGCTAAACTTACGGTGCTGACTACCAATGGCCCAGCGAGTCCTTTCCCTAAGCGGCAGTTGCCGTAAACCAACCACTCGTTGACAAAATGGAAGCCTGCGACTGCGAACGACAACATACAGACGTCGTACATTGGCTTATTTGAGATATTGTATGCAGCGTATAAACGCACGAAAGACGACATGAGCGTCCAGGTGCCAAATGTACGGGCGCTAAGATTGGTGACTTCCGATTGAGGAGCAGATTCATACACTTTACGGGTCAATTTAAGATCTCGACTGAGGTAAGTTTGCAAGGAATTGAACGCCGCAACCACACTAATGAAGAGTAGCCAGTGCGGCAACATGCCTCCGTTGGTTACAGGAAACATAGATTTGAATATAGAGAACATTTCGGCGGTGATTTTTTCACCGGAACAATAAACATTTTAGTGAGGATCGCGATGGTGTCTGGGTGCATCGTAATGGTGCGAAAAAGTGGAGAGTGAAGGAGTGTATACAGACACCACCAAGGCACCAAGGCATGGAACAACGTCGTACGAAGAATATTCGTAGGGATACAAAATAACTAGCGCTGGTTAATCAAGCGAAAAATAAGATAGAGCACCTAACCATCGGAAGGCTCGGTTTCACGTTTCTTTTTTCCAAATTTTCTTCGATTTCGTCATTTTTTAGCTTATTTGAGATGAGGACCGAGCTCAAAGACCCTTCGGCTCCAACGGCTAATTATTTTCTAGGCGGTGCAGATTATTATCTATGCTTGAAACGGAGGTAAAAAAAAAGGAATTTTTCAGTTTTGACTTGTAAAATATGGGCAAGATCGTATGTGGGGTAAGTCAGATTTACGCAAGCAGGTTGTTTCCATACTCGAAACCATAATCACAGTCAATGGGCGCTAAATTTCAACTTGTGGATCTTCGCAGCCAAAAAATAGTGAAAGTTTAAAATTTAGATCTTTTAGATCCACAGCCCCAACTAATGTAAGGCATATAATTACTATACCATCCTCGGTATATCGGACCCCATGCAGAAAATATTGTCAAAATATGACGTAGATGAGGTGCTGCGGTAAGCTCGTGAGATGAGCTCCTAAAGATGGGGACCTACTCCCTATTGCACCCAAACACCACGTCGTCCTATCTTCCCCGCGAAAATTTCACTATTCGCTACCGTTGCCTGATGGACTCCGATGAGGAATACGTTACGCCAGATCTCGAGCGCGAATCCAGCGTGGAGGCTCTTAGCGATGATGACGATCTAGGCATTAAGTTAGGCGGTGGCTCAGGTGGTGGAAAAAGACGGACAAGGTCAAAAAAACAAACGAATGAAGGCTCAGGTCCTGCTGGCGATGGGGGATACTCATGGGAAGACTCATACAAACGACCATGGGATATTGTGAAAGACGAAGACGAGACTGGCCAGTCGCTTGAATCAGTGATCCATACCATGATTGAGAACAGAAAGAAGAAAATCATGAAGAATCCATCAACTCCATTTCAGCGAGGAATCATCAGAACACTCGTGGTGATCATTGACGGATCGTCGACCATGTTGGAGAAAGATTTACGGCCAAACCGGTTTGCTATGACACTCCAGCACCTCCAGGAATTTGTAGTGGAGTTCTTTGACCAGAATCCAATCTCCCAAATGGCTATTGTAATGATGAGAAATGGTGTGCTGCATTTGGTCAGCGAAGTCAACGGACTGCCTCAATTCCACATAGACCGTATCAGGCAGCTTCGAGGACGCCAAAACAACCGTTTTGAACCCAGCGGAGACCCCTCACTACAGAACTCCTTGGAAATGGCCCGACTGTTGCTTAAGTACAACTTCGGTTCCAATATAAATGATAACAAAAATTCCAAAGAAATCCTCATTTTGTTCGGCGCATTGTTTACTTCAGACCCAGGAGACATTCACAAGACTATAGACAATCTCGTCAAGGACGACATCAAGGTAAAAATCATTGGACTTTCGGCCCAGGTGGCCATCTGTCAACACATTGCCAACCGTACAAATCATACCACACTGAGCCTGGGCGCCAACGCGAACTACTCGGTCATCATGAACGAAACTCATTATAGAGAGCTTTTAATGGACTGTGTAGTTCCACTTCCAGTAGCTGCTAACGGAAGACAACAGCTGGAAGCTGCTCAAGGTGTTCCCCTCATCAAAATGGGGTTTCCACTGAAAATAAGTCCACACGTAGCCACGTCTACCGCAACAATAACTGTGGAATTTCCATCTCTATGTGCTTGTCATCCCACTCTGAGCACTGGTGACAACGACGGTCTGGATGGAACCAGCCTGGTGGGATACCAATGCCCTCAATGCAAGAGTAAAGTGTGCCATCTTCCTACTATTTGCCCTACTTGCGGCCTAATGTTGATTTTATCAACTCACCTTGCTCGACTGTACCACCATTTGGTTCCTCTCAGAGAATATCAAGAAGTGGAAGTGAGCAAGTCTTACGAGAGCAAAAGTTGTTACGGATGTCTTCTTAAGTTCCCTGAAGGAAGTGAGAGTGATATATTGACAGGAACTAGTTCTCGATATAGGTGTCCAAGATGCCATCATGATTTTTGCATTGATTGTGACGTGTTCGTACATGAGACATTACACAATTGTCCGGGTTGTGAAAATAACGTTTAATCCACGAGGAACAGAGTTTCTCTACTAGCATATTAATAGGTACTTTTCATGAAAATACATACAGTAAAAATTATCGTTATGAATCTCCCTAACATAGATGCAATGAGCTTAATATACACTTAATTGTTGCCCCAAGTACTACCTCCACCAGTTCCAGAACCCCAAGTACTACCAGCACCATTACCTGAGCCCCAGGTGGACTTGTTGCCCCCACGGCCCCAGGTTGAATTGCTACCGTTTCTAAAGCCCCAGGTTGAATTACCACCAGCATTGGCGTTCGCCTCGTTGGATCCCCAGGTAGAAGCACCACCGGCCTTATTCGCAGAGCCCCAAGTGGATTTACCACCAGCGTTGGCAGTAGCACCGCCCCAGGTCGAAGCTGCACCGTTTCCACCCCAGGTAGAAGCGCCACCAGCTCCAGCGCCGCCCCAGTTGGATGCTCCACCGGAAGCCCAACTCGATGCGGCACCGGCACCAGCTCCTACCATAGGAGTGGCGCCTCCATTACCCCAGGCACTTCTTCCACCAGAGGAGTAGGCAGGACCACGACCAGAATTAGGACCGTTATTGTAACCACCGTTGTTGGTGTTATTATTATTGTTTGAATGAATATCACGAGCACCCATGAACCTCAAGTATGGGATGTTCTCTCCCCTAATGACAACGCTCAAACTAGTCTTAGCGACCTTGATTTTCTTAGACTTCGTGTGCAATTCAATACGGGCATAGGTGTCGTCAGTATCAGTGACCTTACCCATCAATCCCTTGTGATTACCACCAGTAACAATCACGTCTTTACCAAGTAACTTGTCACGACCACCAGTACGGATTTTCAAGGCGGCAGCCGCAGGTGCAAGCTTGTTGGGGTTCATTCTGGTCAAGTCGGGACCAGCCTTAGCGCTTACAGCTTCAACGTTACGGCCAGGTACAACAAACATTCCCAAGTTTTCTATCAAGTCGTTCAGTCGAGCAAACACTACTCCACGGAATATATGCATCACAGCACCCTTACGGCGCTCACCACCGATGGTCTCTTCTACCGTGTCTCCAACCTCAATTGAATGACCGTTTTTGTCCGTGCAAACTTGTTGACGCTTATTCAAACGTAAGCGGCCAGCAATACCGGAAGGACGCACAGTTTCGACTCGTCCGTCTGAAGTTAAGAGGTCATAATGACCACGCTCAGCGCCAACCACCACTGCAGCAGTAGCAGCATTAAGTTGTACTAACTCACGAACTTCGAAGACATCAGCGCCACCAGCGCTGGTTCCACCAGCAGCAGCCGCAGCAGCACCATCACTTGCTTTCACAAGGTAGTTGGCAAACACTCTGATATCCTCACCAGTATGATCACTGACAAGTACCACGGCATCTCCGTCAATTTTAATAACCATACCACGCTCGTCCTGATGCTTACCTGAAGTAACTCTCACATGGTCACCAGCGGAGAAGACCTTACGAAGATCATTACGAGGAACAGTTAAGGATTGTCCAGCGAGCCCGGAAGCCTCGTTACCGGAATCGTCTACTACCATGGTGATTTCATGCAACAGCACAGATTGGACACGACCAATTGTACGGGCCTGTTCACCACGGCGAACTTCAACCTTGTCACCAGGCTGGAACAGATCCAGGCCACCAGTCTTGTTACGAGCCAGGGCAGCCACAGCGGTCATATCGATACCGGCATCATCACCAGTGCTGAAGCGGTCTAACTCCGCTAAGGTTGGTCTGACATCCTTGCTCTGAATGAAAGCGAGCTTGAAGTCTTTGAAGAGGAATCCATCGTTGTATTCTTCTCCGCGGTATACCCAACCACGAGGACCACGACCAGGCGTTAAATGTTCACCATCATGCGTCCGAGCATCAACTTCTGAGAACATTCTTGGCTCTGGTCTTACTGTCAGACGAATACGGCGACCATCCTTATCGAAAGTGTCGTGTTGACCGTAGTCTAAACGGGGGACAAGCTTACAGCGGACATCCAAACCATTTTCAGAAAGATTGTCCACCATAGCGATGTCTCCCTTGTACTTACCTCTGGTGATACGCACGTAAATACCAGGGACGAGCTCAACGTCCAGACTCTTGACTTGTTTCAAGAGATCGGGATACTCACGAACAGGCACTAAAAGCCGATTCTTAGGATATATACCCACCATACCTGCCAATGCTCTGTCGATAGCCTCGGCTCTCTTGGCCTCGATGTAGATATATCCCTTGAACAGGTCACGTTGGAACACCGTCAAGATGTCCAAGGGCTTACCAGTACGGGCAAGGGTCCGTTTTTTGTCGTATAATTTGCGGACGAGGTCCTTTTCACGTCCAGGAGAGCATCGAATGGCGTAGATGGATGGGTCGTTAATCAGCGGCATGAGAAGCTTCTGCGAAACAGCACCGCTGGTGGCACTGTCACCACGGTACACAGTGTGGGTTTTACGGTAACGTTGTTTCAACGTCTCAGCAAGCGCTTCGGCGTCCTGATCTTCGGTCTCTTGACGTCGTCTATCGACCTCCCTATGGAGCCTATCATCTTGCGCATCGGCGCCTACATCTCCATCGGCAGCGCCGTCCTCCAAGAATTGCTCTCTTAACAATTCGGCCTCTTCGTCGTCTTCATCAACCTCCTCTTCTTCCTCGTCGTCGACTTCGGCCTCAATATCCACGAACTGATTGGCTCTTCTTCTTTTACGTTGACGTCCCACACCGGGAGCATCGTCTTCGGACTCGTCTGAGCCGTCAGAACCGCTTTCATTTCCGCCAGCTTCGTCTTCTTCTGGCTGGGCATTCAGAGGTGACGTCTCGTTGTCGTCGTCATCGTCGTCATCAAACCGCCGTTTACGTTCCACCTCATCCACAGCGTCCGTATCTACGTCGGCCACTTCGTAGCCTTCGTCTGTATCTGGATGTTTGTGCACCTCGCTATCGTCAGCCATGGCTCACTGTTGCTGAGGATTTTTCACTTTGATTTAATTTGAGATATGTACTGCAGGTAAGCATGGTTCTGCCAGTACTGCTTTGGACGATGGAACTTGTGGGGAATTTTACAGCAGAACACGGAAGAGAGGGTTTAAATAATATGTATGCTTAGAAAAAAAGATTTGCTATCAATTTTTTCAATAATGATACTACTTCCGCTTTTTATAATTATGTTTGACGTAGTGTCTTCAATGGACTTGAATATCACCAATACACCGGTCGCAGAAGCCATTACCACCAAGCAAGTAAACTGTACTGACCCCAGGGGCCTATCCATGGTCAATATAAATACCGTGTACCAATGTTCGGATTCAAAAACAGTTATTCTACACCATCTGCTCCTTGACTCTGCCAGCCGTTCAGTAAACTCGCTTGTGACCAGCGACCATGTGCAGCAACTAAGTGCCCTTGGAATCCAAGCCAACGAATCGACGTGGATTGAATGTGAGACAGAAGGGTCTAGATTAGTCTTAGAGAAGATGGTACCACTTTCTGGCTGTCTCAACAACAAGCATGGCAATGGCGGCAGCCTTCAGGGCCAATTTGCAGCCACTTTAGGATCCACTTCTGGTCTCGACTTCCCCCTCTCATGGTCTCACGGGTCCCCAGTAAAGCTCATAGGAAACCTTGGAGGTGAGTTTTCGTCTTCGTATACGGTGTCAGGATCGTTCCTGTGTTCTGTTCCAGCCAATTCCACCGGCCAGATGTTTTATCGGCCATTTCGCATTGAGGTGGACAAGCCTAGAATACGAGCGCTTTCGGCTCCATCATGGTGGAAACCGTGGCAGAAAACACATGTCGGTGAATGGGTCGATCTTCCCAAGCTCCTGTTCTATACCTCCGCTTCTCCTCCCCAGCTAGTCTGCATTACTGACGACGACCAGTTGCAATGCACGTGATATGGTTACATTTATTTCAACACCTCATCGCACCGGTAAAATCGTATCCGAAGCTGGACGATTAACACCAATTCGCAACTCTGATGTCTGAAATCGACTACACCAACGAGCTCAAGGCTGCTCTCAAGCAATTCCCAGATTTCCCTTCTCCAGGAATCTTATTTGAGGATTTCTTGCCTATTTTTGCCGACCCTCAATTGTTCAACAAGCTCGTGAAGGCTTTCCAACAACACGTGGGTGACACTAAGGTCGACTACGTTGTTGGATTAGAAAGTAGAGGATTCCTCTTCGGTCCAACCTTGGCCCTTGCTCTCAATGCTGGTTTTATTCCTGTCAGAAAGCCCGGAAAGTTGCCAGGTCCCACCATCGAGGCTACCTTCCAAAAAGAGTATGGCTCGGACTCGTTCCAGATCCAAGAGGGTGTCATCCCCAAGGACGCCCGCGTGCTTGTGGTAGACGATATTCTTGCTACTGGTGGTAGTGCTTCTGCCGCTGGCCTGTTGGTTGCCAAGTCAGGCGCTAAGGTGATTGAGTACCTTTTCGTGATGGAACTCGACTTCTTGAAGGGACGTGACAAGTTGGACGCCCCTGTATTCACCTTGTTGACCGGCCAAAAGAAGTAGAATACTTTATTGATGAATTTATTAATACTATGTCTATACCTATGCCCCACTTTTAAATACTAGAAATGCCAAATCGCCAATATAGAAGTAACAGAAATAGCCGTGTTCGTGGGTAACATACAGCCCAAAGCTCTTACCTACAATAACATGCCAGGTGGGACCGTACAAGTGATCAAGCTCCTTCTTTAGGAAGGTAGCATAGTCTTTTTCTACGGTATAGTTGGTGAGCGCCTGCGCGGCCAACTCAAACAATCGAGTTTGGATTTCTTCAGCAAGGTCCGATGCCTTGAGAACGGCTGGGTTAGTTCAAACTCATTGCCAGACTCAAATTGGAACTTCATGTTGTATACTTACGTGCCTCAGTGTCCATGATATTCTGGGGTAGAAATGAAAATATCGATACAGCCAGATTTGGTGTATTGGGGTTGATCGGTTACATCGGTGCACCGATATTGCTGCAAGTTTCGGCGATGGCGGCAGCTAAACAACGCTGTTTATGCATGGTTGCTGCCTGTTCGATGCCGACCATTGGTGTGTTGGGACCTATAGAATCTAGGCTCACTCGTTTATAGTAACAATTCTTGTAAATGTAAGCTATCGGGCCCGGTCAAGTAATATATTTGTCATCATCGCAATCTAGAGAGGGGTCCTGGATCGGCTATTTAAAGCAACTTACTTCTTGCATATCATTCAAACGTTAAAATGACTAAGTACGGATTTACTCAGGTCTACAGAGATGTCAAGAAAGAGCTTCCACATCCTCAATCGCCAACGGCACAGTCTGTCTACCCAATTCCTACATCGAAGTTGGCTGAAGCTACCTACGAATATGCGGAGAAGGAATTACTTCCTCCTACTTTCAACCACTCTCTTAGAGTGTTCCAGTACTCATTAGCGATCATTAAGGACCATTTCTCCACCTGGGAACTCGATCCAGAAGTTGTTTTTGTCACGTCTTTGCTTCATGACATTGGAACTACTGATGGCAACATGAGTGCAACCAAAATGTCTTTTGAGACCTACGGCGGAATCATTTCTCGAGACTTCGTTCTTAAACTTACTGATGGAAACCAAGAGTATGCTGACGCAGTATGCGAAGCAATTGTCCGTCATCAGGACCTCGGTGAAGAGGGATACATCACTTCTCTCGGACTCATCATTCAAATTGCTACCATTCTTGACAATGTGGGCCTCAACACTCATCTCATTCACCCTGACACTCTTGATGCTGTAAACAAGAAATACTCTAGAGTGGGATGGTTGGGATGCTTTGCTACTGCCATTGACAACGAGAACCGCCAAAAGCCATGGGGACACACCAGTGCATTAGGAGTCGACAAGTTCCGCGACGACGTCTTGGCAAACAAAGTTAAATACGAAAAGTTGTAGAGGGTTAGAGGTTAATAGGGGGGGGGGTTTGATGATCAATTAGTATATCGGTTATACGAAATGTTATTCTATGGTCTTTAAAACGTAGAAACGAGGCGCATACGAAGTGGCTTGGATTTGCAGCCAAATGAGGGTTATTTGATTACAAGAAAGAGGAAGGCAATTAGGCTGGTATGATTACTACTTAGTGTTGTCTTTATAGGTTTACATGTAAAAAGCATCAAATTAATATGCCTATGCATAATCCTCTTTTTAGTGAGATTCAACAGAATCATCTTGTCGTCTCTTATGTATGGACATAGATATTTCTATTATATATGTCCCTTTTCGAGAATGATCCAAAGAATCATTCCCTATAAAATACAGCTACGATTTTAATTACTATAATCAATTTGATTCTCAAAATTTTCATATTTTGATAATCTCGTTTATTTTGTGCCTCTGTTCCTTTCATCCACCTTCTCCTCATCGTCCCTCCGCTAATTCGCAATCCTGCACCCGCTAATTAAACTGCCACTGCCAAATTCATCACCGACCAATACCTACTCAATGCCAGAGCTACGCCTGGCTAGCGTGCTTACCAACTACTATAAACTCGCCCATCTACGAGAAATCTCCTACAGCATATATGTGTCCAATGATACAACCAATGAACAGGCACTTCTAGAGTTAGAGCTCCAAATTCGCAACGACCATCCATCGATTCTTATCAATTACTACAATCGGTCACTTTTTGTGTTCAGATTTGGCCACGTTGCTTCCTCCCTCGACCTTCATGAACTTTACCCATCATTAAAACTATCAGCCACCTATAATGCATCCCCGAAAGATATCTATAACCCCAAACCGACCAGACCCGGCAACAGTGATCCTGAGCCGTATGCAGGGCTCTGCTTCCTAAAAGCAGTGAAGAAACTCATCTTATACAACCTATCAAAGAGAAATGCCGTCCAGATCTTTGGCAATTGCGCTGTCTTAACGACAGATGATATAGCTCGGCCCTTATTGTGTCTTGATCCTATTCTTTTACCGAATGGCGATCTCTTGGTCTCGATGTCTCAACGAGACCGCCCATACCTCATAACTTCATCTGCAATTGCTCCTTCAATAGGATCTACCCCAACGGCAACATCCACACTTCCACTGATAGAAACGTACGCTATATATCTCATACCGTCAGGAATTCGCTGTCATTTATTTGGCGACCTGCTCGAAGATTGTCTTACTAAAGATCCTCCATCCAATCATAAATTACTTCTTGATCTCTTAGCTCAAACCACGGGCCAGGAAGTAGATAAGAATGTAATTTGGGTCAAATTAATTCCTAATTTGCAACATCTAAACAACCAAACCTCTCCCATATCCCAATTCATACACTCTGTAGATAACAAAAAGTTCATTATCTGGCCCTGGAGCCACTGTTTGCTTCAGCCCGGGCATCGCCAAGTCCTCAATGATAAACTTATAGAGTCATTTAACGAAAACCATGAAAGCTTGGAAACCAAAGAAGCCAAAGAATTTGACGACGATCCAATGTCTTTAATTTCTGATTTCCTCGACTTTTCAATAACTGTCCATAATCATTCAATCCAGTTAGCACCCAACCAAACTGCTCCATTCAGCGTACCAAGTGTTCTCTCTACTGGAATCAGTACTGGTCCAGATCGTCGTGATGATCATCCTGACCAGGAGTTAAGTACGTCTCCCATAGCTTCACAGCCTATACCGATGGAAACTGCCAATGGAGATAATGACGAAGAACTTGATGATTTGTTTGGTGAGGATAGTGGAGATGATGTAACAGCCAGTGAAAATACTCAAGGCAATGGAGATGCTGCTCAAAACGAAGAAGATATTACTAATCTTCCAGTCGAAATTGAAAAACAAGGAAGCGAAGAGTTTGCTCTCCCCAGCGAAGCCATGGACTTAAATATGGAAAAGAATACTGCGCAAAATTCGAGAAGTCCTGAGCCATCAAACTTTAATCCATTACTGACACCAGTGGGTCCCAAGGATACAAGTAACCTGCCGGCTATGGCAGATACTTCGGCTTCTAACTTTGGCCCATCGTATGTTGATATTCCGAAAGACCAAATGCTTCGAACTTTGAAGTCACTGCCTCCAACGTATAATGACCCTGGTGCTCCTCCAGCTATTATGCCAACTCCAATAGTTCCGCTGAGACAAAGTTTTAGTGCTGGCAATACTGACAATGCTGCTCCATCCCGTTCGATTTTCTCTCCAATCATGTTCAATCCTCTTATTAAGAATAACATTGACACTAAGTACGGTAAAGGTGGTAAGTTTTATGTCGATAAAGATTCTTCAGCTGGTCCTGAGGATACCAGATTATCTCTTAGAGCGACAAGCGTACTGGTACCTGTAAGCAGAGATGGAGTGTTCGGATTGGGAATTGGTGGTAAAGACTACAAGATTCGGGAAGATGAGGATGTTGCAGTGACTGATGGGGATGAATCCATGGATTCTCCAAAGGATAATGGAAATGCTAGCAGTGATGAAGAAAGTGACGAGGATGACGACGGAGTAATGGAAGTAGATCGTAGCTTACTGCCGCTTCGTCTCAATACTTCGGAACAGCCCGGAGTTCCCGAGGTACCTCGGACGACGATGTCGGCGCCAAGTGGGAGCACAGCTGTTTTCAACTCGGGACTTGCTAACTTGGACAGCTTTGCCCTGCCTTCGTTGAAACTGAAACGATGGTACGGAGAGATGGAAAAAAGCAATGGAGATCGTAGCCACAGTCACAGTCACACTAATAGTGATGCCAGTGATAGAAGTATAGTAGAGGTCGAAGATGAAGACAACACTGACGAATCTCAAAATGCAGTTAAGACAGTGGATAGCGATGATAAAAGCAATTCAGATGAAAAGGCGGACAAGAAATCTCCCAGCCTCGATACAACCATTCCAGGTACTAGCAAGGTGTTGACTTCCACTAATTGCTTGCCCTTGATTCTTCGTGGTGTCAATACTAACACCATTCCTCCGATGTTTCTTGTTTCTAATCAACGTCTGCGAAACCAGCATGATCGCCTTGTCGTTGATGTGGACGATCACGGAGAGACCAACTATTTGGATATTGGTACTGAGGAGTCAATGACTGTAATGGGTGACCATATCGATGACCTCCTAGATTGCTTAGTTCCAACTTTGGTCTACGACCACGGGTATGGTATTATGGATGACGAATGGGAATCATGTATTGGAAGTTCTGGAGATAATTATGATTGTTATCGCCAGATCCACCTTGTTGCCTCTCTTTTTAAGAATCACTTTATTGCTTTATTCCCCGAGGCATATAATGTTGCTCTTGATGAGTTTATTTCTAGCATTTACGGCGATTCTCAATCGTTTCTTGAGGATATCGGTGGCTCTGATCTTCTCAATACGAATTTTGCTGGCGACCGACTTAATAGTCTCGAGTGGGATGCAATATATACTCCGGAGATAACTATAGACGACGGAAAGGATGCAAAAGGTACAACAAATTCCCAAAAATACATTACATTGTTGAGGGAAAGAAAAGAACAAGGAGACATGGATTTTGAGACCGAAGGAAAGAGTAACTCTGTCTTCACACTTGCGCAACCCAAAGTTACCGTCCGTAAATACTCCAGCGTCATCAACATAGCCAGTAATGGTTTGAGATTTTGGAGACACCTTGGATTTAGTCCAGTACATGATCCTAAGCATTTTCAGGCTGTTCTAGTATGTGCGACCGACCCTCACGATAGTGGTCTCAAATTCCTAGATTCATTGGTATACAGCTATGTTGAAGGGGGATTTGGAGATGCTCTGAAGCTTCGCTTGCGAGCAGACCTGCGACCCGAATTGGGCCTTATTAATGGAGTGCTTGAGATTGGAAGATCTCAGCAGCAAAAGGGGTTGGAACGTCTCGCGGAGTTAATAAAACTCGACTTGATTGAAAAGAATAATCGTTTCGATTTTGACAAGCCCCTTCTTTTGATTTTTGTGGGCCTGCTGGAGCATTATGGCAATGCCCTTTACGTATCAAAATTGGGACGGAGCTTTAAACAACTCCTCCAATACCATCAATTGCCATTAGTTGAAGTGTTCTACCAGTACCTTCCTCTGCTGATCTTATTTAAAGGCAAGAATGCTGATAGTCTCAGGTACTTGTCAACTGCTAAACTCAATCGATTTGCAATGAACATCTACAATAGGTGCCCCTCTGTCTCAACGCAGCCGTTAAATCTGAAAAAGCAGACCCAAAATTTGTGCACTACTTTATCGAGATCACCGCCATCTAAGCTTCAGTTTAGATTCTTATCAGCTGGTCAAAAGAGTTTGACAAGCTCTTACTCTGATGACATTTTCCTTCACTTAGCATACGAAAGATCAATTGACAAAAACTGGTTACTGGCAGCATGGCTGGATCCTCGAGGATGTGTCACTGAAACAAAAGCTTGGTATTGCCCCGCCCATAACAAAAACAGTGATGCTTCTAAGTCCACTGATATAGGAGTAGTCTGCGACGAAATATGGGCAGCTTCGCTAGAGTTCTTTAAAACTTTGTCTGAAGATGGCTCTAAACAGTCGCCGAACGGAAGGCGTTTCCTTGTGCTTACCAGAGTGAACAACGTCATTCCCGATGACGAATTAGTTCATTGGAAGAGACTCAGTGTCAAAAACAAAGAAGTTTCTTTGATAGTCTTGTCGGTAAACCTGTTGCCTAAGCTGATCTTTTTGAACACAGGTGCTGAGTTGGAAATAGAGGAGGAGCATGAGCAAGGAGACGAAGTTGGAGAAGAGATTTTGTCTGGGAGTCCACCACAGTCTGTTCCTCCGATAAGTTCTAGTAATCCTTCGCCAGCATCTCCACATATCAACTTCCAGCTGCCTCGTCAAATTCTTAATGCTCTGGGAAACTTTTTGTCACCGCAAGACTTGGTGCTGAGTGTGCCATTTCTAGGAGGCACATCTAATGCCAACGGTACTCCAGAAGCCGCTCCTGATACATTAGAGTCTGAAGTAACTGTGATAGATCCAAACGATGAATTAACTGGAGTGGTACCGGATGCAGACTTACCTACTTTCAATTCTCCGACCCGGTTAGCCATGAAGACGGGATACCTCGTTAAACGTCAACCAGATAGTAAAGAGTATATGGTGTACGAGGTCAGTTTGCTCTCCTGCTCGAACTACTGGGACCTTTCATCAATCATGAAGATTCTTCTCCATCATTTCAAGAATATGATAGTTCTAGGAGAGATTCTATGTGTTAGCAGTAATGGTCCACTGCCAAAGTTGGCAGAAGAGTCAGCTAGGAAGTACAACCAAATGGTAGTCGTTGAAAAGATTGTTCCATGGCATATCATGGCAGTGAGCAAGGTAATTGACTACTTGGTTCATGTTGATGTGATGGTATAACAGAGATTATACATATATTATAGAGGCACCAACGTCACGAACTTGGCATAAGTATACGCATTAAGAGCACAAATACAAGAACACAAATATTAAAAATTTACAAATTGTTGAACTTCAGAACTATATCCAAGGTATTTTGTATATTAACGAAGACTTCAGCTACTCTCAGCATCCATCGAGTCTTTCATCATTCTTTACACTTACGAGCCTACGCCCTCTCATTCTCTTATCCGCACGTGACGTCAAAACAAATCAACAACGCGAATTTCAATTTAGATGAAGATGCCAATGGAGTCAACTCAGGAGCTTGTAGACCGCTACAGTCGATCCAGGAATATAGGATCCTTTCCTTCTCCACTCAAGTATGATATTAAACGCACCCCATCGAAATCTCCTTTAAAAAAACAACGCCATGGCTACCTGGACCACATCCAACGAATGAGAGGTTCCTCGAGGCGCGGATCCGTGAGCATTTCTGGCAGTCCAATACGATCTAAACATCGTAACAAGAGTGAACTCAGCCTCTATGATGCATTTGAATCAGATGATTATGACGAATATAACAACAACCAGGAAAATATCTTTCCGCTGCCCATATCTAAACCACCGGCTCCCATCTTTCTGCCACTTCCATCACCACTAGCATCCCGCAGCAGCCTCGATGTGGAAATAAATCACTTCTCAGAGCCACCGTATGAGAAAACAGCGGACTACGATACTGAACTTGTCGTTAGAGATACACATAAACTCATTAGCAGTCTACCTCATAATATTGTAAGCAGCGCAGACGGAGAGAAATATCAGCGGCTACTTACGACATCTGTAGACAAGCTTCTACAACAAATGGAGAGTCTTCGTCAAGAAAATGGACGATTAAAACGCCAAAGCACAGATACTGACATCCGTGTAGAGCAGTTACGAGCCGAAAACGCAAACTTGAAACGAGAGAATCGAACGCTTTACGAAGACAACCAAAAAATCATAGAGATTTGTGCTACAAATAATGATGAAGAGACTCAGAAGCTTCATAAAGAAAATGAAGCATTGAGGTCGAAGCTTCTCAAATACAAGAGACTAAATGACGAATGCAAACGAACACATACAAATACTACAAGGGAACCAATAACTGCAGAGCATACTAGTAATACAGGTAAGGTGGGAAGACTCGAAGAGTTGGTACTGCAGTTAGAACGAGTAGTTCAAACGAGTTCAAAACAGCAAAGTCAAGAGCAGCCAATCCAAGAATCGGCAAAAGTAACCACCAAGGTCCCGGAACACTCGCATATTCCATCGAACATCCTATCTGACAAGACCAAGCAAGCAAATAACCAGCCCTCTTACACCGGTGGAAAGACAATTCCACCAACATCTGGCGATAATCAAGATTTAGTTACCGCTCTTGAGACAAACAAGAAGTTATATGAGAAGTTGTTGCACGCTATTGAACAAGAAGCGGAACATGCTAAAATGCACCCGGAAATACATGCGGAAATAAAAGAGTCTGTACCTCACTCGCAATGCAGCGTGTGTTCTCACCCGCCAGGCGACAAGCAGGATACGATGCGATTGATGGGCGAATACAAATGGCGAATTTAAGATGCCGTGCAGCCATCCGGAGAAATAATAGCACAGAAAAAAATACTTAGCATGGAAACAATATAGTAGTTGACGGAGTAATTATTTAATAGTATAAACATTAAGGTACGCAGAGGTTCGTATTGTAAATTTATAAAATATTGCCTTACAGGCAATTTGACGACTTAAAACAATGATAGATAGAAGTAAAGGTACGCGTGAACCGGATCCCGATGTGCTGTAGATCGGTAAGTTCTGCAAGGCGAAGGCTCGAGACGAAGCAGTACACAATATGACCAGCGATTAAGTCATGCAGCCTGTACAGTAAGGGCATCTGGCCAGGCACCTGGCGGAATTAACAAGATAGTCGAGATATATACCAAAGGATAACCGTTGTTTCAATACAAAACTCCGGTCGTAAATAAACAAGGTTTAGACACCAGAACCTAGGTTAAGGAAACATTACCTAAACCGGGTCTCAAGGTGAAACTAACATTTTAATCGAAAGCTTCGCCAGGCCTGATATGCAAGAATCGTGAAATTTAATGCACGGGCGTTAGTGCATTAGTGCACATATGCACAAGAACAATAGCCCACCATCATCGCTAGAACACAGGTTCGATGGTTACGATGGGCACAAAAGCACCCCTAATACTGCGTCGGCTACACAAAACAATATTTTTGACAATCACCGAAGTTGGAAGCGTGTTGTACTGTTGAGGAAACCCGCCCCAAACTAGCTAGCATCAAAAAAATACCAAGCTCGTGCAATCCACGCACCAAGAAATTCGCAGCCACGCGAAGACCGCGAACTGCAACCTTACTATTTTTTTTTCCATGTGCTCAGTATCTGGCGCAGACTCTGTGTTACAATATTCCTGACTCGAAATAAGAAAAGATACACCACCGTTCATTCTCTTTTTCCTTCTACCGGATCAATCACATCTGCACAGCTCCAAAAAGGGTGTTGTCAAACATATTTTTTTTTAAAGTATCAATATCGCTCAAATTGGTACTGGGCCTCCATTGCAGCCTGCACATAATCTGTTTACATTCCTAAAACGGTTGCTCAATACGCGAAAGTAAAGAAAACAGCGTCCGGTTGCTCATTCAGGTTCACACAATTATCATTCCAATCATCTTCTTATACCAGCAGTAAGCCAGCCCTTCGCTTCCCTGCTTCTGCTCCATTCCACAACGCATCCCCACGATGCCGCCCATAGTAACCAACGAAAATGAGCATAGACTTGCCCGCTCCCGCAAGCTGGACCTGTTCCCCACGGCTGATCGAGAAACGAGAGACAGAGATGGCCGGGCTCTAGGTGATGTTTCCAACCAATACGGTGCCGGAGGTTTCTCCGCTGCTGCTCCTACCAAGTCCCTGGCTACCAGCACTACATCAACTACCTCTAAAGTCGACAAGCGTAAGCCTTTAGCACCCCTTCGTAACATCGATTCCAAGACTGGGTTCGGCACCACCTTGGTCCCCGCCAGAATGCCTCAAAAACGGCAAGCGACCGAGCTGTCCACCAACTTAGTAGAAAAATTACATTCAGATGTCGCCCACAAGCGGTCTCGTCGTCCAGAATACGAATGGCAGGACTTAGATGCCGAAGATCTGGACGATCCGCTTATGGTGAGTGAATACGTAGGGGAGATATTTGTGTACCTTAACGAGCTCGAACACAAGACGCTCCCTCAACAATATTTCAGCCAACAGACTCACATCAAGCCCAAAATGAGACTGATTCTTGTGGATTGGCTCGTAGAAATGCATGCTCGATTCCGGCTCTTGCCGGAGACATTGTTCCTCGCCATTAATGTCATGGACAGGTTCATGCTGGTGGAGGTAGTCCAGATCGACAAGCTTCAACTCTTGGCCACGGGATCGCTCTTTATCGCTGCCAAATATGAAGAGGTGTTTCTGCCCCTGGTCAAGAACTACGCATACTTTACCGATGGGCTGTACACGGAAGAAGAGATCTTGCAGGCCGAGAAGTATATCCTAACTGTGCTCGATTTTGAGCTCAACTACCCTAATCCGATGAACTTTTTACGAAGAATATCCAAGGCTGACGACTACGATGTGCAACTGCGTACGTTAGGAAAATACTTGTTGGAGATTACAGTAGTAGACTACAAATTCATCGGCATGATGCCGTCGCTCTGCCTGGCTGCAGCCATGTATATTGCAAGAGCTATCCTCCAAAAGCTGCCGGTATGGACTGGCAACCTCATACATTACTCGGGATATCGAGCCAGCGAGTTACGACATTGCGTTGACCTCATTGTCCAGTACTTGGTGGCACCCGTTGAGCATGACGAATTCTTTAAAAAGTATGCCACTCGCAAGTTTATGAAGGCTAGCGTAGTGTGTCGTAGTTGGGGTAAAAAGGTGATACAAGAGGGCCGTGATTTGTTTGCCGATGACATGGTGACAATGAAACCGCAGTGAATAGCATAGTAGCATAGACAGCATGAATACGATGGTGATGACTTAATACACTAAACATTTACATACAAACAGAATCTCTATACTCTCTAACGTACAGCACAAAGTCTCAACGTCTTCTCATCTCTCGAGACGCACCTACGCGCGCGCAACTCATGGCATCGCGACGCATCAAAACTGCAACAATCTAGTTAGTTCCCATGTTTGCCGGCCATTCATTCCTAGTGCTAGAGCCTCCATCACTGGCTACCACAGATCTTATAGAAACTATAAAGAGCAATAACGGAACCATAGAAATATCGAATCTTTCCCAACCGCTCACCGTAGATAGGTCCACCATCAACCATGTTATTTCCAGTACCCTGTCATTTCCATCTTATAACCATTTTCGACGAGCTATGGTCCCTGTAACAACCCCAGAATGGGTACATGAATGCATAAGGACAAAGAAACTAGCTAACCCCAAACCATTCTCCCCAGATCCTCGACTCTTCATGAAAAATATATTCGTATGTGTAGCAGATACAATTCCCACTCCAGATAAAGAGGCAATATACAGCACTGTGGCTGCCTTTGGTGGTCAGTACCTAGATGACCTCACGAAATATACCACCCATTTGGTAGCTACGGATTTACGGAATGTAAAAAGTATTGTAGCTGCGAACGTCATTGATGCCCCGGATGAAGACGGACATCAAATCGACATAAAAATAGTAACACCGTCATGGATTGACGCTTGTATGAGAAACGAAGAGGCTGTAGATGAAGCGTCGTATTTAGTCTCGGCGAGCACGAACGGAGACCTGTTACCAGGTCTTAACCAGAGCTCAATATTCAAAACTCAAGATTATTCCAGCCAATCTTCTGTTTCTAATAATCAATCCCAACTCAATGAGTCTAGCGATACCGACGTTACGAATAGTCCATTCCATCGCAAGAAAATATTCATCTCCTCGGACTACAACCTATCCACACATCTCAAGTCAGGTATTTCAAGCCTTTTAAAACATCATGGAGCTTCTCTAGTCGACACATTTCATGTCGAGGATGTAGACATCTACCTTGGCCAATATCGGGAGAGTCACGAATACGAAGAATGTATAAAATCGAAGTCGATTATCATAGGCACATTAGCATGGGCTTACTATGTCATAATTAATAATGAGTGGACAGATCCACGAAAATCAAATCTTCTTCACTATCCTATTCCAACGTATCCACTACCTGATTTCAAAGGTCTCAAAATTTCTATGACGAATTATAGCGGAGACGCAAGATGGTATTTATCCAAGCTAATCACGACGTTAGGAGCTGATTTCACCAAGACGTTAACTCGTGCTAATGACTATTTGGTTGCAGCAACTCCGGAGGGTAAAAAGTATACAACGGCCACGGAGAAATGGGTGGATGAAAAAGGCAAGCCTACTATTACTGTAGTTAACCATTTATGGCTTGAAGAGTGCTACGCCCAATGGACAAGAGTTGACCCCACGGATTCAAGATTCAAACCAGGGCTGACAACAACAGTTGGAAACACATCTGTCAGCATTGACGGCCCAGAGAGCATTCAAAACGGAGACCATGATGACGAGGGCGATAATAATTCGACACAAAATTCCAGCCAAAATAGCGTTACTTTCAATCATCGTGCAAGCACACCTGTCACTTCCCCTCGTCCAGAAGACGAACCAACGCGAAGATTGGGCCGACTGGCTGCTAAGAAGGCTGCAATGAAGCTTCATTCTGATATGAATGACCTAAATGACTATCAGAAGATGGCAAAAAGTTCCAGAATGATGAAGCTGTATATGGAATCATTAGAGAGTTCATCAAAAAAGCGAAAGGACGTCGAGATGGAGGAAAGTAATTTGGCCAAGAAGAAAAAATCAGATACGGCAACACCAGAGAAACCACCTAAGGCTACAAAAAATAAAGTGGATATCCATATTAATGCTATAATAACTGGTTGTGAGCTGGAAATAACACTTAGTCGTAATGACCTTGGACGATTATTGGAAGTTGGTATAAAAGTCAGCAAAGAATTCACCAAAAACCATATTGTTGATACTATAATTGCCCCAAGAATACTTCGTACGGAAAAGTTCTTATCGGCACTTAGTCAGGCGACTCAGATTCTTCATCCGAAATATCTCATTGATGTATTGGCTTCACTAAAAGAGGACTCACTGTGGGAACTGATAAGCAAGGAATTTAAACCTAACGATTATTCACTTGAAAAAGTGCTTGATATAAAACAAATCAATCGTGATCTTGGGTTTGGAGCGGCGATGAAAAATGGTATCGACAAGTGCCTTAACAGTCCTGTAAAGGGCAAACTTTTTTTAAACCACCATCTTCAGCTTTCGGCTAACTTGAATGGCGGAGTTCAAGTTGTAGAGACAATTTTAAAATATCATGGATTGCAAAAAAGTACTTCCATTAAGTCTCTCAAATCAGCGGATAACCTTGTAGGACCAGGATCCATCTTTATTGCACATCCTTCAAAAGACACTAAATTAATTTCAGCTTTCAAAAAGTTCGATCCTAAGGGAACAGTCGTGGAATGGGATTGGTGCGTGAAGAGTATCTTTCATGGTGAGTTACAGCCATACAATGACTATAAACTATGAAAAAGTGATCAGGTAATTGCTATCTATATCGACATTAATTCTACTTCGAAAAATTTTATAATTCAGCGTATAATAATGGACCTTATAATATATTTTAATAAAAAGCAACATTTAGATGCCGTGCAAAGAATGTCTATAATACATAGTCATGGCCATCAGAAAAAAAAATAATGCCATTCGGTGCGCATTTCATCTATTCTTCAGATATCAATCAAGCTAGGTCCGTCAGTGCGGGAGTTAGAAGTTGGTGGAGCGTTACCAAACCCATAACCAGTATGGGCCATGTTGATCTGTTGCTGGCCCTGATTGCCCATACCAGTGTTGAGGAATGGATTACCCGTGGCGTTGGAGCTAAGACGAACATCTCCAGTCTGCTGGCGATATCCTGTGCCGCTTGAATTAACAAAGTTTTCAGTTCTAGTGTGTTGGTGGGGGATTCTAGTAGCTCCTGTGTTTCCGAAAGTATCGATACCAGTACCTTGGGCAAGAAGGTCACTAAGCTCGCTGTTGAACTGGTTTTGAGGCGTTTGAGATTGAATTTGTTGTTGTCTAAGTCTCTCTTCTTCGAGACGTTGTTGGTCAAGACGTTGCCGGTGTTGCAATTTTTGCTGTTCAAGTTGCTCTTGCTGGAGCCTTTGCTGTTCAAGCTGTTGCTGCTGAAGTCTTTGCTGTTCCAACAGTGCGAGACGTTGCAGCTCAGCGGCATCGTTTTGATCGCTACCAAAGTTTTGGGAGAACGGATTGTTCGAACCAGTCTTCAATGGCTGTAACTGTTCAGCACCGTTATTGAATCCGGTGAATTGAGGTTGCTGTTGAGGTTGTTGAGGTTGGAAACCAGTATATATTGATTGCTGGAAATTCGCAGGATATCCGGTAGCTTGATTTTGTATAGGATTACCGAACATATCCAACTGCTGAGATTGGGCGTATTGAGGTTGATAGACTGGCTGATAGGCATATGCCAATTGAGGATTGTACTGAGGACCATCGTCCAAATCCAACAAGTTCTGGTCCCGTAATCTATTTTTGCGCATTTCGTCCTCTTCTAATGAAAGTTTGAGGGCGGCCTCGAGTTCAGGATCATTCTGATCGCCTCGATTGCGGTTTTGCTCTTCTTCTGCGGTGGCTCTCAGCAACTCCAACGCTCTCTCGAGGTCTTCGTCGTATGGATCGTTGTTCCGCACGGTGTTACGCCGTCTACGGTTACGCATGCTATCGTCGTCGTCATCGAAATCGTTTCTTCTTGACCGTCTGCCATTTGACTTGGCCGCAAGACTTCGCTCATGACGTAATCTTTCATCATTTCGAAGTAAAGATACAAGTTCTTTAGCCTTCACTCGAATGATTGCGCCCTGGTCGTTATTCTGTTCGTCAAAATGGACGAATTCCCGGAGTGTCTTGATGATGTAGAGGTTATCTTTGGACCACATCACACACTTATCGGGACCAAATCTCACCAAGTAATCAAGAACTGTCAATGATTTGGCCACATGGCGCCAGTTCTTACCCTTATCGTTCAATCTGCGGTCCAACATGTCCATGACCTCGAGAAACTCAGTCTGGGACCGATCGACACAGCTGCAAACCTCCTCCATATCGTAGGTGGTGGGCCCTGATGCGTCATTGGAAGTGGCATTCCGAACAGTCTTCTGGGCGGAGGAGTAGCCGTTAGTGACGTTTTTAATGCTCCGTACAAACGATTTTGACATGCTGATTCGGATAAATGAGGAGCAGCAGGTCAGGGTGAGAAGGTGAGGAAAATCAAAGACCGTTGGTGCAGCGGGTGGCACTTTGGTGTATGGGCCCGATTACCTAACGAAATCCAATAACAACATTTGTCCGCCAGATTTCTAATCCATCCCCATCGAAAAACCCCCAAGTGCTGTGTGGACACACCGTACGCCACCCGCCCACTAGTGTCACATCGTACCCACTACAGACTTTCGCGCTCATCACTTTTCGGTTTTTCGCCTGTCCGCCAATTTTACTTACTGGTTTCGCGCTACTATGGATATCAGACGCTGTCGCCGGTGCAAGCGTAGACGGCTTGATGACGAGCCGCCAGAAGTACGTCAGTACAAGACCTGTGCCAAATGTAGAATCATCGAGCGTCAGAAAAAGAAGCTGCGAAAGCCGCTAGAAGAGGAGACCATGATATACGGCATGCGTCAATTTCGAGAGGAAGGTGCAGAATTTCCTGCCGACTCCATCCTCATGGAAGATGAAGATTTCTTCCGGGGTGGACGGGATGGAGCTCCCCGTCTGGATCCTCTGAGACAGCAGCTTCGTTTTCTGTACCAATACGAGCCGCTGCAGCACCAACAACTGCCCCAACCATCGCTGGCCGTGCCTCGTCTGACGGTGCTGCTGATGGATGCGGCTAATGCAGTCGCTGTAGCCAGCATGGCCGTCGCCTCTGCTGCTAGAGGGCATCCTGACGGTCCTCCGTTGCTTCCACTGCAACACCAACACCAACCATATGGTATGACGCCGCTCCAGCGTCAACAACAACAGCAGCAACAGCTGCAGCTGCAAGGTGGAGTGCCTGGTGCGTCTGCTGGAGCCGCCGTATCTACTCAACCAGTCCCTTGCGAGATCTGTGGCCAGATCTTGGACCTGAGAGACGAGCTTCTGATGAACTACCGGTTGTGTGGAGGCTGTTTCGCCGACCCATACCGGGGAAACGTATACGGTCTGTATAACGAATATTTACTTGCCGTGTCGAGATCTCAGCACAAGGACGTGAAAAACCTTGTGTTCGTGAAGGAACTAGGCAACTTCTCCGAGAACTTGGTGACTAAACCCATGAACGAACGCCAGTTCCGTGAGTTCCTTCTTGAGAAGATCAAGGTTATCTATTTGGACCCTGTAATTGCGTCTATCGGCTACAAGTTCAATCTTGTGCTGGCAAACACCACCGATACTCACTCGAAAAAGCCCATTCGGGCCGTGTACAAGTGCTATAAAGAGCAGGACCAGAGTTTTGTGTCGAGCGTACATGTGACTTACGACCTTGTCACCAGCATCTTGGTGGTAAAGTTCAGTCATAGAGTGTACGGTGCTAACTCAAACAAATATCCACCGGCAGTGATCACCGCCGTAAACCAAGCATTGCTGCGTTTGCGCACAGGAAGTACACCCGTGGAATTCGACGCCGATACCGGAGCTCGGGTCTACGATGATCTCACTCTGGGTGATGTTGCTTCGTCTGCTCCAGCTGAAGTAAAAACATACTTTGCTACAGTCAACAAGGCAGAATTCTCCAATGGTTTTGCCAAAATGGAGAGTGCTCTTAAGTCTGAATCCGACTCTGTCGATAATAATGGATCCAATATCGATGAAGAAAATGGTGAGAACGACGAAAATGGTGACAATAACGCTGAAGACCAAGATGGTGAAAGCGCTGAGCAAGGAGAAGAAGAGGAAGAGGAAGATGAAGGCGAAGAGGAAGAGGAAGATGAAGAAGATGGCGAAGATGTTAGTAATGCTGAAGAGAGCATACTGGCAGAAGCTGGAAATACTGCAGCCGAATCCGATTTGGATGCTGCGAGTGAAAGTCTCTCGAAAAACCCTCGCCCTGTAGACCCCGTGTTTGCTGATTAGTCATAGTATAGTACAGTATTAATGTAGTTGTAATAAAACCAAGATGTATGAACAGTAGCATATATAGAAAGTCATAGGGTCCAGGTAATACCAATTTATGTGCTGCTTGTCGGTTTATTCGGTACATCAATTATGTAGGAACGTAACCCGCGACCCAGGGGTTAAGCTAAAATTATCTCGCGGCATCAAATTAAGAAAATCTGCTTTCGCTTGATTCCTTGAAGAATATCTCCCAATAAAGTTTTGTAATTACAACTAGTAGTACATTACATTTTCTGGCTGTTACCTCAAAGCAACCTAACACTGAGGTCTTTCGCTACTTAAACTTTTGGTGAGAATCTATCTTATTTTCACCAATTATTTTTTTTTTCATTATCATCTTGCAAGATCAGTAGCGCTGTCGCTCCATATACTCAATGAGATTCACGTCGCTATTATACCTTGCGGGCTTGATCGTCCCATGTCTAAGTCTTACCCTCGATATCGGAAACTTTACCAACTTAAAATTCAACACCGCGTTACTTGCTCAAGGTCTTCTTGATTATTACGATGGTACCAAATATGGAGGTGTTGTGGGTATGTTCACCTGGCCATACTACTGGTGGGAAGCCGGTGGAGCCTGGGGATCACTCATAGAGTACACTTACTTCATGGAAAACAACACATATGAACCTCTTATCAAAGAAGCACTCGAGTATCAAGTAGGTGACGATTATAACTACATCCCCCTTAACCAATCAACAACCGAAGGTAATGATGATCAAGGGTTCTGGGGAATTGCCGTGATGGGAGCTGCCGAAAGAAACTTCAGTAACCCCAAAGACCCTCGTTTGGCCTGGCTTTCGTTGGCCCAAGCTGTCTTCAACACCATGACCGCGCGTTGGGACCACAAGACCTGTGGGGGTGGCTTAAGATGGCAGATTTTCCAATGGAATTCGGGTTACGACTACAAGAACTCGGTTTCTAATGGATGTTTGTTCAACATCGCTGCACGTTTGGCAAGGTACACCGGAAATGAGACCTATACCGAGTGGGCCGAAAAGGTGTGGGATTGGATGAGCGGAGTCGGCTTAGTCTCTGAAAGTAACAGTTCTATTCAAGTGGGCTCGTTGAACGGTCCTTACACTTTTGTATATGATGGTGCTGGAATCGATGACAACTGCACGGTGGTAACCAAGTTACAATGGACTTATAATCAAGGTCTTATGCTCGCTGGATGTGCTTTCTTGTACAATCATACCCACGACGATGTCTGGCTCGATCGTACCTTATCTTTGCTTAGAGGACTGGTGGTGTTCTTCAACTCAACCAACGATGTGATGTTTGAAGCTGCCTGTCAAAACGGTAAAGCAGGAAGTCCTACTGGTTCTTGTAACAATGATCAGCGTTCTTTCAAGGCGTACTTCTCTCGGTTCCTTGGACTTACTGCAGTCATGGTTCCCGAAACCAATGATGTGATTATGAACTGGCTTGAAAAGCTGGCGGTGGCGGCTGCTTCCTCGTGCTCTGGTGGTACTGATGGACACACCTGTGGTATCAATTGGTCCCTTGGTCACTGGGATACCGTCTATGGTTTAGGTGAACAAATGTCAGCTTTAGAGGTAATGACTGCTCTTCGAATTCACGATAGACCACCACCATATACTGCCAAGAACGGAGGTCTGTCCAAGGGTAACCCAAGTGGAGGTTATGGACTGAGCAATATTAACAATGCACCACTTCTGCTCGACGCTGGTGACAAGGCAGGTGCCGGAATAATCACCGCAGTCATTGGAGCGTCGCTTGTAGCAACCACTGTGTGGGTGTTGTTATAGTTCGATTTTACGTATGTAAAGAAAATAAATTCTATGTAAGTTAACGTGGCTTGAAGTAAGGGCAAAACTGGGTATGTAGAGAAAACAATTAGCTTCGAAGATCTGGTCAACAGCATTAATTCATGTATAACGCGATAGATCACTCATTTTAACTAAAACAATCTCTCATATTTCGCTTTCCTTCAAATCTATATCGTAATACATTTTGTTAGGCTCTAATCTGTGACCTCGCGCAGCAATGAAGATATCGCGGTCCAACCTTATTACCCAAATAGTCACGAGCGTATCAACTTCCATCTTCTTGTAGGAGTTATCTACTGATAACTGGCATCGTTATCGTAATCCTTCCAGTCGATCGTAATCGTCACTAACGGCATATAATAGTTCCGTCTTCTGTCTACTACAACCATCCGGTCCTACATATTTAGTAACTACCTGCACACACTCTCAACTTTCTTAACCCAAACTGTTATCTTAAACATGTCAGACGACCAGTTTACCTCGGTGCAATGGGATCGAGAGGAACCCTCTGACTCACATAGGCCTCCTTCTCCTATTTCTGAAGATAAGGAAGATTTGCAACCAGATTTGCAACAGGATCCTCTGGCAAATTCGCCACATCAGTCGTCTCATTCCTCACCAAGACCCTCTCATTCTACTACGTCATCTCCTCACGATTCATTAATGCTCCATAAGTCGTCATCCGCTACATCTGTCCATGCGCTTGCTGGGGATCATAATGGTACTGTTAATGATGGCTTTTATTCTACTTCCACTACGGTGTCGCTGCCCATTCGTGATACTGACGCTGCCCTGAAACCGTTTGTTTCCTATTTGGTCGAGACCACCACTAACGATCCCACCATCCTAAAACTTTGCCAGAAAGACCCCGAAGCAGGCACAGATACATTGACGGTATCTGTACGTCGTCGTTACGGTGATTTCGTTTTCTTACACCAGTGCTTAACTCTGGATTATCCTCAACATCTTGTTCCACCGCTTCCATCCAAGCTGAATTTCAAATACTTGACCGGCGATACATTTAGCACTGAATTTGTTAACAAGCGGCTCAATTCCCTTGACAGATTTGTCAAGTTCATCCATGCCCACCCTCAATTGAGCCAGCTGCTGGTGTTTAAATTATTTGTAAGTGACTCAGTCGACTGGCTTACGTTCCAGAAGAATCTCAATATCTCTGCTGGGTCACCGGATGACGATGGAAACTACCTGACTTCCGTGGTTGGCAGGGTCGTTAATGAAGATATCCTTACAGAAACAGTTATGAACTATTTTACGTCACTGAAGCATAAGAAAGAAACCAACCCAGAAATCATCGAAGTATCTGATAAACTTAAGAACCTCCATGACAACTTAATAAAGGTAGACCGTCTTTTCCATAAGCTTAACAAGCGTCATCTTGACTTGGGCCATGACTATGGATCCTACTCGAATCAAGTCAACCGTTTAGGAAGTCAGCTGGAGTTGCTGCTGGTGTCTGAACCCACTACCATAACTACAAATTTCAAGGACTTTGCAAATTCACTTTCGTTCTTTCTGAAGAGCTGGCTTGATCTTCATAAGTACATTGATGAATCATTCCTGACTGCACTCAAAGATTGCGCCAAATATATTGGCGGTCTTACTGGCTTAATTGAACTCCAACATAACAAGAAAATAGATCTTCAAGTTCTACAAGACTATTTAGATAAGTCGAAAGCTGAATTAGCATCTCTTGGTGGTGGCGGAGCCAGAGCAATTCCCGCAAAGCCGCAAAATGGCGGAATTGTCAACAATACCACTCAGTTAATTAAAGATACCTTATCTACTTCAGCTACTCCTACCATAGGCTCGTCGGCTACCGAAGGGAAAATTGCGAAACTTCAGAGCCGTATTGCTCAGCTTGAGAATGAGATTAAGGTCCAAACAGAGATTTCTACTCAGTTGACGAACAAGATCATTACAGAGGAGTATCCCAACTGGGATAAATTCAATAAGAATGAACTTAAGGATTCTATGTTGGGTCTCTGTGATCGAGAAATTGAATTCTACAAAGGGCTTGCTGAGAATTGGAGCTCCATGGAAGATAAATTAGCTGAGCGACTAAAGCTGCTCTAATAGTAGTTAATAATCATGATTCATTACGTACTGTAGCAATGCCTCGCAATGTAGTAGATACTTTATACTTCCCAGCAGCATATTTTGGATGATCTAACTCCCAGCCAAGTTCCTGGCTTATATAGCCCGCAATATCATCACAGTTTCCTAACATCGCTAAATTAAAATGCTTTGCTTCTACCAAATCTCGATTCATAAGAAGTGTCGGAACGCTTTTGGGAACCTTTCTAATAATACTTGCCACAGGCTCTACTTTTAGTGATGTCCCAGCCACCACTACCATGTCACATTTGTTTATATCTCCGTTCAACAACTGATGGAACCGGGGCAGAATATCGTCGCCAAAAAAAGTAACATCAGGCTTTATCACTCCCTTACCTGATAATTTCTCTTCATCGCTTGTCACGCATTCAGAGCAATAGGGTAACTGATTCTTCTTCATAGCCACTAAGACTTCGTCACCAAATTTTGCTCCACAAGTAGTACAAGATGCGGACCTCAATGAGCCGTGACAGTTAAATAACTTATCTGGTTCTATGCCTGCTACCACCTCTAGACCATCAATATTTTGAGTATAGTTGCGTAAGAGCTTATCGTTTTCCTGTAAATGTAGAAGGAATTCGTGAAATACCAGCACTTGTTTACTAGTAGGAATCACCAAATGCGCTATCAGGTAAAACAATGAAGGGTTTGACTTGAAAGTCTCCAGATGGAACACTTGCTGCGAATCTTCTAAACCTAGGTGCTTCACCCGGGAGTAAACCCCAGAGAACAGTCGAAAATCGGGGATTCCAAGAGATGTAGAGATTCCAGCACCAGTAATAACCAAAACATTCTTTGCCAACTTTATCGCTTTGAGCACCTTGTAAGCATTCATATATGGTCTTAGCGTGGGAAGTGGACTCACTACATACTCGTGAAGCGCAAACAAGAAATTGGGGACCGCCTCATTCAAAGAACAATCTAATGGAAAATGGACATCAAGATCTAGATTCTTCAAGATTCTTCTAAGAGCGCTACGAGTAACTACAGCGGGGGCATGACGCTTGAGGAAGGCTTCAACTCCTTCTTGACGGAGATATGATTTATATTCTTTCTTTTCCGCTGGGGTAAGTTTGTAGGTGCGGACTTGTGACTGACGAGGAGACTTGCGGGGCCGTCCTAAAGGTTTTGGAGGCCTTCCCTTAGGCTTCGTTGACTGCAAGGCACGCTTTAGAGGTCTTCCTCTCCTTGTCCGAACCTGTCCACTATTCTTTGGACGTCGCCCTTTAAGCTTCGATTGGGTTACCATCGTTCCTTAGGAGTGGTACAATGACACTAAGAAAAGAGAATCGAGCCTATGGCGAAGGTAAGAAGAATTGAATTGAATTGAATTGAATTGAGATAAGTTGTAATGGAGGACAATTAAATTAACCTAGCAGTTAGATATTTATATTTTGAAATATTCGCAAATGGCTGCAAAGAAAAATAATTACGATAAGGAATAGATACGAAAAAAAAAAATGAATCCAAGTTATACAAAAATGGAGAGACGTATATATTGATGTGCACAGAAGAAGAGAACGTTATGTCGTACCTGATCTGTACCTGATCTCCAGATACGAGATCATTTCAAAGACGCACCCGGTGGGCAAGCTCGAAATAATTCCCGATAAAGCAAGAAAAAGGGTAATCAGAGCAATGCTTCTAGTTTAATAACTAGACTTATTCGATCGACAATACAGGAGACTTTCTTCTTGCCCCCCACTATCTTGCAGCCATCTCTCTCTCGTAGCGTCGCGCCAAGACTTCAGCGCATTTTCCGGAGGTCGGTAATATACCGAACCTCACCAAATCTCAATCTGTTAGACATATTTTTCATCCACCGTAGACGTCATGCATTTATCCCAGGTATTGACGATACTATTTGGGTTCATAATGGTCTCCATGGCCAACATGGCGCCTTTCGATAGCAAGTACTATACCCAGGTGTGTTCAGGAATGTACTCGAAACACGACTGGGGAGGACTGATCCGGCCACATATTGATATCCGCTTGGATTACTTCCGGAAAGATATGAAGATGGGCCACGATAAGGTTGACGAGAGCGATGTTTCAATTGCGTACGTTGTTTTCGAATACAAAGACATTGGAAATTTGGGATACAGAACCGCCGATGGAAGGACCAAATACATCTGTGACAATTTTGCCGTGGACCAACTTAAGGCTTGTAACAAGCTGCAGTTGGGAAAGTTCATTATCAATCACAAGGTCACCAACTCAACTATCATGACCGACCGGTTGACTCATACAGGCATGGCCAATATTGACTATGCCGTCAACAATACCGGATACTACTGCGTGGCCACCATCGCAGCCCAGAAGTTCGAATACAGCGGAATGGTGTCCTTCCAGAACGCTTATGGCCAATTGAGTGCAAGTGATATTCCTAAGCTCCCCGCGTACGGAATTTTGGCCGTATGCTATATGATTGTAGTGGCCTTATACGGCTTCCAATTCTTCAAGAAGAGAAAGGACAACCAGATCTTACCACTTCAACGTTACCTTCTTGCGATTTTAGGTCTCTTAACCTTTGATACTATTGTAGTATGGTCATACTATGACTTGGTTAACCGATCGAAGAACCCGCTGCTGGCATTCGTGTCGTCATATATGGGCTTCCTCTCACTTCTCAATGCCGCTAAAATCACATTTAGTTTCTTCCTTCTTCTTTGTATCGCCCTCGGCTATGGTGTGGTCACAGTGAAGTTAGACAAGAAGATCATGCTCCGTTGTAAGATTTTGGCTGCTGCCCATTATATAGCCACAATTATATATTTGGTGCCTACCTACTATTGGGGAGCCTACAATTCGGCTAACGGTTCTGGAACTGCAGAAGACGCTTCAATGGGTGGTGCTCTCGGATTATTGCCCATGATCCCAGTCACTATCACCCTCACCTTGTTCTACTTTGCAATCTTGGTGTCAATCAGAACAACCACAGCTAATCTTCACCAGCAACGTCAAATCATTAAGTTGAAATTGTATGAGAATCTTTTCAGAATTATTTTCTTGCTGGTTGTATTCACATTTGGTGGCCTTATCTTATCATCAGTTGTCTATTTGAGTATGTCGACTACTGAGATGATTGAACAGCATTGGAAGCTGGCTTTCTTCATCTTTGAATTCTGGCCTTCTGTGGTATTCTTTGCTGTGTTCATGGGAGTTCTGTGGTTGTGGAGACCTACTGAGACCAGTTACATGTTAGCCATCTCACAGCAGGTACTGAGTACTGACAGTGGGGACTCTGAAGGCGCCTACAACCATCATGAGTTTGAACTTGATGACATGTCGTTAATGAGCCACAGTGATGATGAAAATGAAAATCGCAGAGGTGACTCTTTCGAGTTGGACCAGCCTGAGCACCACAAGCATGCGGATCCAGAAATACAGGATTCCAACCCTCCTGAACCATCGAGTACTCTCTTTGATTTGGGTGAATCCGACGACGAGCATCATGAAGATGAGAGATTGGAGCCAAAGTAGAATAAATGCCAATCAGTTGAAAAAAAATTATGCTATGAGGTTGAAGCTTATTTAATTTATCAATCCATTCTCAAATACATATTAGAGAGTCTAAGCTGTAGTATATATTTTAACTTTTGGAGCTTTCTACACTCCTGCCCACACACCAGCACCATCAGCACGTACCTTCTCACCTAACTGTTCAACTTGGGAATCCCATTGTTGCAACTGATCATATAATACCTTCACTTGGTCTAAGTTAAGGATACGAGGTTGCAACCAAGTAACAACCAACAATTGAGCAATTTGATTGATGTAACCCTTGATGAGACCAAGAGAGAAACATTTGATGATCAAATGCTCGATGTCGTTGGTTGAAGTACCGGTAAATTCGGCAATCTCGGAAAACAGGATCTGCTTGTTGGTGGATGGTTTACGCAGAACCAACTCTAAGAGGGCCATAATGACGATCTTTTGGTTCAAGAATTTCTCTGACTTCTTTAATATAGGAGCGCGTTGGAATGCTTCTTGAAGAACCTTTTGGAACTCAGCCAAATTGCCGGCATTGAGATGATGAATCAGGCGGTAGAGCCAGTCGTATTCAGTATCTTGAAGAACCAACAAGATGTCGTGGAGGATAAGCTCACCGAAATTATAGATCTTATCACCAAGAAGAGCAGCAATGCACAAGTCGTAGCATAATGCCTGTTGTTCATCGAGGGACATGCTGGCATGCAGACCTTCTACGGAAGACAAGTATAAAAGGGCATGGGAATAGAACATATTATAGTTTTCATTGATCTTGTCAAGCTGGCATTTGGCCAAGTAGAAGGCGGCAGTAGTTTTGGCACCCCAGGCGTTGTCGAGAGCCGACTCGAACCGGGCATCCAAACTATCCAAGATTTCATCAGCTTCCAGTAGTTGATTCAAATAAAGATGGTAGCGGGCTATTTGAAGACGGGCATAGATGACAGATCCATCATTATCGAGTAACTTCTGGGAATCCTCGGCGGCTCTGGTCGACTTAACGATATCTTTTTCTATTTGGGCTTCAAGCAGGATGAGTCTCTTCAAACATTCGGGTTTATCGTCATCAAAACTGGCCAAAAGAAAGTCTACAACCTTAATGGCATTCAATTTCAGGGCAAACAGGCTAATGAATTGGGTGTAGATTTTCTTCTGGAAAGATTGGTGGCGGGAGGCAGGGTCGGCGTAAAGCTCATCAAGAGCTCCAGTCAACTGATGCCATAATTTCCGCTCATATAAATCTTCGAGCTGGTAGAGAATGTTGATGAGTTCAGCATTGTCGGTTTCCAGCCTGAGAGTGGCAAGAATGGTGGAAACGTCCTCCATGACTTTCGAGGTTTCTGGGATAATTCGAGATTGATTTATCAGTGCGATTATTGTGTGCAGCCTCAACGAAAGTTGGAGGCAGTTAGGAAGTGAGACAACGAACGATTAGAATAAATTAGAATGATAGGGCATTAAAATAAAGAATAAAGTGTGAAAGACTCGGTAAGTCCAAGAATAAATATATCTACATATTCATCTCACTTTCATGTCAATAAATTATTCTCACTACGGCGTTAACCGTTTGATGCTCGCAGTTAGTATATAACTAAATAGTCGTTATGCGATGTGTCTGTAATCCTGCCCCTTAAGCCTCTAGCACTTGTCTTAAATGCTGCCAGCTTTGAATATTCTCCTTAAACATCTGTTGACCTCCCTGTAAGAATCCGAGCATGATTCGCAACCATTTCTTCTCGACCATAGCACAAAAATCACCCAAATTGGTATTGAGTTGAGCGGTATGTTCGTGCAAGTCTTTAGTGGTTAGTTCAATTAATTGATTGTATTGCTCGAGCTCTTTCTCAATTTGGGCAATTCGGTGCCGATAGTGGGTGCTGATATCTTCGACCGATGCTGCCTCTGGCGGAGGACCAGAATCATTGGTGATACCTAGTCCAGTAATTAACTGGGAGCCTTCTGTTGTATCGTTGTCTCCGTTAGAATCATCAGCATCAGAATGCTGTTGAGTATCAACTTTAGGCAGAGCTGAATTTGAAGAAACAGAATTGTTATTTGGATGATTAGGGGACAATTTGGTATCATGTTCAATTGTAGGAACCACTCTTCCCACATCTCTTACAGTTCTATCGGTTGTAACTCTTCCTTTACCTCCAAATATGCCATACCAACTCTTTTTGTATCCTAATTGGCGACGCCGCTGCTTTGTCTCAATTCGTTTGATAGCCTGATTGATGCTAGGACTATCGATATCAACGTTCTTCAAGTCACGGAGTTTTAAATGCGATTGAAAGTTAGAGGTGTAACCAGCAAGTTCATGCGACTTGGTGAACCGAGCCTTATGTAGGATTTTATACTGTACAATCTTGTACTTGAAGAACTTAATAGTACACAATGCTGCCACATAATACTGTACAAGTTCATGCATAGGCTCCTGCCATTTGGGTATGAGGGTGCTCTCAAGAAAGGCTTCAAAGTTGATAAACAGCGAATCGATCACCAGTCCAAATGTCTCTACCATTTTACCAAGCAAATGCGATTCTTCACTGATGTCATGGATCTGCAACGAAAAGTTATTAAGGTTAGCACCTAATTCAATGAGGTTGTTCACTACAGCCCGAACACTGCGGACAGAACGAGTGTTAATTTTGCTAAGGTCGTCAAGCACTCGAATGCTTTGATGGAAGTTGCTCTCTAAGTCAAGCAACAATGATGGCACGTCGCTGTAGACGTCTCCACTCCAGCCCTCGTCGAATCCGAGTTTATGCAAATCGTCATTGAGTTTCTTAAGTGAAGGTAATGGGTCAGGACCTAAAATATCAAAGCCATTGACGTTTGGAAGTAACGAGTAGAGGCCATTTTGGTCTGTAGGATCAAGCGGATTCGCAAGTAAAATACTATTAGGTACCAACAGGACCGGAGGCTCGTTCATGGCAGTGTTCCAGCTCATTTCGTAGTTGGGGTCGAGGAATTTATGCACCAACAGGCATTGCCGTAACACCGGATGGGAACTGACGTCGTTCAAAAACCGGGTAAAATATCTCTTTCTAGTCTCTGTTTTCAGAAGTTCTCGCAGATAGTTGATCAGGTTAAGAATGTATGTAAAAAAAGTGTGTTTTTCGGGAATCGGGGGAATGATATGCAATGGATACATTTTGACGAGGCCATCACGAAGCAACTTGAATTCGGAATACCGTCTTCTGACCACCAGCTCAGTACCGCCTGCGGAGAGCCGAATGGAATAAACGATCACCAGCTTCATTAGTTCAGTACCGTCTACAGAAACACTTACATCGGGACTAGTGATGAGCAGGGCAATCTTGTTGGAGAGGCCAATGGTGGAGTTAACCAAGTCATAATCCGGTGGGGGGATTTTACCACTATTGAAATCTGATGGACTGGCACCGTAGGGGTCACTCACCATCGACGGACTGCCGTAAAACGACGGGTTGTTGTCCTGCTCTATGTCGATATCAGGCATAACGGCGGTGTGGGTGGTCGGGTGTCTTAGGCGGTGATGATTCCCCCAAGAAATGGTGCAGTGGGTGGGGTACGGTTTTGTTTTCGTTATCGTGGTGCACCGGTGGTGGCTTAACGGTGCACGGCTCATCCCAACGTGGGCCCTCAGGATAAGAATAGTAGTATTAGGCAGCGAGAAATTTGTAAAACAAAAAAACATCTCCCATTCAACTGTGCAGTTTCATCGAGATCTTAGGATCTTCTACTGTTCAATTTAATTGTTGGGTTAGTTGATATTTGTCCATATCCACACTGATTGCATAAGATCATCATGCCCTTAAAGTCCCGCCGGCATTTATTGGTGTGCGCTATTGTGTTAGTTGCAATAACTACAATCTATAGTGTTCGGTCAGTGAGGTCTTTTCCCTCATTGCGTCTCCTAAAGAACGAAGTAGGGTACCACAAGGACAGACATCACTTACTTGTGGTATGGCAGTCCAATTCTGAAGCATCATCTGAATCATCCCTCGATAGCTCCGTTCTTGCTGCCGGCAACCGCCCTGGTGAGGCGCGAGCTAATTTTCGATACTGGGAATTTGACAGTATCGAACCAGCCACAGAAAATACCGATGGCGCGCGCGAAGCTCCCACTAATGCTCGCGAGACCCGGCATATTGCTGCCTATGATTACGGCAGCATGCGCGCTAATCAGCTGGCGCTCGCTGCTAAATTGGCAGCCACTTCGGGTGCAAAATTATTGGAATCTGATAACGCATTCCGCGACGCCTTATCTCATTTCCTTCTGGCCACCGTTGATCTTATAGAGGAGGCTAAGCCACAGATTGATCCGTTTAATGATGACGCTCATTACCAACAGTCGATGTTGGAAAACAAGTTCCCTAATCGGGACGGCAGGGCCATGCTTTACGGCGGCCACTTAAGAGAAAGTTACACTGAGGAACGAGTGAGAACTAAGGAATTTTTATCAAATTTCTTGAGACTTCTGCCTGATGAGGTAGCGGGGCTCCGTGATGCTCACAGCAAATTTATAGACAAAATGCAGTTGTCGGTTCCCAATAGTGTATTGAAACACACTACCTACAACCACTACATGAAAGGTGATGGAATTGTGTACCTTGCAGGTGACAGGTACGACCAACTTGTATTATTATCCATCAAGATGCTTCGTGATTTCGGTTCCAAGTTGCCTGTAGAAGTAATTGTTACCGATTGGGTTGCTGGAGACTCACCTTTCTGTAGAGAAATGTTGCCATTGTTAGGTGGCCATTGTAAAGTGCTTTCCCATTACCTTCCTAAGCTGCTTGTTGATAAAGTGACTGGTTTCAGACTTAAAAATCTTGCATTACTCGTGCTGTCGTTTCAGCGCGTTCTTTATTTGGACGCTGACAACTTAGTTCTCAGAAATCCCGACCCTCTTTTTGCTAACGAGCCATTCACTAATACTGGACTTGTCTTGTGGCCCGATTTATGGCGTAGATCCACTTCTCCCCACTTTTATGATGTAACCGGCATTGATGTCGACGAAAACAAACGGGTGAGAAACAGCTTCTTTAAAGGTGACCCAAGAGGTCAAGCATCTGATTCAAAGACATTCCTGTATCATGATTGTAAGGGAGCCATTCCTGAGGCATCAAGTGAAACAGGGCAGATGTTGATTGACAAGAAGACCCATTTCCCGTTGCTTATGCTTGCCATGTATTATAATTTCCACGGACCTGACTACTATTATCCTCTTCTCAGTCAAGGTGCTGCTGGTGAAGGTGACAAGGAGACATTCATTGCAGCAGCCCACCGTCTAGGACTCCCTTACTATCAAGTTCAAGAGTTCAATCGTGAATTTGGGCCATTGAAGGAGACCACCAACAAGCATGAATCATTCGGAATGGGCCAATACGACCCAATTATCGATTATATTCAAACGCAGAATGACAAGGGTCGGTTTTTGGGTGATACTCCGTTCGCTACTGAAGATCATCCCACACTCGCTAGTTCCGACACTGATGCTAACACGAACAACTACCACTACCACTTGTACCAATCATCAAGCTTAATGTTCTTGCACGCGAACTGGCCCAAGCTTTTTGTACGTGAATTATTCTTAGGAAATGCATTTGGAAGAGGGCCCAAAGTTAATGGCGGACGAAGAAGACTTTACAGTGACCAATTGACCATGGAATTAGACGGCTATGACATGGAGCTTTCTATAACAGAATCCATTCAATGGTGTTTCTGCAAGTTGAACAAACTCGATATACCTGAGGTGCCAGAATCGGGCTCTGCTGAGCGTGCTGACGCCTGTAATGAAATTGAACAGCAGATTGAATTCTTGAAGAGCAACCCTCGATAATCTATAGACTGAATTCAATTAAGAGGGCATTTACAACCACCACCTTCACCACTAACAACAAACACTATATAATATGCCTTTGAACCACTACCAATAAACTTGTAATCTATTTATAAAGCCTGCATTGAAGTACAAATTAGCCTACAAAGTGACAAATTAATATAATCTCCTTTTCGGCGTTCTCTCTAATCTCTCTGATAACCTTTTTGAATCCTCAGGTCTGCGCGCGCACATCACAACATTGTTCCGGATTACCAAAACAACCAAAATATTTCAGTTTATAAACTAAAGAAGAGCCTCTGCGGAAATTAATCAACATCGCCTCGATAACACTCATTTTACAAATCTCCAATCCTTGAGGACCAATTGGTTATGATCAAAACGCTCACAATTAGCAGAGCCAACGTCGCGAGCTCTCGCTCTGGTCCTGTTCAATGGTCTTCAAACCTGCAATTGGCAATAAATAATGGCAACCAACTCACCATACTTGACCCGCAGCTTCCTGTAATACATCAGAGTATATATTCTATACCAGGACCTAACGATACTCAGAGGAAATCTCTTGACCCTAAAGGTTTATTCCAAATCAGCAGCGTGCTCCACACCGAAGTATTGGAATCATTGCCAATACGAAAACACGAAAGCATACTTCTAGACTCGGGAATCGAGAGGTTCCTGATAGGTAAAGTAGGTGAACCTATTATAACAGGCCATCAATGGCTGCCTGTGAACGTCATGACCAAAGATTGTTTTCTCGGAGTCCTCTTAAATACATGGGAACTCCTAATATTTGTGAGAACAAGCCTAGCCAGAGAAAGTTATGATCTCAAGTACACTATTATTGAGTTGTTGATACGAGATGCCGGAATCGACAGAGCTAGCGATGAGCTTCGAATGTCTGCTGAACTTTACGAATCTTTACGAGTTCAAAGCTTCTGTTTCGGCCAAGTAAATGGTAGCTCGCTGTCTATATTGTCTGTGGGTTTGCAAGACGGCACAATAGCAGTTTACCATCTCGAATACAATGTTCCAAGAGTTGCCGATTTCAGTATTTCTCGAGAGGATGGGCCAGTAAAGCTCTTGTGGTCCAAATACCAAGCCGGATCACCCAAAATTTACCTAGCTGTGGTGACTCAGAAGAATGCGATTTACTTATGTCAATTGGCATACGACTCACTTACTGGTGTCTTTGAGAAACATCAACCCATAATGTTGCAACAAGAAAATCGATTTTTGGTCTCGGAATTGAAGTGGCATAGAAATAAACTTATCGCTGTTTCAGCAAAGCAGATCTCGGTATTTGATGCTGAGAATCCCCAACAATATGTCTCATCCGAGACCAATTATCCATACTCGACTTCAGGTATACTTGCAGTACCCCGTGGTACGTCTGGTGAATTAGATATCACTGTGGCTTACGAAACAGGGCGTTTCTTATCATTTCAACTTCACCAAGATGCGATTACAAAAGCTGAGACTCCTCGTGAACTTGAAGACTTTGTTATCAAGACATTGTACAAGTTTCAATTGACCAGCTCAAAGCAATCAAATATGGATTCTTCGAAAAATGAAGATAGCGAGATTACCAAGCCATATTTGAATGACACTGTAGAGGGAACTTTTTTCAATTTCGGAATTTCCACTAACGATAATGGCGTTGTAAGTTTAGTGTATCGTATGACTCCAAAAAACGTACTTAACTACACTATTCTTTCTAAGTACGACTTCAGTATTGCATTCTTCAATCTTGAATCCCTCTATCCCGAACATCAACTTCAGATATCTCAAAGTGAAACTTCATTAAGTTATATCAATCAGCTCTGGTTGAAAATATTTGAAAGCATACCCACTTTTCCGAAATTGATAAGTGAAGAAAAAGACCAAGAAATAAACCAATTTGTGGCAGAACTTCAACAAATACGAGAAGCAAACTTCGTTAACATTTTGACCACAAGTTTAGATGTTGGATATGCACCCTTCATGTCATTAGGTGAGTATTTCACTCAACAGATCAGCACCAATAAAGGCATAAAAGATTTTCAAATATTGCACAATTTCAATACCATATGTCTCAAGTCTTTGGACATTTTGGCTTCAAAACAACCGAACAATTCTGCTGTTTTAGCTTACCAAGAGAAAATTCAGTCAGAGCAACTGTCCATTCAACGAGCGATTTCGGATCATCTCATGGATTCAGTTTTACGTTGCATTGAAAAAGCGGATATTCAAATTACCTCTGATCTTGACAAGTTTCTAGCAGTTACGTTTTATCTATTATCCCTGAGTGCTAAATTCGGAAGCAGTACAAATGTGCCGCAAGGAACCACTATCAACATTAACACGCCATTCGTAACTGAAAAATTCGAAGTAAGTAAAGACTCCATGATAGACGATGATTTCGAAGAGTTGATATTGTCCACCTCAGGTCATAAGTGGTCTAGATGCAAGTTAACTAAGTTGCCATTAATGGAATTAAAAAATAATAGTGATGAGCTCAGGCAGTTCAACTACATTATTTATCAAGACGAGTTTAAAGATTCAACCATTCTTCGGGCCTTGCTTTCATCATTACAATATTGCATCTTTACAGGTAATAAGGTGTATACGAGGAAATAAATAAATGTATTATATATATCTAGTCTTTATGTTTATCACTTACGTGATCGGGTCTGTTCATTAGAAAAGATCCAGGAATAGGTATGAAGCCCTCATCTGAATCCGAGAACACTCCACCTAAAACCTTACCTAAACTAGCCTCGTTCCAGACAAGCTGAGATTCTATCCAATTTAATAGTTGAGTAGTCTGAGCTGGTGGGGGATCCGATACTTTTGTGACAAGATATGCTATGCTTGACTCTGATATGCCATATATGATAAGTGCTAGCCATGGAAACTTCTTAATTAGTTCATAAAAAACAACTCCAAAACCAAGAAGGACTCCTTCTCTAGCACGCATCCATTGAGTCTTGTCTAATGTGGTGAACCGAGTTCTGATGAAATAGGGTAAAAGAAGATCATGAACCAAGTTTTTGGCACCCCAGTACGAAGTTACCATCCACACGCTGTAGGAGCGTGAAACAGAATGCAATATTGTAAATATTCCCAAAGCGGGAATGGTTCCAACCTGGTCGTTCAAGTTCTTCAAAGAGATAAGCCTGACAATGAACGCGCCTACACGGGACTTTCTACAGATGATAGCGACCGCAGCATTCGCCAAATGGGTCCTGATGTTACGTTTCACGTAGGACGAAAATTCCGTGGAATTCCGGTACTTCAGCTGGATGCTAGCGATAATAGTCTGGGGAAACGATGAGGAAGACGAGCTCTTGGGAGCAATTAAATCTAAGTTGGTTCTATAATTTGGTTTTGGTTTATCAGGATGCTTTCTATGGTAGGTGATATCAACAAATTCTAATGAGAGTAAAAAGAGTTCATCGAGTTCTGGACGGAAGAATCGAAGGGCCAGAGTGAGAAGCCCTCCGATATGCAAAACATGCTTTTGGATATAATTGACTAAATTGATGCAGTACTCAGCATCTACCCGAGACACTAAGTAAGACAACAAAACAAGGATATGTTTAGTAATAAATAATGGAGCCCATAGACTAAATTGGATAATTAAAGACCAAGTGATAACCGAGATTGCCCGGCTGAAAAATCGACTGGAATATAATTGAGGATTTTGAAGCGACCTGTAAGCGCCTAATACCGCAAGCTGACACCCTCGTATGATACAGAGGACCGACAAGCTTGGCAGCGGCCGGGATACGAATATAGGAGACGCCATTCAATCTGAAATCAAATGCAGTCTCATCTGAATCCACCCCAGGCCATCACCTCCTGCACAAATCAACACCGGCAGGAAGCAAGAGGAAGTGTTAACTTATCTGGGTATATGCAGGCGCGATGAGAGGGGCAGTAAAAGGACTTATACCTCCGGCCAGAGTCGCGGTAAGGGCAAGAAAGAGAGTCAATGGGATGGGCCGACAGACATGGTAAGAAATGTGCCCGGATACATGGGTCCATTATAAATCGTTCTGAAGCGATTTCCAGCGATTTCCCCGCTTGGTTATGTTTACCGTTATCTTTCTGGCTTATCATGACCCCAAAATATCTCAAGTAGTTTATAATAGTACGGGGGGCCAGAGTCACAAATGTCACGCCGGAGTCGCACTTTTCGTCATGTACCGGAGTCTGAGCGAGTCAACGCCGAACAGGGCAACTGAGATGCCGTTCACTGGAGTAGCAAAAACCCTCGGGTTTTATATATAATGGATCATGTAGGGCAACAGCCTCTTTCTTTAGGTATTTCAACATAACCACAAAATGTCTTTAGAGCACCATCAACTGGAATCTTCGGCGGGCATTTCGCAGCCATTCATAGCTACCTCGTTAGTAGAGGTAACCGACTCTCTTGCTGTGAAACCCCCTTGCCGTATTTTCTTCAAAAATGAGTACGAACAGCCCTCTGGAAGCTTCAAATTAAGGGGAATCGGGAATTTAGTTGCAACTGAATACACCCGTGCAAAATCGCAACACCCTCAAAAGCAGCCCCAGGTGTTTGCATCAAGCGGCGGTAACGCTGGCTTAGCCGCAGCTTATCTGGCTCGGTTCTTCAAAATCCCTTGTACAGTGGTGCTTCCTGTAGTTTCTAAGCCGGAAGTTATTGCAAAACTCAAAGAGTATGGAGCGACCACCGTTATCTTTGGAGCCAATATTTATGAGGCAGATAAGCACTTGAAGAGCATTATGGCTCAAGTGGACCAAGATAAGGTCTACACCATTTACTGCCATCCCTTTGAGAACCCACTAATTTGGGACGGCCACTCGTCTTTGGTTGATGAAATATTTAATGGCCAACTTCCTGAGGCAGACCACTCAAAGGTTAAAGGTATGGTCTGTTCCGTCGGTGGAGGCGGCTTATACAACGGTATTTACCAAGGGCTTAAAAGAAACGGTGTCAACTCTAGCGTAATGCTTGTGGAAACCGATCAAGCACCCACTTTGAACGAAACTATCAAAGCAGGTAAGATTATCACACTCAAGTCGGTGAACTCATTGGCAACTTCCCTTGCATGCTCCAACTTGTCCGAACAAAGTCTCGTTAACTATCATGACCAGAGCCAAATTAAGACATATTTTGAATCTATAGACGACTTGGAAGCTGTGAAAGGTCTGGTTAACTACTACAAGAATTACGGTGTTGTGGTGGAGCCAGCTTGTGGTGCTTCATTATCTCTCATGTATAACCAACTCCCACTACTTGCTAGAAACTTCCCCAATTTGAAGAAAGATGATATAATAGTTGTGGTAGTATGCGGAGGATCTTGTACAACAGAAGAGGGAATTAAAGGTTTCCAGACCTTGATTGACCGCCAAGCCCATAAATTATGATGAATAGAGTAATGATTTAATAAATGTGTGCATTAGTATATGAAGTTTTGATGTAGAAAAACTAGGTAAGAAAAGGGAAGTTTAGTTGAATGTCAGATGCACTGAACGTTGCTCTCTGCTGTCAGCGATCGTAATACTCCCTCCTTAGGAGTCCATCGGCACTTTTGCAACCACGACGATTATTCCTGTATTGAGAGGAGCAAGAACAGCCAAAATCTGCGCGTGAATCTGCAACACTTCGAATCAAGTAAGCTTTTCAAATCCATGGCTACTGATAATGGGGGTATCCATGAAGTCTCTTCAAGGGACTATAGCCACCCTTATACACCATATAATATACAACTCCAACTTATGGACGCGATATACGATACCATTGAGAACAATTACAAAGTAGGTCTTTTTGAAAGTCCTACTGGAACCGGTAAGACACTTTCCCTCATATGTTCTTCCATGACGTGGCTTCGGAATTATAAAAAATCAAATACATTCGCCAAGAGTAATTCCATGGAATCATCCGACGAACCCTTTCTGGATTCTGATGACGAACCAGACTGGGTAAAAGAAGCTCATCTCAAGAGTATCAGCGCTCAGACAAAAGACCGTGCTATACAGTACGAGAAGCATCTACAAGAACTCCAGGAGCAAGAGAAGCACGGCATGCAAAGAGCGATTGCTGTAGAACCCAAAAAAAATTACAAAAAGAAAAAGCCGGAAGATCTGGCAGACGATGTGCTTCCCACTGATTACCATAGCGACTCCGAATCAGCACTTGCTACTGTAGAATCGGAAAATGCAAGGATCAAACAAGAAATCAATCAGATTCTTAAGAGAGTGGAAGGGACATCTGAAACTGTAGAGCCGGTAAATAATTGTTCAGTAACCATATTCTTTTCATCAAGAACTCATTCACAATTAAGTCAGTTTGCTCATCAGCTTCGACTTACAAGTTTCGAATCATCGCTAGACCAGTACCCTGAACGCACAAAATTTCTTCCCTTAGCATCCCGTAAACAGCTATGCATACACCCAAGAATATCCAAGCTTTCAAATATCACAACTATAAATGATGCATGCTTGGATCTTCAGCAAAAACCCGATCATAAATGTGAATTTTTGCCTCGAATAAATAATCCTGAATCAAACCAAGTAGTCCAAGAATTTGCAGATCTTGCATTTACAAAAGTTAGAGACATAGAAGACCTTCATGAGCTTGGTGCTGACTTAAAAATATGTCCATATTATTCGGCTAGAAAAGATATTGACTACTCAGAGATTGTTGCGCTTCCATACCAAATGTTAATTCAGGATTCGACAAGAAAATCAATAGGCATTGATATTAAAGATTCAATCGTAATCATAGATGAAGCCCATAATTTACTCGACGTTATTTCTTCAGTAAATTCTGCATCCATTTCTGCAGTCGAACTTGGAATGGTAGTCAACTCTCTTAAAGTATACTACAAAAAATTCATCAACCGTCTCAATAGCGGCAATCGTGTCCAATTAATGAAACTTATCAAAATATGCCAAGTGCTCGAATCCTTTATTTCGGACGCCGAAAAGGCTGGCAAAACTACCCCTGGAACATCAATTAACCCTGAAGAGATTTTTGAAGGAACCACTGGTGATCTTGTAAATATCCATAAAATTGAGAAGTACTTGGAGAAGTCCAAGATTGCGCACAAGATAGAGACGTATATGGAAAAGGTAGATGAATCATCTGATGTTGGGTATAAATCGCATCGATCTAACCCTGTACTTTACAAGATAACCGCATTCTTCAAATGTTTAGTAAATCCATCCAATGAAGGCCGATTTTTTTGGCAAAAGAATGGAAAGGTTACAGAAATTAGGTACCTTCTTCTCGATCCGAGTGAAATCTTTCGAGATATCGTGGAAAAAGCCAGATGTGTTATACTATGCGGTGGAACTATGGAGCCCATGGAAGACTATAAAAAATATTTGTTCCCCTATATTTTACCTGCCAAAATAAAGCTGTTCAGTTGTGGGCACATTGTACCACGCGAAAACATTAGCGTGTTGCCAGTTGCAAGAGATGGAAACATCTCTTTTGATTTTCTGTATGAGAGAAGAGACGACCCTAAAATGATAGAGAAAGTTGGCGAATCAATCCTTAACTTATGCCAAGTCGTTCCTAATGGTATAGTGGTCTTCGCAGTTAGTTACAAGCAGCTCAACAATATGATTTTTTTATGGAAAAAGACCGGTCTCTTTGATAAAATTGGCAAGTTGAAATCAGTTTTCACTGAACCTCAAACTGCAGGCAGTATCGACTCTGTTCTCGTTGATTACTCTGCAGCTGCAAAGTCAAGTGGTGCAATACTTTTCTCTGTAGTTGGCGGAAAGATGTCTGAGGGAATTAACTTCTCCGATGAACTAGCTCGATGTGTTGTTATGCTTGGTCTTCCCTACCCTAATGCTTATTCAGGCGAGCTTATTGCCAAACGTAAATATATCGAAGAATCAACTGTCCGAAAAGGAGGGACTTCTAGGGAAGCACAGGAGAACTCAAGAAGCTACTACGAGAACATATGTATGCGAGCTGTCAACCAAAGTGTAGGCAGAAGTATCCGACACCGAAACGATTACTCGGTGATTGTCCTTTTTGATTCCAGGTATAGGAATCCCCGAATACAGCAAAAGCTAAGTGGATGGATTCGATCCAGCATTAATAATGATAACGAACCCTATATAGATATAATTCGTGACTTCTTTGCCAGTAGATCATTACTGACTGGCGAATGATCTAATTTAAAATTAATATACAACATCACTTCGTAACACCCATTTCTCTCCCAGTTTAACTATCTCTGCTTCATGCTGTAAACAATCGTCTCCATGCTTATGGAGCAATGCCATACCTTTTGAAGGGTGAATATTAAGAGGCTTCGCTCCCCTGATAGGCGGATAAAATATAGTGCCTCCTCCAACAAATTCCTCACCGCCAGTCAAATAGATAAGAAGTGTCCACCTTGTAGTTCCCTTTGGTGCATTCATCTTATCTTCTAACTTACAATTTACAGATTCATCATAATGCTTTCCAAAATGATGCCCTTTACGATATCTATATATACGTAGTTGGGGGTTAAGTGCGACGGCATCTTTAAAATGTTGCCTTATTTCTTGAAGCTCTTCTTCGCCATAATCTTCCTGAAAAAGTACTTGCTGGAGATAATCCCAAAGACTATTAGCTGACTTGAAATCGGTCAATGAGATTCGGTCATTATATCGAGCAGCATATTCCCGGCTTTTTATCAATGGTGTAGTTTCAAGTTTCAATTGACTGAATGATTTGATGAGGGCATCGCATACTTCTATGGAAAAGAATTTGGGAATGACCACAATTTGGTCATCAATGACTGATTCTGGAGTGGGCTTGAAATACAGCAGTTCAAACGATGGGCCTAGGGCATAGAAGCTATCAGGGAACTTGAACTCCTTCATCTTTATTTGTATGAATCGTTGATTAAATTATGCTAAAGTGATTTAAGTCCTGTATCTAACCTAACAGGGCTTCCAAGTTGATTAAGAGACTGTAGGTCTCACGAGGCATCTTATACTGCACCATTCCCGCAAAGATCATGGTGTTCTTAGCCATATTCTTGAGGTTACGAAGATCTTCCTCCTCATTGCCTAAAGTTTGGTACTTTTTAGTTAAGATTGAGTAATTAAGTTGAGAAATCGCGGTCATTACCATAACCAACAGTGATGGAACTACCTTGATCAAGTTGGCATCTTGATTTTGGTGCATTGCTTCGGCCATCTTGCGTACTCTTACAACATCAAGAGTTGGGTCAATCGGTACAAGGTCAAGATGTTTCATTTCTTCAAGAACTTTGTACCATTGCTTGTCAACAAAAAGTTGTCTAATTTGGACGATTTGAACCAAAATGGTGCAGACATCCCGTAAAGCAGGACGAATGCGGTTGTTAATGATGCTGTTCTTAGTGAACACCGATACAATATGTTGTGACAACAATATAACGTTGTTTTCAATGGTATCTGCTGCCTTAACTTCACCTTCAACATTTTCATAGTTGCCGTATCCAATCAATGGCTTGTCGAGTTCTACCGTCGATAATATCTCACTCAACAACTTGCTAATGAGAGATACCACAGTATCAAACTCACCACACAATTGGTATAACAACAATGCATCAAATATGCGACCCTCTTCCTCACATCGTCTTGCAGCAACTTCTACAATCTTTCGCTCAAAGCGCTCAAGCTCTTGAAGTCCGACCAATTGTCTTTGACCCTCTAACATTCCAGGAACCTTTTGACCGGTTTCCTGATCAAGAGTACCCAATAACATACCAAACTCACGAGAGACTAAGATAAGTTCACGAAGAGCTTCGTGACATTTATTTAATTCCTCGTTACTACCCCCTGCGCCCATTGCAATCAAAATCAAATATTGACATGCCACCTTAGGATCACTGATTTTAAAAGTCCTGGTGTACAGTCCCAATAAGCGGCTGAAGTTAACTTCAGGACCATTAGCACCTGCTGTCATGAGTCCATCATGAGCTGTAGAGCCTGGAGACACCCTCAAAAGCCCATAGTAGCAAAGGCCAATAGCCAAGTGAACGGCATCAGCTTCATTAATATGCTCATATGTGTACTGGACGGCATTCTCGTAGAGGCCGGTCATGACTAAAGTACGGAGGTACAGTGGGTTATTGGAAGACAGATTGAACCTAGACGAACCTAGTTGAAGAACCTTGGATTGCAAGTCAGTGAGTGAGTAGTTCTCAAACACTAGTTGTGAAGGAACGCTGGCACCAGTATCACTTATGATCGACATATGGAACCAAGTCCAGTCCTCGATGCTCAAATTGAGCGCTTCTGGAAGAGATTTCTTCGAGAGTCCACACTTACCAATTATTTTATAAAGCGTGTACTTATAAGGATCGAATCTCTCGGCCATTCCATCCTTGACGAATGCAAATTGTTTGTTATATTCAGATTGGATTCTCTCTGATAAATCTGAGGGAAGGTAAAGGCCACCGTTCTCAACATACTTCTTAAGGTATATTGGGAAGTTCTTATCGAGTTTCGTGAAAACTTCCCTATTTGATATCGTCACCTCAACTGCATCTTGGTATAAGCCAGCTCTTAAGAGATAGAATATAAGTACCCATAAAGGGGTTCCATTAAAACTTAGCGTCTTTTCCAAAAGACTCTCGTTGTTTTTAGCGATTACTTTGTGGATAAAGTAGCTCACTTTATTAATATTCGTTGGTGGTAAGTAAGTTTCCTTCTTGTCATCCTTAATGTAAATTTCATCAATATAGGCGAAGAATTGCTTTTCTAAACAGCGTTTTCCTGTCTTGACAATTCTTTCGTTCATCTTAGACACTGGGTACGATTGACCTTGGTATTCGTCGTAGAACTTGCGCTCTTGCGATACTCGACTGTTTTTTTCATCCAGCAAATCAACCAACACTCTCCAAGCGTCAGCTACTTGACGCGACTTGGAATCTTGGTAAAGCTTATTCACTTCTTCGAAACTTGACGCAAGAGGGAAAAATTTATTGTCTAGACGGGCCTCATTAAGTTCATAAACCACATGAGCATGGCTCTCGAACTTATCGCGAGATACCTGACGCAGGCTTTCCTTAGCCAATGGGGCTAAAATATGATAATTTCCTGGCTGTGATTTGTTCCACAGGAATGCTCTTCTCTTTGTGTCCAGTCCACCAGTTTCAGACGCTCTTAAGATACCAAAAGTACGACGCAAGTCATCACGTCTTACCTTCCAGTCAATAGAAACACTTTGGTCAATGAATTTATCAAAATCTTTTGAAGCATTCGACAAACAATGCTCAATTGACGCCAAGATATTCTCATCTTTTTTGCTATTAAGATAATTTTTAATGTTGCTTGCAGATCCTTCTGTAGGAAAGGTAGCTGGGGGTTGTGGTCGAGCCAAAGAAGATACATCTATGCTGGAAATTTCCTCCTCGATCTCTTCTGCATTGATTCCACTCGATGCCAAAAGATAATGAGCACGCTTATACACTCCCTTATCGTCGCCTTGGCGTCTCATCTTGTCCGACCGGCTCTGAAGCTCGGCCAAAGTGAGCTGGAGTGGAGCTAATCCGGCATTGTCTGATCTTGGGAGGTTATTGGCACTTTCAAGAAGGTCTTTGACTATTTTGGAAGGATTAGATGCCAGTATTAAACTCGATGGATCTTGTTTATTGGAAGTTGAAAAACCAGTCGAAGGGCCATTAGCGGAACTTAGAGCCGAGGAATTTGTTGCAGCACTAGCATTACCCGACAATGTCAGAGTAGGCTTGGCTGTAGCAGCGCCTATGTTATTATTTGCACTAAAAAGTGACATATAGAACGTTAGAAGTAAGTCTTCTGGTCGATCTCTGTGCGTCTCATATTAGTTCCAATGTTGATATAAAAAGGTCAATTGGCGTGCGCACGACCTCATTATAAAAATGAAAAATTTTGGAGAACTTCTCTACTTTGTCCAAAAGTAATCCACATTATTAGACAGTTCACTAGTATGGGTTTTCCAAGTGGCACTTGAGCATCAGTTTTTGGTGTTACTTGTGCCATCGCTTGGTTCACATTCAATCATATCTAAGTGCGATACCTTGTGGAGAGAGTAATTGAATCTTTAAAGAACCTGTCTGGAATTTTTTTATGAAAGAGAGGTGTCAGTAGATGCAAACATATGTAACTTGTATTTATAAATATGGGTGTAATAATGCTTAACTGGAACTAAAGTTAATCTTTTTATGCCTGAAGCAACTCTATTTTTTTGACTCAAATTTTAGTGAGTGAATTAAAGGTCGTTGAGGCAAACGTCGGGAAACTCTTCTTGTCCGCTGATTCCTCCAGCAAACTTGTCTTTACAACCCCAGCCCTTGACTGGGAACCACCAGTAGCCCAAAGCCCAAACTAAGTAGATAGCAATTACTACTGAGACGTAGTTCATGCTTCCAGCAGTTACAGGCATAAAAGATGGAAAAGAGAAGAAGACTAAGGCGAAGATACCCCACGCGCAGGTCATGATATTAGCAAACAAACCAATCTTGCCCATCCAGAAAGGACCTTTTCTGATGTTATCACGGCCACGGTACAACAAACAAGCGGTAGGAACGAAATAACTCAACAATAAAAAGGTAATGCAACCGGTAACCATAGAGTTAAATGCAGCATCCGAAACCAAGTAGAGACATCCCAAGACAGCCACCCAGAAAGAAGAAAACAAGTGAGCATTCAATGGAACACCGACCTTAGGGTCAACACGGGCCAAGTATTTGGAGAAAGGTAAACCATGGTCTCTAGCAAATGACCAACATAAACGAGCTTGCCAAGTGTGAGATGAAATGGTGCAACCACAAGCAGTAAGAAGAATGAGGAAACCAAGACAAAGAGCACCGGCCTTGTTTCCCAAGGCCTGGAAGTAAATATCCAAAATTGGCATACCAGTTCCGTGGTTGATAATGTCGCTCAAGTTGTGAATACTGAAGAACATGGCAATGGAATATGTGAATGAAGTTACGAAACCGATGGTGACAGTACCCATGATAGCGGTAGGAATATCAGTGGCTGGAGTGTTGGTTTCCTCGGCTAAGTGAGTGGCAGAGTCCAAACAGGAGAAACTCCAGTTGGGATTGATAAGACCCACAATGAATGCAATTCCGGCCGAAGACCACCCAGTGGCATTATCAAACTTAGTGAACACGAAATCAGCGTTTTGATAGTGACCGCGAGAGCACACCAACACGGTAATAGTAATAGTGACGTAAGAGAAAAGAGATGTATACAAAGCAAAGTTCGCAATAGATGGCAATGCTTTACCGTAACAGTTGAACAACGCCAAAAATGCATTGACAAGTTGATAAATCACGAAAAGTTCCCACTTCTTGGTGACATGATCTGGGTGTTTGAGGACCCAGAATGCCATGATTTCACTGGCAATACTAAGAGCCATCGATGCAGACGTAAAAAGCGAACCAGCCCAAGCCAATGTACCGCAAAGATAGGCCAAGAAACTGGAGTATTTTTTGGGCGACAAAATTCTGGTCCAAACATACTGTCCACCAGCCAGAGGAATTGCGGAAGACATTTCGGACAAGGTGATACCAATACAGTATGAAATGAATGTGATAATAATAATACCATACACGATCAACATGGGACCACCAGATTGGATACCTGTGATCAAACTGGCCGAGATACCAAACCAAGAGTTCGTGAGTCCGAAACCAATTCCTAAAATGGACCATACGGAAAATGTTCTCTTAAGCTCTCCTCTCGAGGAGGAGGCAATAGAGACTCCCTCTTCGGTAAATCCCTTTTCGAACTTCGACTCCAAAGACATTTCAAGGAATGAATAAAATTGAGTTGGTGAAATGAAAAAAAAAAAATTGTTGCAAGACTCAATATGGAACCGGTGCATCGGGTGTACATAAATCAGATGCAGGTGGATAAGCCCTGGAGGGGAACCATAATTGCTGTAAACTTGGATAAGTTTTATAGCGGAAAAAAAGATGCAGCGCGTGTAGAGACTACCAATTCAGATTAGTTTACCTAAAGAAATCTATTAAAGAGAGCCAACAAGACTTCGAAGCTGGTAGGAGCTGTTTCGATCGGACATGTCCACAACGGCGTGATTTAAGTTACGAGTTAGATTCTGCAGATTTACGTAATCATGATTTACGGCGAGTTGGTGGGGCGGCTTTGCTCGGGTGACATTTAGATGGATTCAGATACGACGTGCCTTAGTGGTTCAATTCTGATAGCATGTGATATTGGTTCATGCAAATGAGATGTTCTAAATATTTTTTTATTTTAGTTATGGTATTGTTGTCAGATTCATGGAAATAATTTGCAGCAAGAATGTACGGCATCGGAAAATACAGGACGACTTAAGTTTTATGATAACGGTAGAGACAGACTGATTGGCGTCAAATATATAGAGAATGATTAGGAAGTACATTTCAAAAAAATACTAGTATCCTCTAGCTGGTTCTATTCCGACCTTATTAGATCGAGAAGAATTTTGTATGTCGAATTTTGCAAGATTTCTAAGACGCCATTTGGACAATCAAAATACAAAGTATTGCTAAATTGCGTCTCAGGACCCTTTATTTCCAAAACAACTCTCCTCTTACACAGAATTCGTCATAATATTCTCTTCCATATTCTCGAAGAGCAATCGTGCTACTTCATATATACACGATAATACAATTTTGGGTTTAGAATTTTGAAATTTTTTTTAATATGGTGTCAGTTCCTCGGTAAACTCGTATAGATCGAGACTTAAAAAGAAGTCAAAACTAAAGGTATAAATTAACTAAAAGGGTAAAATATCCTCATTAGGTATCGATTAAAAGTATTCGTAGCTCTTATTAACATTGAAATTTTAGGCTCTGTTTTCGAAACATTACAGTATTATCCCTAAATTATTTTGCGTTACATCGCTGTTTTCACCATTCCTGTCGCAACCATCGCATTCGATTTTCATTCTCACATTCGCATATTCATAGTTTCTCCCCGCACACTTAAGACATGCAATACGTGGGTAAAGTAGGGGGCTACGTTTACAACCAGTGGAGTTCGCTCAATCCAGCGACGCTTCTGGGTGCCATTGACATCATAGTGGTGGAAACCCCTGATGGTGTGCTTCACTGCCTGCCTTGGCATGTTCGGTTTGGAAAGTTCCAAATTATCAAACCGCTGCAAAAGAAGATTGATTTGTATGTCAACGATATCAAAACGGACCTTCCCATGAAACTTGGTGAAGGTGGTGAAGCATTCTTTGTGTTTGAAAGCGATAATAGCAATTTTATATCGTCTTCGGCCATGACTTCACCGGTCATTTCCGCGGTGAGCTCTCCCGAAGGATCCCCAATGAGCTCCCCTCCTGGCCTGCCCCGACTCTCAATGCTGGAGCAACCAAGAACGCCTCTGCCGAGCCGTTCCGGAGCATTCAATTCTCTTGATAACGAAAAGCTCGATCTTAACTCTGAGTCAAGGACCGATCTTGAGTCTAAAATTGAACTTCTGAACAAGTCACCTCCATCATCTCGCATGTCCTCTCCCACTCCCACACTTCAGCTGAAAATTGCATTTGAGAGGGCCAAAAAATTAACCCAGAAACTTAATATACCGTCAAAAGTCGACGTAAATGGTGACATGATTCTCGACATGGATGGTTACAAACCTAATGCCCAGCGTAATATAGATAACACTGATGAGCTTTTCCAGTCTATTTTCATGCGTGAAATTAACGAACTTACTGGCGAAAATGGCAGTGAAACAAATCTCCAGGGTCTCGGTGGCGATGCAGAGAACGAATACAGATTGCTTGATCAAATTATCGTCAAGGATAAAGATGGAAGCATTCGTATTGTTAAACAGGCCGATCCTGAATATGTAGAAGATGCAATGCTGGAAGATGATGTAAATCATGAAGGCCTTGTTTTCCCAGATGAAGCTCTTCCCTCTAGTGCTGAAACTCCAGGAGCCACAATGTCGGACAAGACGTACTTTAAAACCCTCAGACTTACCTCAGAGCAATTACGTGAAATGAAACTCGAATATGGTGAGAATAAGCTTACGTTTAAGCTTAATCAGGGAACCTCTCAAATTGAAAGCAGTTTGTTTTTATGGAAATCTACTACTCCAATTGTCATTTCCGATATTGACGGAACCATCACCAAATCAGATGCCCTTGGTCATGTACTTAATCTTTTTGGTCGTGACTGGACGCACCCTGGTGTTGCTAATCTTTTCACTGATATCCACAGTAACGGCTACAACATCATATATTTAACTGCGCGTTCTGTAGGACAAGCAGATTCTACACGTCAATATCTTAGAGGGATTGTTCAAGATGGCGTCAAATTACCTCCTGGACCCGTGATTCTTTCTCCTGATCGGACTATGGCAGCTCTTCGTAGAGAAGTAATTCTTAAGAAACCAGAAGTTTTCAAGATGGCCTGTCTTAATGATATCAGAGGCTTATATTACAGCGAACGTAACGATAATGATGACCGCACTCCATTCTACGCTGGATTTGGCAACAGGATCACTGATGCTATCAGTTACCGACTGGTATTTATTCCATCTCATAGAGTCTTCACCATTAATCCCAACGGTGAGGTTCATATGGAGTTGCTTGAACTTGCCGGTTACAAGTCGCTGTACCTTCATATTGGTGAGCTAGTCGATCATTTCTTCCCTCCAATTAAGAGAGTCAGTACTACCACTGCTTACAATGATTCACAATTTAGTCAGTTCATTCATGACAAGGGCGGTCCGTCCCCACCAGGATCTCCCCGCAGCCTCAATACGTTCGAAGATATCGCCGATATCAAGACTGACGAAAAGTATAATGATGTCAATTACTGGAAAGACCCAATACTTAATATCAGTGATTTGAGTGACGAGGATAGTGTCGATGATACTCCGAATAGAACACCATCAGCTGCTTCTGATGGCGAATCAGAAAGAAAGAGCAGGCCGATGTCAGGGACGTTCTCGTCTCCATTGAAAAGTTTCATGTCTTTTGGAAGTAGCAGTGAACGTACGACCAGAAAGAAAGTTGACCAGTACGGTGGATCTGAAAAAATTGTTGACGGTAATGAGGAAGGGCTGGCATTAGTACAAGGTCAAGTTCACGATCATGAAGACGAAGATGTAGATCTTGACGATGACTATGACGAGGATTTAAGTATTGGAAAGGAGAATGATGGTGACGACATTGATGAAGATGATGACGATGACTACGACGAAGAAGAGGATGAGGATTACGAAGACGATGATGATTACGATGAAGACGATTATGAAGATGAGGATGACTATACCGATGATTACGATGATACGGAGCTCGATGAAGATCTCGATATTGATGATGGCATTCCTCCAGAAGAGCAGGAGCGTGCTAATGCCAATCAATCCAGAGTTGAAAGATTGAACACCGAGATGGAGAGATTGAAAATGGTCGAACAAGTCGCTGGAAATCTTAAAGAGTAGTATAAATGCATTTCCGTGCTTGGACAGGGTCCCTATCTACATATCGTCTAGTTGCTTCATCAAGGCCCGACGTTTCAACTTTTGTTGCTGCTATCAACAGAATTTAGCAAAAAGAGCGGTGAATATATCATAAATAACAAATAATAAATATTTATAACTCTTACTAGATCAACATTTATCAGTACACGAAATTACTTTCAATTTGGCTGTGCCTCTCTACCGTATCTAGAAATTCGCAGCATTGCTTTCTTTTCTTCTTTTTACAAGATAACTTTGTATACACCAATATCGTCTATTTTCCAATACAGATCTTAATGACGGCCCACTGTATGAGCATATAAGTTTTTAACACGATTTGGACACCACGCACGAAAAATAGGAGTTATCTTTAACTGCCAGACAATAAGCCACCGGGGCTTAATAGCCACACGTGAGTATTCCACTGGGAACGTTTCTCAAAATATTTTTGCCGGTCGTGTGAAGGCACCTACCTGGAATATCGCTAGAAGTTAGCCCAAATCTAGTGTTCCAACAGTTACTGATTTGCTTATTATGCGACAACTTAATAGGCGTTTTCATATAATTCTTGCGGTGCTCACAGTCACAGCGCTTGTTATATTCTTATCGCTGTGGAAATACCAAAATGGCTATCATTTCGAGAAGATAGTAGCCTCCACTAAAGCCCATCTAGGCCTGCCCCAAAATACTGAATCTAAATACTTATCCGATAAAAGTGTAGTATTTCCTATTGGATTCGAAAACGATGTTGATTCTGACCTTCAAAGATATTATATTTCACATTTTCCACTGGCTGCTACAAAGGCTCCTGATTCTCAGTATGTTCTTGGAGCCATGTCGAAAATAATTTCACCACCAGTTCCCGAACATAAGGCTCATTCTCATGAAGTTGAAGTATTCGCTTACGGTAATGGCCAAGTTCTCCATGAGGAAACTCCAAAAGAAGCAATTTGCAATCTGCTTCGTCAAAACATTGATGTGGAAGTGAGTGAGCCCAAATCAATGTATACGTCTTTAGAAACCATCGTTAAGAGACTTCTTGAGACTGAACTGGAATACATAAAAGAGTGGTCGCCATTTTTTGAGAAGGACATCGAGCAGCAGTTGAAGGAAAAGACAATCAAGGACCATTGGTACCGTTTGGCAGGAACGTCGGTGTGGCTTCGTCGATATGGAGTCCATTTCATGATCTCAAGAGTCATCTACTCACCAAAGGGTGCCCGTAATGCTCCCATCTTTAGCATGATGTATGCTCAAGTATTTGACAAAGATTGGAAAGAGATCGATGGAATTGAGCTTGTTGTGCCTACTAATAACCCCGACTTGGGTAACGAGCAAGTTGCTGCGAATACTGAACAACGTTACCGCACTGTAGAGTATCCTTGCTTCTTGCCTATTCCTGCTTACCACGATGTGAACCATCAGGATTCTCGTTACTATGGTCCAGAAGATCCTCGTATTCTTTTAGTTCAAAACCCAGCAGGATATGAAGAACCTCTTGTGGTATTCAACTCTTACCACAGAAAGATTACCAAGAATGAACCTATCGACAACAGTGAAGACAATATGAAACTCGAATTTGGTCACTATAGATCAATGTTTGTGGGATTCCCCTGGCAACAGCAACGAGGCAAGTTGAACGTTGTCGATATTCCCGATAAGAACTACGACAACCAGCTCTATGTTCGTACTGTTGAACTTAGAAGGGAAAACATGCCTCGTATAAAAGAGCAAAAGAACTGGACTCCGTTTGTGAGTTTCACCGATAGACAAGAGAACGGGTACGATAAATACGTTTACTTTATTTATCGCTGGGCCAATCTTGAGGTACTTCGATGTGAGCTTACGGGAATCACTGGCCGATACTCCAACTGTAAGTTCGTGTACAAAATGAACCCCGAACTTTCTGCTGATGAGGCAGTTGGAGACATGAGAGGTGGTACCGAACTTATTAATGTTAACGAGCTTTTGGAGTCGCATAACTCTCTTTCTTCAGCCAGAGATATTCTAAGCAGACTTCCAACTGGTAGAGAAGTATGGGTCGGCTTTGCTCGTGCCCATCTTCGTGACTGTGGATGTGGACTGGTGATGTATAGACCCAACTTGGTTTTTATTACTAAAGACCCTGAGGACAAATTCAAGATCAGTCACATTTCGTCTTTTGCTTCTTTGGGTGTAACTGTTCCTGGATGGGATCTCAACAAGCCGGAAGAGTCTTGTGTTGGTGGTCAACCTAGCGTATTCATACCTAACGGTGTTTCTGCGTGGTCGTTGCTGGAGAATGAGTCCAGACAACTTGCCGATAATATGACCTTATCATTCTCTGTATCGGACGATTCCGTTGATATTATCCATATTAATAATGTGTTGGCATCTATATTGAAAATTGACCACATTTTGGAGCCAGTGATCCCACCTATCTTCGGTAAATCGCATTTTGCTCCCTCGGGTTTTGACAACCTTAACCTTGAATGTGCCCTCGATGGGTCTCGGGCAATGTGTTCCAAATTTGGAGAAGACTACGAAAAAAAAAAGAAGGCTAAGGAAAAGGGAAAGAATAAGGGCGACTAGGTGAAACCTTTACTAATGACCAAAAAATCGAAGTTTAACCAAATGTTACGTTTTTAACATAAATTTAGAACAAAGTTGGGCGGTACATTACATTGCATTTTTCTTGGAACCTAGCCAAAACTAATTGACATGCACGTCACTTCTATGTGGATTTTCTTCCATTCCATAGTATTTATATCAAATTGAATTAGTTGTAATATAGCAATTTACCAAATTGGATGCCTTCCCCTAACATTCTCTCCATTATGCTTGTTCGTCTAATTCTCTTGATGTGTTCGTTTGATAGTACCACATTTTACATCCAACATTTCAAACTCTAAAGGATAAAATTCGCGAACTCCATTTTGATCGCGCTACCCCATCTCCAACCATAGAAGTCAATCATATAAGCTATCATGCTGGACGCCACTAATCCATGGCGTCCTAATTCCATGAAGCGAGCGATGACGTCGCCCGTGACAGCGTTGATGCTGATAGCTTTTCTTTTTATTGTCTACCAATCCCTAACATCGTACCAACAGCACAAGATCGTCCGAGATTTCCAGGGCGCCTATCATACTGGTTCCAGCTCGTGGTGGTGGAGTTCCAATGCGGACAACACCGACCAGATAATATTCCCATCTTCATTTGATGATTCCAAAGATCCTCATCAATTGTTGAAAACTCTTAATGTCGAAGTTGGAGCTTCCAAGATCAAGAAGTACCATTCGAAAGAGAAATTATCACAGAGACTCACAAAGTCCTTAAAGCCATCACAATTCACGCCTCATAGTATCACAGCCTTCCAGGGAGTCAAAGATATTCGCCTAGATTTGGAGAAATGTGATCTGCAACTCGCTGAGGAACTCCCTGTTCTGGTCGACAAACCTAAAGGAATGAACGTATCGTTAAGAACAATACTCACCAACCTTTTGCAAAATATTGGCTCGAATCCTTACTTCCTACAACTTTCTCAGTTCTTCCTAGATGACCTTAAACTTCAAATAAAATTCAACGTAGTCGAACACTACTGGTACCGTCTAGCTGGATCATCTGTCTACTTAGAAGACTATGGCGTTCATTACATGATCTCAAGGGTACTTTACAGTCCTAAAGGTATAAGAAACCAACCTATAATATCCCTTACCTATGTACAGTTATTCGACGAAAACTGGAAGGAACTCACTAACACCCGTTTGGTATTGCCTACTAACAATGACGGTTTCCGCGTAATGAAGTTCCCAGGGTTCCTCGAGATTCCATTTTGGTACGATTTCGATGACACAGAAGGCAAATTCTACGGGCCTGAAGATCCACGTATCCTTCTTGTGCGCAATGCTCGTGGGCATCAGGAACCACTTATCATCTTCAACGCTTATCACCGCAAAATGACCCATTTCGATGATGATGCAGATGACCACTTAATCCTCAAGCCCAGCTATTATCGTTCCATGTTCATGTGTTGGCCATGGCAGAGCCAGAAAGGTAAAGAAAACACTGATGGATTGCCGTCAGAAGAGTTTGCCTATACCGATTATAGCAAGGTGACCGAGCTCCGGGTTCAAAATATCGATCGTCAAAACAAACAGAAGAACTGGACCCCATTTGTCAGTACTTCGGATGCAACTGATGGGCACGATACGCATGTAAATTTCATTTACCGTTGGGCCAATTTAGAGGTACTCAAGTGTGACATGGAAACTGGAACCTGTGCTTTTATATATCGCATGAACAATCGTCTTCTTACACTGGCCCGTGTAGGACCCTTACGTGGTGGAACTCAGCTCATAAATGTTAACAGCCTATTACACTCCGCTAACATAGATAGTTCTGATGTTATTATTCCGGGTAGAGAAGTTTGGGTTGGGTTTGCGCGTGCACACTTGGATAAGTGTGGCTGTGGTACGGTAATGTACCGACCAAACCTTGTCGTTTTAGTAAAGGACGTTGTTGATGACCATGAATTGTTCAGATTAAGTCACGTCAGCTCGTCCATTTCATTCGATATTCCTATGATTGGTTGGGATTTGAACAATCCCAAAGAATTATGCACCGGCACGAATGTATTGATTCCTAACGGTATATCAAGTTGGGTAATATCACTGTGGGCAAATCAGGAAGGTAGGTTTGTTGCAGAAGATGACCTTACTCTTTCTTTATCAATTTCAGACTTTACAGTTCACAAGATAAATGTGAAGGGATTATTAAACTCTCTATTGTCTATGAAAACTGATAGTTTATTCCTACATCCCGATGAAAAGTCGAAAACTCCTAAGCGTCTCTTGCTTCCAAATCCTAAGATAGCGAATGATCCTGCCAAGGATAAATCAAAATGGCTTGTCGGATTTAATAATGATGTAGTTGCCTGCGCAATGGCTTCATCAAGCGCATTTTGTGAGCAGTATGGTGTTGACCAGGAATTGTTGTATGGCTCAAGCAACGATTACGATTATGAGGACGAAGAGTTTGTTGAACTGCAAGATGCTGCATCATTAGATAGATATGAGAGCGAGTTAGGTATGCTGCATTTTGATGAAAGCGCGGGAGAATATAGCAATCCCCAGAATGCGAATGGCCTTGCTAATACTCCTGGTATGATAAGCCACGGTATGAATCATGTACCCCAAAAAATTGTCGATGAGTATGGCTCTGTTGAAGGAAAGAAACTCGGTAAGACTTTTGACGGTACTATTTATGAACAAGATGATGAAGCTGATGAAGCTGAAGTGAAATTAGACTATGCTACTCATCATAATGGATCTGAAGTAGATGCATTTGGACGTAAAGGTGCTAGTGGAATGTTATCTGATTTGGACAATTTGCAGGCTGGCAGTCCAAGAGGTAAAAAAGTTAATGGCAAATACTCCACAAGCGGTGCGGGAAGAAGGAGAGTAAAAGTCGCTAGTGGTTCGAAGAACTCTACAAATCCGTTTGTAAAGTCTAGAAAAGGTCTGGGTGAGAAGCTTGGGAGTAATTTGGCAGCTGACCCTGATGAATTAGACGACGAGTCTGATGGAATGACATTTGGAAGTGTAGCTGGTAAAGCTGGTGGAAATGTGAAAGAAAATTCTGCTGGAAAGTCAACTGGAAAGACAACAGGAAAGAAAACTGGAAAGTCTAGAGGCAAATCGTCAGGTAAATCATCTGACAGCTTGACCGAGAAGACTAATGAACAAGTCTCCGGAAAGACTTCAGGCAAGAAATCCGGTAAATCGAATGTCAACGACTACGAGAAGTCAGCTGCGAAAGGAAAGGCTGTTGGAAAGGTTGGAATCAAGATCAATGATGCTAGCGAAGAAGAAGAGTCTAAACCCATTACAGCTCCCAGGAAGTCGTCTGGTTCGGCAAATGGAAGAACCTCCAGTAACAAGGCAGGGGAGAAACTTATGCTTGACGTTCCTAATGAAAATACGAAATCATCAAAGAAGGACTCCAACAAGGGAGAAAAGAAAGCTTCTAGTAGCTTCAAGAAAGTCCAGAAGGCTGAGCCAAAGAATAGTATAGATCTGGACTCGTCTCCGAAAGAGGCAGTCGCTCCATTGCCTCCACTTGAAGACGATTTCTTCCGATAGGCGTTGATGTGACTCTACGTTTGTGCATTTTATTTGTGAACTACATATTTAAACCAATTTTACAGAATTTTACAACCTTAATCTAACTCTTTTTCGCTATGCCTGTCGAACTCGTCCTTTCTCCTATTATGAGACCCTTAGTGTTGGCTAAGGCTGTTTTATTTCATCCTCATCGACGGGCGTCTCATTATGTTCCAAATATCGTTGACATGTCTCATGATGTTTCGGAATATGCTGTGCTCAAAAGATTTGGGTCTGGTTCAAAAATCTTTGATGTTTACGATACGGAAGGTGGAACGTTACCAGTAGGTCCTACTGATCCTTCGAAAACACTTTTCTGGTTTGTGCGTTCACGAGCAGTAAAAGGTGCCTACAAGATGTTTTCATCAGAGATTCGAGGAACTGGAGAACATGGAGAGGATGAACCCGTAGCAACAGTTAGAGCAGGCCTTCGCTCGAATGTCCTTCTAATAAGGGCGCCAGAAGTTCCAGCGGCAGAGCTCGGGTGGCACATTATTAGTCTCCGAGTTGACGGGAATGACACTTACAGAATGTTTGAGATGGCTGATGGAATAACTTATCAGTGGACTATGAGAGGTAAATGGCTAGAAAAAGTTCAAAATGTAGGGGACAAAGAATCAGAAGTTCGAACTAGAATTGGAAGAGTGATACCTAACGGAGATCGCGGGTTCACTCTACAAATTGATGAGTCTCAAATGCCTCGGGAACTAGCTTTAGGGAGCGCTTTATGCTCCTTCATTGACCAATGGAACACCAATATCGAGATTGGGGGCATTTACTACGCAAGACAGGCAGGTGGGGTGCGGTGGAAGAGAGATTAGATTTGCTACAATACATGCAATAAAGTATAAGATGTAATTGTGAAGTATTTTTTCAATGACATCATTAAATGAAATTCAGTATTTAGAGGTGAAACCGACCGTAGAACTCAGTTACAGATTATTTAGGTTTGTAGTAGGTTCCTCAGGTATTCTATGCATCGAAATGCAAGTGGGGGAGCCTGCGGCACCTCTAAACCGCTTCGTATCTAAATAATTACCTATTTTGGATTGAGTAATGCGGCAACCTTCTGCTTGTTTTAAATTTGCAACGTCTTTACAACAGCTTTATAGGGGCATTCACCTACATTGAGCTATCGTGAGAGTGGACCCGTGATCGCTTCTGGACATGGATGTCACAAATCGACGCACATGGAGTACGGACGACATGATACCCCTTTGGGTTAGTAAAATAAGAAAAATGTGTCAGATACTGAAAAGTGTGGTACGTCGTCTGTATCAGCTAAGTTTCGAATAACATTCAAAAAAAGACAGCTTTAATTATTTAATAGACGATTTTCTCGAGCTCATGCCTTTTTGTAGTCACCTATCTCTCTGAAAATGAAGTTAAGAATAGTTCTCATTGCCACTATTCACATTCTCAAAGCGCTATCAGAAGCATTAGGAGAGGAATGTGATAATTTATCAAGCAGCATTTCTAGACGTAGCAGCTCATCATTGGTAGACTTAGCAAGCTCATCTTTTAAAGCTGCCCTGATTGGTGATGAAACTGGCTGCAAAACTGAAGAAACGTCAATCGCAACCACTACCTCAAGTATTGCTGACGAAGAATGTGATTCGGAAACTGATTTCGTAAGTACCACTGATTCAAAAGTCTCGCAAGAGAGATCGGTTCTTTTAACTTCAAGCAAAGATTTAAGTAAGATGTTGACTGAGCTGGAGTCTATCACCACATCGTTGGAAGATTGTGAGACAAAGTCTGAAGGGTTTGGAACTACCGGTTATACTTCATCGAAAATTTTGTCAGTCTCCCCCATATCATCTATGCCATCCTCAACACCGTCATTGTCGCCTTCTACTAGAATTGATATTTCTTCTTATACGGCTCTAACTCTGTCTTTGCTGTCAACCTTGCTTCGTTCATCAAGTATTGCGGCAACTTCGGTTGAGGAAACCACGGAAAATCTAAGTCTGATTATCCGGTTGTCGGAGACGCTGACATATGTGAACGAATTGACGAGTTCGGTTGTATTCTCTTCGTCAATTATCACCTCCATGCCGTCAGCTGCTTCATCGGATACAACTAATGAGTTTACACCTTCGAGTGAACTTGAACCTTCAACATCGTCATCAATTATTTCTTTTTCTTCTAGCATGAAGTCAGATACTAGTTCACTGTCTACAACAACCAGCTCATTCGAACCAATTTCTAAGCATTTCAGTGACACTACATCGAGAACATCAAATGCTCAGTATCAGTCAAGTTTTTCAGCTCACACAATATTAACTCTGGTATTTGCAGCTAGTGGAACTTCAGATACAACTTCAAAAGTGTCACCAACTACGACCCACTCCATTCGTACTTGTGCGTGTGAAGATGAAGAATCTGACTGTTCCGAGGAACTCACATCCAGAAGCATCTCGAGAATCTCAGCAGTCACAACCGATTCCTGTAACGAAAGCATAACTCCAACCTCAATGTCCTCGCCTAGTAGTCAAGGCCAACTTATTCCTTCAAGCAGACCGGTTGCAACTACTACTACTACTATTACTAGTTTCACCCCGATGCTGACTTCTGAATTATCACTGACAATTGTAGGAACAAGTAAATCAAGGTCAAGTATTGTTGCTAAAACTACTTCTTTATCGAGATCTTCCAAAAGTAGTAAGACGATGCCGTCTAGTTCGCTCCCTGTTAGCAGCAGTATAAAAGTGGAAGGAAGCATTATTCCTACGGTTCTGTCTTTAATGACCGATGCTTCACAAAGTTCAACTGTAGTGTTAACACGGGGTTCAGAAGCATTTTCGACGGCTATGAGTTCGACGTCCTCTGGTGGCACGATCTTAAGTACAGAAACAACAAAGAAAAAGGCCCAGTCGACGACACTTCCAGTTTCCTCTACTTTCAGTTCTATTTCCACAAGCTCGATAGTTTCAACTTCTAAACAACGTATGTTTTCTTCTTTAGAAAAGACATCAGTGGTAGGGACAACTTCACTTTCGAAGTCTTCACCTACATCAAGTAAGCTATCTCTTTATACAGAGAGTATAACGTCACATAAATCGAGCAAGAAAGCTTATGCCACCTCAAAACTGGTTACTCTGTTGGAATTATCTGCATCGAAGACAATAATTACAACCCCTGTGGTCTCAAGACCTGCTCTTTCTGCTGCCCAAGTTACTGATTCCACTATAACCACGGTGACGGTTGCGTGCGATGAGTATAAATGCATTCCCACAACTGCCACGATTGTTGTTCCTTGTTTGGCAACAACGACCAAAACAGCTAACAAAGTAACTACTACTAGTTCTAGTCAGCAGCAATCAGCCACTGCTGCGATTTCGCAGCCAGAAGATGAAGTGGTCTCCATCAACCCGACCACGAGCACTAAAACTGATGTTCCCGGAACTACTTCAGCCATAGACAGTGTCTCCGAAAAAGGAATTGCAATCGCTGATCACAAAACGACCTCTAGCTATACTCCCCAAAAGGAGAACGAAACCACCGAAAACTTGGCGTCGACAGCTCAGTATACAGGCGGTGTTGTGCTTACGCAACCAGCACCTCTGCCAACAAAGTCTTCCATGATGAGCACTGTCCCAGCTACACATACTGTCTCAAGCACATACGAAGGAGTCGGATCAAGCCACCCGTTTCCTTTATTTTCGATTTGGACAACTTTTAGCCTTTTCTTACTATTTTAGATTAAGAATATACGCCATAGTTCTACTCATCGGAGTATATTGAGTTCCTGTGTACAGCCATATGTGTATCCTCGTGGTTTTCTCATCGCAGCAAAAATAAACTCATTTAATTTATCATGACAGAACCAACTAAAGTATTCGTGAGGCCATTAGGCTATGAAGGTAAGTCCACTCAACTTTAACTGATCATAACAAACCATTGTACTAACATAGTCGAACGTGAGCAATTGGAGTCTCATTTCAGTTCCGCCGGTCCCATCGTCGATGTCCAGATGATGAGAGGATACGCCTTCGTATCGTTTGAGAACCCAGAAGACACCAAGACTGCTGTGGAGACCTTGAACGGATCTGACTTTGCTGGCCAGACCCTTCAGGTGGAGTTTGCTAAGGAAAAAAAGGAGGACACCAGAGGTCAATTCAGAGTGAAGGTCACCAACCTTCCTGATGGAACCGCCTGGCAAGACTTCAAGGACTTCGTCCGTGACAAGACTGAGCTCACTCCTACTTTCGCTAAGGTTTTCAGAGACCACGAATCCGGTGAAGTCATTGGAGCCTTGGAATTTGGCTCCAGAGATGAGTTGGAGAAGGCCGTTCCTTTGTTGGACAAGTCTGAGTTCCAAGAGGTGGTCTTGGCTGCCGAAGAAGACACCTCTCCATTTGTGCCTCCACCAAGAAGAAGCAGAGGTGGATTCAGAGGTGACTTTAGAGGCGGAAGAGGCGGTTTCCGTGGTGACTTCAGAGGCGGAAGAGGTGGTTACCGTGGTGACTTTAGAGGTGGAAGAGGCGGCAGAGGTGGCTTCAGAGACGATTTCAGAGGCGGCCGTGGTGGATATAGGGATGACTTCAGAGGTGGCCGTGGCGGCCGTGGGGGTTACAGAGGTGGTCGTGACAGCTACGACTCTTACCCATCTCGTGACGATCTGGGCGCCGGTGGTGACGGTTACGACAGGGAATCGTACACCCGTGACAGATCTCCTACCAGATACTAAGTGTGAAATTTGAATCAAGGTGTAAATCTAAGAATGTGTTTTGTAACGCGAGGAAACAAACAACCACTACCCAGTTGATATTATTATGTTGATTTATTGAATAATTAGAATTTATGGAGTGCCTTGCGGACACAGTAATCAAGGCGTCATACCGAACTCGAAACTCGAATCGTTGGGCCAAAAACAAAAACAAAAAATGTGAAATTAAAATTCCAATAGAGCAGGTCTCTACAAGCAAAATTAGTTTCCGATAGACCGTAACACGAAAACTTACTATTAGAAACGACGTGCGGCTGGCCACACGCCTTCTAATATCGCACTGGCATACTCCTATTTAGCTTTGTCAGCGAGATAACGAAAAACCGAAACGATACTACTTACGATCCTTTCTGAAAAATAACAAGCTTCTGTGCTAGTTCCGTATTCTATATATAGTGCACACCTGTATATATACGCGCAATAATTATAATTTTCAGCCGTTTCGAAACGCATCGTCAACCATCGTATTGTGTTGATGCCGCAGACAATTGTCCTGCATGGACTTATTGCCATAGCTAAGCGGACCGTCAGTTCCGAATATTTCATCCAATTACACCTCCATATGAGTTCTATCAACTACAATTCATCCACCATCATCTACGGTGACCATCCCTTGCAGCAGGTGTATGTATATCAACACTCGCCCAAGTATACCAGAACTTTATTTTTGATCCATGGCGGTGCATGGAGAGATCCCAAAAATACATTTAGGGACTACGACAATTTTGTCGACCAAATAAAGCCTCTTAATGTCAACATTGTCAGTGTCAACCACCGTTTATCGCCAGAGGTCACCCATCCAGAACATGTAAGGGACATTTTTGCCGCCATTAAAAAGGTTATTGATGAGTTCAAGACTGACCGGATCAGCATTGTGGGCCACTCTGTAGGAGCATTTTTGGGGTTCCAATTCTTGTACGCATCGCATATTCTTGATGATGAGGTCAAGCCATTGAAAGTCAAGATTGAGTTACTCGTGATGATGGACGGTCCTTATGACATTAAGAGATTACTTAGAGAGTATCCAGACTACGACGATTTTGTGAGCATGGCATTTGAAAATGAAGCTTCCTACATTGCGGCATCGCCACTTACAAGTATGTTTCCCGAACCAGACTACAATCTAGCCAAGACTAAAGTATGGGTGGTGCAATCTACACAAGATGAGCTATTGACGTTGAACCAGACTGACTTGTTGTGCCAATATCTCGAAACCGAAGATATCGCATTCAGCAAGTTGGTAGATGATTTGGGACATCACGATGCGGTACGCAGCAACCCCCGAGTGGTGAAACTTGTAAAAGAGGGCTTGGATCAGACAGCATAGAATCGCTTTAGCTAACAGTAATAGACATGAATATGGTGTGCGCACTACCCGAAAAATTTGAAAAATTCCAACCGTGAGTGAAGATTAGATACGCTAACAGTAACGATGGCTACGTCAGTTATCAAGTCGTGGGCCGATGCAGAGGACGAGATACCGGCTGCTGAGATCACGGTGAACCCCGATGGCACCAAGACCGTGGTTACATACGGAGTGAATGCCGCCGGCAAGAAAGTCAAGCACACACAGAAGATCAAAGAAGTGAAAGTGAAAGAAAAAGTACATCCACTTATTGCCCAGCGTAGGAAATGGAGCAAGTACGGAAAAGAGCAGGGCATGCCTGCTGGTCCTGACACCAGAACCACCCAGCTAGGAGAGGTGGTGGAGTTGAAACTCGGAACATCTTGGAAAGAAATCGAGAAGGAAGAAGAAGAGCAAAAAGCCGAGCAGAAACAGTCGCTCGTTACCAACCAAAGAATCAAATGTAGAACCTGTGGTGGTGACCATTTCACCTCGCAGTGTCCATTCAAAAACACGCTCATCAGCGAGCTGGCCAACGCTTCTACGGCTGCTACTCCCGAGCCAGAGGCCGATGCCGGTGCTAGCGGCAAGTACGTGCCACCATCGTTGAGAAAGGGTGCTACTGCTAGAGATGCCGGAGGCAGAGACGATTCTACCACGTTGAAGATCTCCCAGTTGAACTCGTTTGTCGATGAGGACATGTTGAGAAACGAATTGCTCGCCAGATTCCACCCATTACAAAGAGTCACCATTGTCCGTGATAGAGAAACTGGACAGTCGCGTGGATTTGCCTACGTTTCGTTCGTGACGGAGAGACAGGCTGAAGAGGCCTTGAATGCCTTGAACGGTAAGGGATACCACTCGTTGATTTTACATTTGGAGTGGCCCAAGAAGAGAAAGGCTAACTAGGCATGTACTTTAGCATCTGTAGATAATGTAACGACGTCTATAATAAAAAACATACTGATGGAATCAATCGTACCAATTTAGCAGCCGCTGGCATTAAGCGCTTATCGAAGTCTGCATACACTATGTCCGCTAGACTAAGCCTCTGGTCACCGGCGCTAATCCCTGTTCCCCTCCTTTTTCTTGGCATTACCTCTCCTTGCGTCGCTTTGAATGTTCTTTTCCTGCAGACGGCCCTATTTCACGCACCCGCTGGCTCCGTCACATGACCTGCAGACAGGCACCAACTACTTGCAACAAATTTTACCAGCAATTAACTAGTTTGCCATCAGTGACCTCCGGACGTTGTTGATTTAAGTTGGGTGCCTTTTTCTCCTTCGAATCGTTCTGCTTGATCTGTGGTCGCTCCCAGCTGTGGCAAAAAGTTCCGTTATTTATTCGGGCCTTCCGGCTTTGCCTTCATCATGGGCTTTATGAAGAACCTCATTAACAAGCGGTCGGGCAATTTTGATGTGGGCTCCCGCCTGCCATCATTGAGCTCCGACTCCCGTGGTCGTTCGCTTGTGGACTCGCTGTCTTCTGAAACTAAAGTCCTGACTAAAAATCACAATCGGTCCCGCTCATCTCGTCCTCTGGTCCCTCGTTCCACTTCGGTTGTCACCCAGAATTCGTTTGTAGACGTCGAGGGAATCAGCATTTATGACGATGCCGACTTTAATAGCACCACCGCCACCAATGACATTACCGATGACTCGCTGATTTCTTCGGCCAGCTCAATTGACAACCCCATTCCTGCTGACCATCCGTACCATGAGAAAGTGGTATTTCCTAAAGTTGAGCACGCGACATCTATTTCTGAGACCGCCGATAAGTTTACAGATCCTACGTGGGATGGACTAACCTATGAACTGCTTTTGTTTCCTCCTTATTTCCGATTGAACAAACGCAACAAGCAAAGTCTGCGGGCGTTCAATCGCTTATTCCTCGCCCAAGAACTCAATTATGAGCCCAGTAGCGGCAGCAACAGCGATATGGACTCCGACATGGCTGCGAGTTCCACCATTGACGAAGATGGCCCAATTGCGACTGGCGTTCCTGTGGGCGAAGAACTGACGTCCGAGCGGGAAATTTTGGTGATGGAATGGAGTCGCGATGGCCGCTTCCTCGCAACCGCCGGCCGTGATTCTGTCATCAAGATCTGGAAAGTGGTACTGTCTCCATTGGCCAAACTTGAAAACGAATCCAAAGTGTCTGATGCCATAAAATCTCGTAAAAAGAGTAGGGAAGCCGTTTTCGAAAATGCTCCGGTGTTTCACCAACATCCAGTTATGGAGTTCAAGGGGCATCGTCAATCGGTTCTTTCATTAGACTGGAGTAAGAATAATTTCCTTATCTCGGGTGGAATGGATAGAACAGCTAGACTTTGGCACGTAGATAGGCGTGAATGTCTTCAAGTTTTCCAGCACAGCGATTTTGTTACAACGGTCAATTTCCATCCTACTGACGATCGATTTTTCCTCCTGGGATCGCTCGATAATCACGTCCGCTTATGGCTGATTATGGAAAACAGCGTGGCATATATCCATGACTTGGGCAATGATACCCTCATTACCGCTACTAGTTTCACTCCAGATGGTGCAATCTGTATGATTGGTAGCTTTAATGGACAGCTTTCAGTCATGGAGACTAAGGGACTTCATCTTGTCAATAAGTTTGATGTCAAAAAACGACTGATAGTGAATCCTTTTGGTCATTCTAATGATAACAACAAGGTTACCGGTATCCAGATCTTTGAGAACGAGGCGTATGTTGACCAGGGTGATGGTGCGAATCCGCTAGAGCGATGGAACGTGCTTATAACCACCAATGACCTGCGTATCCGGCTCATTGACTCGCATCTGAAGAAATTGGTAACTAGATTCAAGGGAATGACAAACAATCTGTCTTCCATTGTGGCATCAATGACTGAGGATCACCAGTACATCATCTCCGGCTCAGAGGACCATTGGTGTTACATTTGGGAGAACAACAATTCTATTATTAATAACAAACTACGGTCTGCTGTACGGGAGCTTTTGCATGAAGGCGTAACTCAGGTATATGGCTGGGAGCAGAAACACAAAAAGTATGCCCATCTTTTGCATGATAACAAATTAGCTAGGAAATTTCACCTCCAGAAACTTCTTGAGGAAGAACAGAGCAGTACTCAATACGTTTCGAACGAGAACAGCAGCTACATTCTGTTCCATGCTCATCACTCAAATGTCAATGCCGCCACGTTTGCACCTGAAGCCTCCAAGCAATTGCTTGCCATGTCAGACGATGTAGTTTACGACCTTATCAAGCGCGCGAAGAGGTGTGGTCTTGATAAGGTTCCGACGAAAGGGAAATCCAAGGCTCCTGAATTGACCTTTGGCCATATTATTGTTACCGCTGATCTGAATGGTCTAATGAGAGTATTTAGACAGGACCTGGCATATGACGTCCGGAAGCAACTCCTTGGTCTTTATAAGCGTACCTGCCTGCTGCAGGCGGCGGGGATTGCGGATATGCCAAAAGGTACGCCTTTAAAGAAACCACCCACAAAGGAACAGCCTGCGATGAGCTTATCGCGCAGATTGCTGAAACGTCGCCCTATGAGTCCGTCTCGTGATGGTCTTTCCTTAAAGGAAATGCTCGGCGCAAGAGGTAACAGCCATTCGGAAAGTATACCGTCAAGCTCACCTCGTTTACCGGCCGTAAGACTATCGTCCCTGCCTGTACCTCAAGCTCCCAAGTTACAAGGGAATCGTCAACATCTGAGGTCAATTGCTGAAAACATGCTTGGTGATGATGCTGGTGTCCCGGTTACATTCGACACCGGCCACGACGAAGGTGTTAGTATTGAACCAGAAGCAGTCCAGGCGAAGACTTACGGCTAAATTATGATTATTTAATGAACATTAAAACTTGCTAATTACTTTGTAGACGCTTCCCTTTTGTTGAGAATAGTATTGAATGCTCCATCTAATCTCTCCTTGTTTAGCTCAATTCTAATAACGGCACTCCGAGAAAGAAGTTTTACGTCGGCAAGAGTAAGAACTTTCAATGTGTAAACACAAAGCTCCCTTTCCGCAATCCATTCCTGTTCCTCTTTTTTACGTGCCAAACGTTGTTCTTGTATATCGGCCCGTATTTCGTCCTTGATCGGCGCATCATCCTCATTTTCATCTTCATCATCCGAATCAAATCGAGAAATTTCCTCAAGGACTATTGGGGGTGTCATTTCTGTTACGATAGTCTCTATAAGAGCACTTTCATCATCTACTCTCTGCAAATCTACATCCTTCAAGGAGGCAAGCTTGGTTTCTTTAATTAAGAACGGGAACAAGATCTGTTTTTCGAAACTCTTCTCAAGAGTGTGTTCAGTATACTTGCCCATTTCATTTTGAGAGAACAATTCAGCGAACAGATCAAGGTCGCTAGACTGGAATTTTAAGTAGAATAGCCTCATTGAGACAAGGATATCCGCAACAATGGAAGCAATGTTACAATCAATTCGATGTAACAGTTGAAGGCATAATGGAGATTCAGGAATGCTATCTTTTTGCTCTAACTCCAGTTTACTAATGTGCTCTATAGTATGTTGGATTTGATCCATGAGGTAACGCAACTTAGAAATTACTGACGTCAAATATCCAAATGCGTCTAGCAAATTGGTGTGTTGAGGATTAGATATTGCTACTTCGATAAGTGTCGAATTGATATTAAGCAAGAAATTCAAGTTAATAGATACAACTGGCTCGAGAGTGGTCAAGAAAGTACTTGGTGTGGACGTTGGATTGTTGATTTCTTCTTCAATCAGGATATCACCAAAGAACTTAGTGAAAATGGTTCGACATATTGACAGGCAATTAACTGATGCATTGTCAATCATACTTGTGATATTGATGTTTTCGCTGATAAGCGAGAGCTTTAAGACAAAATTTGAAATGGTGGTGAGGCCTGCAGTTTCTGAGGGATTATAACCTTCTAATAGATCATTTAACTCATCTACAAGAGACTTTACTAAGTTTTGAACCATGACTCGGCAGTCGGCAGTTACTGCATTGACTTTCTCCGTATTGGAATCATTCGCTACGTCTCCCTCATACCCAGCTAAGAATACTGAAAAATAATGGCCAAATGCTTCGTAAATCCCGTTATCCTTCAAATTTCTTGTGCTGAAGTCGTCAAAATAGTTCAACAAGTTTTTCGTAATTTCATTGTAAGTAGAAATTTGACCTATCAGTCTGAAACAATCGAATAAAGAGCCAAATATCGGTGAATTTTTGAGTAAAAGAGTCCAAAGGTTCACAAAAGTCTCACTTTGGGAGTTGACTTTCAAAAGACGATTTGCAATATGGGGAATATAATCGACTAGTTTCAACTGCAAGGTTTCTACCATGTTTGATGAACTAGAATCTTTCTTCTCGAGCTTCTTAGACAGCGTAAAATTGTATAATCCAAGAATTGCTCCATATATGTAGTGTGCGGTATACTCGAGTTGCACTTGGTCTGAAATATCTACAATACTTTGAATTCTTCCGAGGTCATCAGCATCATTCATGGTGATAGCTGAGAAATCAACTAAGTATAACTGGACTACGTCTTCCCACTCGACAGCATTAGGTAGTTGGGTTATGATCGAGAAAAGGGAAGGCAATGCACGGGCTGCGATAAACAATTTCTTTGAGCTTTCGTCAAGAACATTTTGAGAGTTTTCGATAAACTGAATTGTAGATTTTATCCTGGCGGCAGTTTTAACAGGTAATTTGAAAGTACTTTTGTTTGCGGTCTCAAATTGTTCAATAATTAGCAGCGTTTGTTCGATTGAAATGGTAGCTGCATCGTTAGAGACTAAATTGATAAAGCGAGCCATTTTTTCCCTGAGCTTTGAATCGTTAGAGGTGTTCTGAGCAGAGAAATACAAAAGGATGTTTGCGCCAATGATAGAGCATTCTGTAACGTTAAGGAAACCAATCTTGAAAAGGTGGCAGCAGATTGTAGTAGCACGAACCCTCACAGTATAGTCGTCATCTTTAGTACACATTGCGATTATCTGATTCTTGAATCGTTCAGTAAAGTGACGGAAGCCCGCATCCAAGGTTCGATTACTCGCGATTGCATCTTCATATAAATCAGCGAGGGCTTTGGTAACTTCAGAACGCACGACTGCTACTGGATCAGAAAGGAGCCATCCATAGTATCTTAAGTAGGACGACTGGAAGAAGTATTCAGGATAGACATCCATACTACGATTGAGACACTTGATGCATTCTTGACGGATAGACAGATCGACATCCCTATACCTATGAATCAATGTACTTTCTGTGATATCGGCGAAGTAGTTCTCTAAACTCTGTTTTTGGTTACTGTAGGTAGTAATGGTGGATTGAATTGAGTCAATGGTTGACTTGGCAGTTTTCTTGTTACGACCACGCAGCGTATTAGCAAGCTGGCGGTGTGATTTTTCGAGGGTATCGGTTACAGTAACCATGATTTCACAGAGGCTCATCTGGATGGTGAGTACGGCTACGGTGAAGATGTGTCTTAAAACACGAACATTAGCGGTGGTGAAAGACGTACACCATGCAAGGATTTTTGTCATAAACGACTCTTCCATGGAGTCTTCGTCCTCATACAACATGCCCTTATCGTGAGCAATTCCAACGGTACGGTCTATGAATTCTATGACGTGATCGTGGAGGAATTTCTTATCAGCCAGACGGACTCCAAACGGGTATTCGTGGAATCCTTGCTGCAGAAACGCCAATGCCACTTCAGCAGTGGTCGATGTTACGTCTTCCACATTACAGTCGTGGGGCTGTAACATTGTAACACAACCACAGGCTCGGAGCAACATGTTGATAAAGTTGGCAACTGCGAAGTTAGAGTCGTCCTCGTAGGACTCGAGCCATTGGCGGGCTTCTTCTTCAATGTTAATTTCTGGATCCAACAATGACTGGAAAAGCGGGTTCTCTTCGAAGTCAGGACTGGCCATGGCTGCTGTGGCAGGTTTTCTGCCTTGGATCTTTTGGCGTTTGTTCTTCGTGGGGCCATTGGCTTTGGCGTTCCGCTTGGGCAGATAGTCAGGTTCGTCAATTTCTAGTTCAAACTCTGAGTCCAGCTCGGCGTAGTTAACGACCGCACGGGCTCTGGCGGCAGCTCGGGTCATTGTGGTGTGTATTAAATCACGGCTGATTTAATGAAACTTTATCGCTAACTAGTAAACACCTTCAGACGTGTAACTCACGTGAGCCGCGACCGACAAAAATTTCATCTGTTTTCATACACCAACTACTACTACATCCTCAAACCATGTCTGCATCTGAATCGGCCACCGCTACTCCCGATGTAGTGCCGGAGCACAGTGTAAAGCCTGAGGTGGACTCTGAGGGCGAGCTGCGCTCGGTGGATATGGACAGAATCATGACTTCGTTTCAGGAGAAGGCTAGACTGTATCTCATCGACCAATCAAGCCATGTGGTAATTCCGTCGTTTGCCAAATGGTTCGACATGAACTCCATTCATGCCATCGAAAAGAAGCAATTCCCAGATTTTTTCCCTGCCAATGATACTGGTCGTCGCTCCACCTACAAAACGGCACTGGCCTACAAAAACATGCGAGACTTTATGATCAATGCTTATCGGATAAATCCTCTCGAATATTTAACTATCACCGCCATCCGTCGTAACCTTGCTGGCGATGTATCCAGTCTTATAAGAGTACACCAGTTTCTTGAAAAATGGGGCTTGATCAACTACCAAATAGATCCTCGCACTAAGCCTTCCATCGTCGGCCCTCAATACACTGGCCACTTTCAGGTTACTTTGGATACTCCTAGAGGTCTTGTACCACTTGTGCCGGAAAATGTAGAGGCTCCAGAACAAAAGGCCACCGAAGCAAACGAACAAATCGAAGAGAAGGTGTCCTCAACTCCCTCTGCTAATGGTGCTGTTCCACTCAATCTCGAAGTGCGCCGCAACGTTTATGCATCTGGCGGTGACTTTGACCCTAAGAACGCTCCCAAAAACGTTATCCAGTTTTTCTGTAACATTTGCGGCCGTGATAGCTCTGAGGTCCGCTACCATAACCTCAAAAGCAAGTCTGCTGCCAATAACCCTAATGTCACTATGAATAGTGCCAGTGTATTATGCCAAACCTGCTACGAACAGGGCCTTTTCCCATCCAATTTCCAAGCTACTGACTTCATCAAGTTGACTAAAGAAAAGGAAAACCAACCAGAAGTGTGGAGTGAACAAGAAACTCTTCTTCTCCTTGAAGCTATCGAAATGTTCGGTACTTACGATGCTGCCAATAATAGCAATCCTCATATGCTCCTCAATTCCAATTCCAATGGTCAATGGGACAAGATTGCCAGCTATGTCGGCACCAAGAATCGTGAACAGTGTCTTCTTAAATTTATACAGCTTCCAATTGAGGACCAGTACTTGCAAAGAGTGTCAAAGAAGGAAGAGAAGGCGAACGGCTTCGATAGAAGAGGTTTAATCCCCGATGTCGTCTCCCATATTGTAGACAGCGGAAAGGGAATAGATGAAGTTCGTGCAAATTCAATCAAGAATTTGGAGCAATCTGCTGCTGATCAAGCCAATATAATTAATCAAGTGGTTGAACTCACCCTTGAAAAAGTGCTGTTAAAATTGCAGCGTGTAAGTACATTAGAGAAGGCACTTTTGGAGACAGAAAAATTACTCAACGCCGAACGTAAGCAGGTCCTTTATGAGCGTTGGGCTCACTTGGATCAGATCAAAAAGTTCCAAGAGGTACATAAAGACCAGGTTACTCCGGAATTATCTCAGCTTCTTTCGCAATTAACCGTCCAGGCAGACGTTGTTGAAGTGGAAAAAGCCGTTACCAACGGCCTCCGTAAACCCCTGAATAATGCCGACATGGATGTTGACGTGGCTGCCACAGCTGCTGAAGATAGATTGCCTGTGAGTGTTGCTCACCCTAAGGAGTACCAGTTCTGGTCTGCTTGATTGTATAATGAATATATATAAACATGACATACAAAGTTACAAGTATTAATTTGTATTCAAGGCTCGGCTCTGTTTAATAGAAAGATTAAAAAAAATTGACAGGTGTGTGTGTGTGTGTGTGTGTGTGTGTGTGTGTGTGTTAACGTTTGTCTTTTTACAAGTTCAATTCATCTAATTATCAGCAGCAATAACCTTTTCAGTCTTTTCTTCTGAGGAAACAGAAGCAGGGGAATCATTGCCAATCTTTTGACTCCTTACCTTGGCGAACAATGCCTCTTGCTGTTCGGCAGTAAGTTCATTCTTCTTCTTACCCTTAATATAGTACATTGGGTTCAACTTTACCAAGGTTAAGTTTTTGCAGAAAGGCAAGTGGCCAGTCTTCTCTTCGTACAACATTAAGCCAAGCGCAACAATTACGGCAAGCCAATAAATATTGTAAGAGATCACTGAACCATAAGTTGCAGAGTTCTGCCATCCTAAAAGAGCATTGAAGACATCCCAACCATTGTCAGTTTCTGGGTTGCAGCAGTTGACATGCCAAACTGATCTAGATATATCGTAAGTTCCTGGGCCAGAACCATTTTCCGAGGCATCTCCTCCGGTCTTTTGGTTGTAAACATAAGTCTCAAAGTACCAAATTCCTCTGGAGAATAATCCGGCTGCAATCAAGTATAAGATACAGGTAGAAATGACTAAGAACACTTGCAACGAGATCGTGGATCCTGAGTAGTAGAGGAGCCAACCAACAAAGCATCCGGCGAGTAATCCAACAATAACTGGAATTGGGAAGGAAGTAGCAGGACTGTTCAAACCTACACCACCCACGAAAACAACTGCTTCCAAACCTTCTCTCAAACAGGTTATGAATGGCAAAATAAACATGGCATACTTCTTAGTCCATTGGCCAAGCTTAAACTTCAGCTTGGATTCATCTTTCACCAATGCCTGAGCAAGCTTAACTCTCCATTTCTCTTTCATCTTATTAATACGCAACATGGCAATACCCATAAGAGAAATCAAAACTGTTGCAATGATACAGAAGATACCTTCCCATAAATCTTCTGATTTAGCCCAAATGTCATTTTTTAATGAGTAAAATGCACCAATGAATGCACAACCAATGATAAGACATACTAGCACCCCTAGAATGGACCCTAGCCATACCTGTCGAACTAATTTCTTGTAGACGGTAGGGTCATCGGCGCTTCCTCCAAGTCCTTGTTTAAGGAATGCAAGTAGAACCGATACCACTACTGCCGCTTCCAATGTCTCTCTGAATACAACAAAGAAGATCTGAACATTGAAGACGTTGACCATGGTGAATAGGAAACTCCACAATCAACAATGACAGATCTAGTTGAAGCCTTCAACTTTCACTACAGTAAAAAATCAATCACGAACGCCATCTTTATACCTGGCCGTCTAGCGCTTTAGTTGCAGTTTGCCAAGAATGTCAATCCGAATGTGCAGCATCGTGCTTCTATCTCTCCCGCATATTTATTGCATATAGTAAATGTCAGTTACAAATTTAGCGACCTTACAGCTGATCTAAAATGATAAAAATTTTTATTTCTTGGCGTCATGAAAAATGGGTCGGTAACGAAATTAAGATTATTTCAAAACTATATAGATTTATGTTCATTTCTATTTATGCATACCTCACTATATTCTTGGAAAGACATTAAGTTGAAGTTTCTAGGTAAAAAATCATTGAAGGTACGGCTAAACCTCTCTGCATACCGGGACCAAATTCTGCAGGAGCTGCGACTTTTGCAGCATGTTACATACTATAACGTTTGTACAATACACTCTAGTATCGAGATCGTAATTGGCTAAACAATTACCGATCTCGAAATAGTATGCACCGTTATGGACAAATATTAGCTTTTTGAATATCAGTTGCGTCGTACGATTATGTACAATGTGGGCAACTTGTGGTCTAACTTTTCTCGGCCAATCTAGCGATTGGTTGCAAGACGTCTGGGCATGCTCTCGGTAGTTCCTTAAAATGTCCTCGAGTCGGAATAGCAATTTTTCTTGTTATTGGAGGAAGCAGCCTCAAATAACTGACGAATAAAAGGCTATTATTGAAAATCGGAAAAAACCGACGGAATGAAGTTAAAAAATGTTTGCCGGTTTTTGAAGTCATGCCTTTTTAACGGTAAAGTCAAACATTTCAAACACTTCAAGGATACAACAGAGTCAAAACCCCAACAACCAGTTCGCCCCGGAGTTTTAGATTATTATCTTACATGTTATTCCATATGTACATTATATTAGCGATGCGCACTACTCCGGGACTTCGACGATTTATACCCCACAAAACCTTCAAATAATTTTCACCAAGATGTCACTTGCATATCTCAATAACGCTCGCAAGATCCTCTGTATTGGACGTAACTATGCTGCCCATATAAAGGAGCTCAACAACGCGACTCCTCAACAGCCATTTTTTTTCCTCAAGCCATCTTCGTCCATCTTGAAGCCTAATAATGGACCATTTTTGGTTCCTCGAGGAGTTATTGTCCACCATGAAGTCGAGTTGGGAATTGTATTAAACAGAGATCTTAAAGATCTTCCTGACTCCTTCTCGAATGAAGAGGCTCTCGAGTGCATCGAGTCTTACGCTTTGACCATCGACATGACAGCCAGGAATGTTCAAGACGAAGCCAAGAGAAAGGGCTTACCATGGTCGATTGGTAAAGGTTTCGATACTTTCCTCCCGGTATCATACTCAATTCCTAAGAGTAAGATCCCTGACCCATATGAGGTGGAGTTGTCACTTTCTATCAATGGAGAGCTTAAGCAAAAGGACAAGACCAACCTCATGCTCTTCCCAATTCACCGTATATTGTCCCACATGTCGAGAATTATGACCTTGGAGAAAGGTGACTTGATCTTGACTGGAACCCCCAAGGGTGTAGGTGAGGTTCATCCGGGAGATCACATTACTGCCAGCTTGTCTGTTAATGGTAAGACATTAGATGAGGCTACCATTGAACTTGATGCTGAAGAAAAGCCAGGACCCTACGAGTTCAAAGAAATATAGAGAGAGTAGATAAATATGCATTGTATGCTATGTTCATATAAATACACCCTCGGCTGGAGCCATGTACTGTCTTAATACAATTTTTGCTTCGTTCATCACTCGGTGCAGACTTTCATCCATCAGGTAACTCTGGGCATATACCACTTCCTTGATTCCACTTTGTACAATTTTGATGGAGCAAGTCAAGCAAGGGCAAGTATTACAATAAAGCACGCTACGTTCCTCGGAGTTCGTTCCAGAGATCCGGTCCCTACCAGCTTCTAATAAGGCATTCTCTTCGGCATGGAGACATAGACATGTCGACAAGGCAGCACCGCTTCCTTGTCCTAGGTTACATCTTGCACATCCTCCTTCGTTACAATTAGTTAAGTGTCGAGGAGTACCGTTGTATCCAGTAGCAATCACTCGGTTACCTCGTACGATTACACAACCGACTCTTCGTTTCATACAATTAGATCGAAGAGCTGCCAAATCGGCGAGTCTCATAAAGTATGCATCCCAAGTGGGTCTCAATCTTGAAGGGTCCATCAAATTAAGCTCAGAAAGCTTCACGTATAAATCTTTTACTGAAGCGCTCGTATTGATGATTTTGATATGTGCCTGGTTGTTAATCTGCGCAAGAGGGTGTGGAAGCAGATACAACTGCTTATCGCAACGGTCTATAAAGGAAGTAATGTCTTCCACATGATTCTTATGCTTGGCCATGTACCGTTCATGGCGTAAGGTGATCGGAGCATCGATGGCTACATGGAGAAAGAACGGTCGTTTCATGAGCGCAGCCAACATATCTAGGTTGTCGATGTTTCGTATAACATAGTGATTTCTGAAATTCATAGTGGCAAAGTCGAGGAGTTCATGATAAGTTTCAAAGCTTTCGTGCGCTTCTAGTTGAGTCTGGGGCGACTTGATAGGAGTCCTAGTGGACGCGTCCTCATCTTGCGAGTCTGATTCATGTACAATATATCCATTTTGGGCCCTGGATCGTACTTCAATTAATTCAAATCCTTGAAATGTCAAGTATCGTGCAACTTCGGCCTTTCCTGAACCGACGGTACCCGAAATTCCAATCAACATGTCTATGGGCTCATCTCAGCCCGGCTGAATATTCGTATACCGCTTGCGCTTCCTGCAGGAACGTGCGCTTATCGTGCTATATATCCTCTAGACCCCGGATTCTAATTTAATTCACCAATTTACCTCACTTGATTGCTTTAGTCGTTGTCTCGGTATAGTAATAACTATCCGGATAGCTCAAGTTCCAAATGTTAATATACCTTTGGTTAATACTGTGGGTGCTCACTTCGGTGGTGGCAGCAAACCATCTGCTGGGCACTTGTGCCATGTATGGCAATTGCGGGAAGAAATCATTCTTTGGCGGCTCCTTGCCGTGTCCTGTTGAGTCCCCAGCTCAAAAACCCCTGAATTCGGCAAAAGAACTATTGCAGGAAATTTGTGGTCCAGAATTTCCCACCGATGCAGTCTGCTGCAGCCTTGATCAGCTCAAAAATCTTGAATCAAATCTCAAAAAAGCTGACCCGTTGATAAGCTCGTGTCCGGCATGCCGTAAAAACTTCTATGACTTCTTCTGTCACTTCACTTGTTCGCCTGATCAGTCCACTTTTGTCAATATCACCGCAATTGGCACAGCGCAGGACACAAAAAAAGATATAGTGACCGAGTTAACTCAATACGTTAACCCCGAATATGCATCTAAATTCTTTGATTCATGCAAAGAAGTAAAGTTCTCAGCTACTAATGGGTATGCTATGGACTTAATAGGCGGTGGTGCCAAAAATTATACTCAATTCCTTAAATTTTTGGGTGACGAGAAACCACTTTTGGGAGGGTCTCCATTCCAAATTAATTTCAAATATGACCTTAACGAACAAGAGAAGAAAGACGATTTAGTTTTGCGAGACGGTGACATGAAGAGTTGTAACGATGAGCAGTACCGCTGTGCTTGTTCTGACTGTGAAAAGTCCTGTCCAGTTCTTCCTGAATTCAAGGGCTACAATAGAAGATGCAAATTAGGTTCGCTTTCTTGCTTCTCGGCCATCATATTATTCTTGTGGATAGCTTTCTTCTTGGTGGCTGCCGGCTACCATATCTACCAAGTGAGATCTAAAAATGCTCAATGGCTGCAAATGAATGATATATTCGAAGACGCTATGAATGCGTACGACGCTGGAGACGATGTTTTCACTGCTAAGTCTATCCTGTTACAAAACTCTATTTCGACGATGCAAGCAGAGCTCTTTGAGAATATTCAACTGGGCTTTGCAAGCCTTGGTAGTTTCTGTGCAAAATTCCCTATCTTCACTATTCTAATGTCTCTCGTAGTCTCTATATTGTTCTCTGGAGGATTGTACTACTTAGAGTTCGAGACGTCCCCAACACATTTATGGGTTAGCCCAAAAGAGCCAGCTCTTATAAATCAGCAATATTTTGAGCAAAACTTTGGTGAGTGGTTCCGAGTTGAACAAATCATCATCAGTACCAAAAATGACACTCCAGTCCTCAACTGGGAGAATGTAAAGTGGTGGTTTGAAAAGGAGTCTGAATTAAAACAATTAGATGGAGTCCCTCTTTCCGACCTCTGCTTTAAGCCTTTGGGTGATACATGTGCTATCGAGTCTTTCACTCAATATTTTGGTGGAAATATCGATTACATCAATAAAAATAATTGGAAATCACAATTGACTGGATGTACTGATTCCCCGGTGAATTGCTTGCCTACTTTTCAACAACCTTTAAACAAGAATCTATTGTTTGACAGCGATGTGGTATTAAAATCCAAAGCATTCGTAGTGACGCTTTTGTTAACAAGAAAACTGAGGGATATCGTTTTCACCAGGGAAGCCGAGAAGTACGAGCATGCTTTGCAGGAATGGATATTTGCTCTTCAGCAGGAAAGACCTGACTTGAATATTGCTTTCAGTACCGAGGTTTCGCTTGAAGAAGAACTCAATAAGTCAACAAATACGGACGTCAAGATCGTTGTTCTTTCGTACTTGGTTATGTTTGTTTATGCTTCTTTGGCCTTAGGAGGAAAGATTCCTTGGAAGCTCAAACTCAAGACTTTCGTTCATACCAGGTTTATGTTGGGCTTAAGCGGAATCATCATCATTATCCTTTCAGTTACATCATCTGCGGGTATTTTTTCATTCATTGGATTAAAATCTACACTTATCATTGCTGAAGTGATACCGTTCTTAGTTTTAGCCATTGGCATTGACAATATATTCTTGCTCGTCCATGAACTCAAGACGGTGGATCAGCAAAACCCATCAGGTACAATTGAGGATAATATTTCCAAAGCTTTGGCTTCTATTGGACCTTCGTGTTTAATCAGTGCTATTCTTCAGTTGTCGATGTTCTTGCTTGCTACCAGAGTCGATATGCCAGCTGTTAAGAACTTTGCATACTATTCTGCTGGTGCTATCGTAATGAATTTTTTGTTACAAATGACTGCATTCGTAGCACTCTTGGCTCTTGATCAACAGAGAATAGCTCAAGGCCGCCTTGATTTGTTACCTTTCATCCAGCTGTCAATTGAACTTCCAATGGATGAAGAAAATCATATTGAGTATAACTTTAGTGCATTTTTCAAAGATTGGTATGCACCTAGACTTTTATCAAGAGCGGTAAGACCTAAGGTGGTTGTGCTCTTCCTAATTTGGCTTGGCATTTCCTTAATTGTTATTCCCCAAATTGAATTAGGTCTTGATCAAAGGATAGCCCTCCCTCACGATTCATATTTGGTACCTTACTTTGACTCGGTATATCAATATTTGAATGTCGGACCGCCTATTTTCTTTGTCTTAAAGAATCTTGACTTGCGAAAGAGGAGAAGTCAACAGAAGGTATGCGGAAAGTTCTCTACTTGCAATGAATTTTCCATTTCAAACATATTGCAGCAAGAATATAAAAGGGGAGAGTTGTCGACCATTGCAGAACCACCATCAATCTGGCTCGACGATTTCTTCACCTGGCTCAATCCTAACTTAGACCAATGTTGTCGAGTAAAGAAGTCTAATCCAGATGAGTTTTGCTCTATAAGTACACCTGAGAGGCTCTGTAAAACTTGCTACGCCGACCATGACCCGGAGTACAACATTGATATGTCAGGGTTGCCTGTGGGAGAAGAGTTTATGCGATATTTCAAGGAGTGGATCGAAGCACCTAGTGACCCATGTCCATTAGGAGGAAAGGCACCATATTCGACTAGTATCTCTTTGGATGGCGAGCGTAATGAGATTCTTACCAGTTACTTCAGAACTTCACATACGCCATTAAGGTCGCAAAAGGATTTCATTGATGCCTTTAATAACGCCCAGCGAGTAGTAGAAGAAATATCTACTTCCAACAACGTAGAGATGTTTGCATATTCTCCGTTCTATGTGTTCTTCGTTCAGTACCAATCGATTATATTCCTAACATTTACTCTACTTTTGGTCGCCGGAGTAATCATCTTCCTCATATCTACTATCCTCTTAGGGCTGCTCCGAGTTGCTACGGTTCTACTTACTACAGTCGCTTGTATTGTCATTAATATTGCCGGAGTGATGTCTATGTGGTCTATTTCATTAAATGCCGTATCTTTAGTCAATTTGATCATCTGTGCTGGCTTAGCTGTCGAATTCACCATTCATCTTACTCGTGCATACACAATGATGGCTGCAAAATCGCTAGTGGACCCAGATTTGGATGAGTACCCTGATCCTGCTCGGGAGGCACTTGAAAGTACCGGAAGTCCGATCTTAAGCGGAATCACGCTAACTAAGCTTATTGGAATATCTGTGCTTGCATTTACCCAATCTAAGATATTTGAAGTGTACTACTTCAGAATGTGGCTTGCGCTCGTGTTCATAGCCGCTCTACATGCACTCTGTCTCCTCCCAGTACTTTTAAGTTACGTAAATGCCGAAATTGTTGCTGAACCCCAGCCTGTTTTCTCTACAGAGGAGGCCCGTTATGGAAACGATGACTAAGTAGGTAAGTGCCAAAGCTGGCTATCCCACCTGGTTAGGAATTTCCGTCATGTGATTCCTGCACACATGCTATTAATGTTCCGTAAAAATGCACACGATGATTGTGGAATTGTATGTAAACTAATACTTACACGGCTATCGTCCTGCAGACAAGCCTGGCGGTGAGTGACCCAACTGGGAAAAAGCGTCGACAGTACCGACTATCTTTTTTTTAGAAACTTTTACATCGGCTCCGTTGCAATTATGTCTGCCTCCCATACTTTCAAATGGTAAGTAGTAGTTTGTATCAACTTAGGCGGCATCAGACCCATTGGTGGCATTTTAAGCACAAAATCCTTAATGTGGTTGTGGATTTTTTTGCTTACTTTGCCCCCTCAATGTCGTCTAAGGGTCAATAACTAATATCAATTGATACTTTTTATGCCTACGAATGGTACTAACCCAGGCCCAAAGGACCCCAGGAGGTCATTCTTACCGGTACTTTTGACAACTGGTCCAAATCGTTGTTTTTAGTCAAGCAAGCTGATGGCTCGTTTGAATTGACAGTTCCATTGCCTATCAACTCAGACAAGCTTCTCTACAAGTATGTAGTAGACGGCGAGTGGAAATTGTCGCAAGATGACGCCATTGAGCGCGACGTAGCTGGCATTGAGAACAACGTACTTAATGCCTCGGACTTGACCCCATTGAGTGCCGTTGCTGGAAGCGTCATTCCTGAATCCGGCAACCTCGCCTACGCTGCCCCCACTGGTAGTGACGTTAAGACCACTGTTATGCCCAAGGAGGAGCCAGGTCACCCTACCATCGCTGGTGAGCCAGGTATCCAAATTCCCAAGGACCCTGAAGCCTTGGCTGCTTTCAGCACCGTCAGTGATGTTGACCCCAAGAGCTTGAACGAACCAGAGCTCACCGCCGAGGAAAAGAAGAAGCAAAAGAAGAAGGTTAAAAGAAGTCAATACAAGGCCAAGAAGAAGGCCAAGGCCGCCGAAGCCAACGGCGCTGCTGCTGCTGCTGACGGTACCACTGGTACTGAAGAGACTTCCGACAATTCTACTCCCGAGCCCGATGCAGCCACCAACGCTGTAGAAGACGAGACTGCCAAGGATAAGAAGGTCGAGGAGGTTCTTGCCGCTGCTTCTGTCGGTGGTCTCAGTGCTGCCGCCGTCGCTCCCTTGGCTGCTCAAGTTCCTCTTGAAACTTCTGCTCCTGAGGTTCCAAAAGCTGAGGAACCTAAGGTAGAGGTTCCTAAGGTTGAAGAACCAAAGGTCGCCGAGCCTGTAGTTGCTGATGCTCCAAAGGTTGAAGAGCCAAAGGTTGAAGAGCCAAAGGTCGAAGAACCCAAGATCGAGGAGCCAGCTGTTGCTACCTCTGCTCCTGAGCCAGTTACCTCTGCCGAGATTCCAGCTGGCGGTCACACCCTTGCTCCTATCTCGCAACCAGAGGCTCACACTCTCGACCCTAAGGCTGCTCCTGTGGCTGACGCCGAGAAGGAAGTTGAGGCCGAGCCCGTTAAGAACTCCGAGTTGCCAGCTGCTACTGGTGCTGGTGCTGGCGCCGCTGCTGGTGTCGCTGCTACCAATACTGCCACTAATTTGGCCACTGGAGGTGCTGCTGGTAAGCCAGAGCCTGCTCTCGCTGTTGATGGTACTCCAGTCGTAGGCGAGGAGGCCCAAGCTGCTAAGAATGTAGACGACGATGAGGAAATTGTCATCGCCCAAGGTAGTAGAAAGGACATTGAGGCCGCTGTCGCCGCTCAAAACCCTGATGTGACTCTCGAAGAGATCCAACCAACAGACTCCGAAGCCAAGAGATTGCAAAAGGAAGCCAACATTCCTCAAACTGAAGAAACTTCCAAAGCTAAGACCGCTTCTGCACCTGTTAAGAAGGCCACATCTACCGCTAAACCGGCTGCCAAGACTGAGGCCAAGGACGGCAAAAAGAAGAAGAGCGGATTCTTGTCCAAGTTGAAGAAGATTTTCAACTAAACTAGCCTACAAGTAGCCGAGGAACGAACCTTAATTCGATACCCGGTTTTCTGAATTCCTTTGGCATTAGTTATTTTGTGTACTTTTAAGTGAAAACTCCATTTTTTTGAATAAATGTATTAAACTACATGGCTGTAAGATGACATCGTTATATTAAATATTGTACAGTATATAGGTCGTGGTATGCTTAACGGGCTTCGAACTGAACCATACGTCTGGTTCTTGCTTTGTAGATAACTCTATGGCCACACTCTTTGCATCTGATGGCATCGCTCTTTCCTAACGAGAACGAAGTGGCACATTGAGCACAGTTGTACTTGACGCCCAACGACTTATTGGTGACCTGACCATGGGCGGCATGGGAAATGGAGGCTGGAGCAGCAAATCCTTCTCTTTGAGGAGATGACATGGGATATGAATGAATAAGCAAAATCGATGATGGAGATGAATTTTTATTAAATACTGTGTGCAGGAGTTGTCACCAATAGAGATTTTTCAGTTCTGGTTCCTACTTCAAAGCAAGTTAATGCAAGGAATGAACCAATGAATAACATCAAGGATGCTATCAGCAGAGTCGGTCGCTCTGTTCGACTATTAGACCACTTGAAAGATACGGTGCCGCCTGTAGAAACTTTGAGTGCGGCTAAGCGAGACCAGCATCTACCTGCCATCACCAAACAGTCCAACAAGAATCTTCCCAAATCAGACCTTCGACAAAGTCGAGATTTACTCAAAGGCTACCAAAGGAAGGTATTCCAAGATTTCCTCAAACCTCTTGATATTCCTAACCTCAAAGTATTTGAAACTTCTCCTAAACCATATAATGCAGAGTTGGCGAAGAGCAACTGGCATTCCAAAAATTCCAAGAATAATGTGATAATGTATAACAACTTTCTCGAAAACAGATCAATGTTCCTAAAAATGCTCGATTTGCTTGTGAAACTAACACCTAAGCATTTACTTAACGATTCATTACAAAGTAATTTTTCTGATTCATCAACGTTTAACAACCAGGACCCCGTACCGAGATACTGGTTTAAAGAGCTTCCTCCCATGCCTGAACCACTCGATCAGGATTCTTTTGGTAATTATATCCGATTTTTAACTCATTCTAGAGTTTTATACAAGAACTCTCTGTCGTTACTGAGTGGTATAATTCCCGATATACTTTTGTATACTCATAAGCTTACCAACTCAGAGTTCAAGCCTTACCGCTCAACTGAAACTTATAATTACCTCATCAAGTATTTTGGATTTGACAAAAACCAGAGCTCCTTTGCCCGTGAGATGCTTCTTGTTATGAAACAAGATGGCCATGAAATTAATATTGATACCATAAATGAACTTTTGAAGATGTGTCTGACCCACTCTAGCATAAGATCGACTACTAACACATATAGCATCGTCATCAAATACCTTCATCTTACTCAAAAATTAGGGCTTGAAATTAACTTAGCTACGTGGACCCGAGTCTACGATCTGATCAAAAATATATTCTTCAAAGAGATGATGATTAGCAAAATCGGAACAATAAACTTGCCTATAACACCACAACTAGCATTGCGCATAGTTGACGATTTTGGGGAAACAACGAAAGACACTGAAGACCTTATAGGGTTCATAACTACAGATCTTGGTATTAAAGATTGGCAATCAGTTCCTCGTTTCCGAAATAAGATTGTATTTCATAAAGCAAGAACTATTACACCAAAAGAACTAGGGGTTTTTTTAAGTGAATATTTTCTGAATGTGAAAGAAGGAGAGGACGATCACACCGTGAAATATGTTTTTCAAGGAATCCAAAAAAATCGCAACTTTCCTAACAAGACGGCACTCTTACTTAACTTATATTCCCGAATAATTTCTGAGCATTCGGCAATCACTCCTGAAGTTTATAAGTTCTTAATCCAATCCATTACCCAAAATATTGAAAACTACAATCCAGAGCGAATGGGGTTTCTCATCCGTTGTATGATAGATGATGCTACTATAAAGTTTGAGCTTCCGAATGAGATCGTTGCATACCCTCTGGGCCAAAGTTTACTGGAGTCATACAAGATTCTTCGGAGAATGACTGGCCATCACTTAAATCAATTTGAAGGTCAGTTACGTACTTTCAACCGGAATGCAATACCGCTTTCAGAGCCTTTGAGTGACGAAGAGCGAAGAATGTGGGCTGAAACAAAGCAGAATGCTGCTAATTGTGAACTTTCTATAAACTCGATGGAGCTGGCTCTTCAATTGAGGAAAGAAGTACTCACTAAAAAATCAAATTCTCGTCATCAGCATCTCCATTATCGCAACATCCAAGATTCCAAAGCACGAGACCAAGTAAAGCGTCTTGAGATTGGACTAGACAAATATGTTGAACTTGAAATGGCAAAGAGAGGAATTCGAACCCCAAACCCAGCTTCCCAAGCTTAATGCATTTTATCAAATATGTACATAATAGACCAAATATAGAATTATAGAGACTATGGATAGACTTGTTCGTTGATTTGTCAGATTCTTGGCAGATATGTGGCTGATAATAAGGACAGTTAAGGCGTAAAAAAGTCAACAATGCTTGCTCCCCTCCTTTATGGAATACGAGAGTCTATTTTGCGACCAAAAGTGGGCGGCGATGGCTTATAAGTTAATAAAATATTCGAACAATTTAGTTTAAAAAGCAAGGAAATTATTTCAATTGTATCGTTCTCGGCTCAATTACAATGACAGTTACTCTCTACTGTGCCATTAATCCCGAATGTGACAAAATAACTATAACACTTGCTCTTCTAGGACTAAATTATGAAACAAAAATCATCAACTACTCGAAAGCAGAAAATAAGGAACCCAAATTTTTAGAACTCAATCCTAATGGTACAATTCCAGTACTAGTAGATGGCGATATAGTTCTTACTGAGACAGGATCCATTATGCAATATTTGGTTGACACCTACGATAAGGATCATAAATATTCATTCAAGGCCGGTACAAAAGAGTATTATAGTCAACTTGATGCTCTTTATTTGGAGGAGTCCGGAGTTGGTCCATCTGTCAGTCTGGCTGCTCATTTCATTAAATTTGCCGATGAAACGGTGCCATATGGGGTTGCCCGTTACACCAAAGAGACCAAGCGGTTGTTAACGGTGTTGAACGAGAAATTGGGCCGTAATGAGGCTAATGGATTCATTGTAGGAGACCATCTTTCAATTTGCGATGTTGCTTTATTTGCTTGGATCCTGATTCTTGGTAACTTGGACATCACTATTGATGACTGTCCTTATGTCGATAAATGGTTAGCGACGGTGGAGGCTGTTCCTGAGGTGACGAAAGGACTTCATGCTTTGGATGATTTAGTTTAATACTGTTATCACCGACAGATTTTTTTCTCTTAACAAACCATATAATGATACTATGACTTTATTTAGAATGAATTTTTTCTTCATCTTTTCCAGGTTAAACTTTTATCTACAAATTTACTTCGATAAGAGATTTTGCTATTTTCTATAAAACTGCAATAACAATCAGGGCGAACAGAATACAGGGGCTCAGTGCGGAGAGATTGCCCGTTTTGCTCTATTAAAGGTTGCAGATCACCTTTCAAAGGTCACTCAGACCCTTTAATATAATCACCTGATAGTTATTTTTGGATTCTTTCGGTTAAAAAGGAAGATCAATTATTCATTCGCATCAGAGATGAATGGCTGCAACTTATGATTTTGCACCACCGATCAGAGCAATTAACCGAATGAATAGGCTAAAAGAAAATGTCGGAACTTCCCGAACCGGTATGCGAAAGTATCGAACAAACTACTATAAATCGCTACAGGCTACAAGCTCTTCGTTTCTTCAAGAGCAAATGTTGGCTAAAGTCTGCAGGTGCTACCAATCCCTTTCCTAATTGAGACAAGTAATTGAACTAAGCAGCAATCAAACGATCGGCTGCATGCAGTACGGGAGGAAACGTGCATGAAGGCATCTAGCAAATGGCCCGGTGAATGATTGGGACCGTTGCCGCAAAAGAAAGGAAAAGTGGAGAAATTAGTCCTCTGGATGTAAGTAGACGCAATGTCGTGGTCAATTATACCCTTCTAGCGCGCAATGGCACACAATGTATGCGCGGACTGGTGCCGGACCGAGACAACCATCGGTATCTAGATTCGGCAATATTATGTAGATAAAACAAAATAGAGCGATGAGACAAGTGGGCGCCAGGCGGATCGGCGCCCATCGGACCATCTGTAGCGAGAAAAATAAATAATTCTATGTAGTGTAGCCAAGTGGTATTGTCGTATACAACATACCGATTTGTCCCTGTATCGGGCGTTTTATTTTAAGCTTTTGGGGCATTTGAAATGGGGTTTCGCATAAATTTTTCAGAGAGTCCCAGTGCTCAAATATATCTTTACTGAAAAGGGTTTACAGGACACTCGACTTCTGCACCACTACGAACCCGGCCATCTCATCGGATCTCCACTACTAGTTGCTGGTAACCTTCTAAGCTAGTCCAGTTTCGAATATATTGAAGTGGGTTCGGAATTTTTGGTATCCTTCATCCGACCCTGCTGCTGGAGCCAGAACCATATTTATTGTCAGCATCCAAAGTGAAACCCCACTCTGAAGTATCACTGGTGGCCCCATTCATTACTTAGGTCTCCTTAGCTTGTACCGGAACTCTCATTTCGTTGCCCGATTGACATCAGCTATATTTAGACCCGGTGTGCCCAGGGGTGTCTGCTGATAACAGGGACAACCAATACTTCACTAACGGGTGTGAAAATTATCTTCTAGAATTGGTGAAAATTTACCCCCCATCCCGCCTGACCCGTGAGTGGGTACTCCAATTGGATCTCTAGCCTTTTCGACTCTCCATTCCAACTTCGGTCGTCATGCTTTTCCAGTTTCCTCTCATTGTCTTGCTTGTGCTGGGATTGGCCCGTGGCTTCTCACTCGCCGAATGCTCGACCCAAAACGTTGCTGGAGGCTCTGGTACCTACTCTCAGTTTAATTCCAACGGTTTATGCCACGATCTGTGTCAGTCAGGTGGTTATACCGTGGGTATTGTCCAGGGGAACTACTGCTGGTGCGCCAATGAGGCCCCCGGTCTGACTACCTCGTCCTCCAATTGCGACACTCCATGTCCAGGTTTTCCCCAGGAAATGTGTGCCAAAAGCAACTATTTTGGCTATATTTATATTGATGGACCTCCTTCGAAGACGGCACAAGCTGCTTCTGAAACTTCGTCTCCCCAAAGCCTGAACCAAGGCGGATCATCATCGCAGGAGACCGGAAGTAGTAATAGTCCCGATTCGTCGGATACTTCGTCTCCAGCCCCTTCTACTTCTTCATCTCCTGCTGCATCGTCACCTGCTTCAAGTTCTAAATCCAGTAAGTCTAAGACTCAGACGACCCCACCTTCCACTAGCCAGGACGTACAGGCGACTACTATTTACTCCATTAAAACTGTAAAAGGTGACCATACCACTACAGTTACCACTGACTTTATCACTGCTTCCACTTCCAGTATCGCTTCATCCTCATCTTCTGCCTCTGGGTCGTCTTCAGATTCCTCATCTAGCTCTAGCGATTCATCTTCAGGAAAACCATCGTCGTCATCAGATTCATCGAACAAGAAGACCTTTTTCGAGTCGAAGGGTAAAGTCGCCGGTACTTTCACCGCTGTAGGAATTGTAGTTGTAGGAATAGTTGCTGGTATTCTCTACTGTTGTTGTTGCTGTGCTAAACGAACCGACGACGATAGTTTTGACGAAGAGAACCAATATTCCAGTGATGAGTATTCTCACAACGAGAAAGTTGCAGCTGTTAGTGCTGCTGGAGGTGCCGTTGCTGCTACCAGCAAGGATCTGTCGATCAATTCTTCTTCTCCTCTCAAGCGAGATAATTCCAGTAAATCGATAAAGTCGTTACTTAATCTGCCTTCAGTTAATGGAGGATTGTTATCGAGAAAGCTGACCAAGAAGAAGAATCTGCCACGCAGCAGATCTGACCTGAATGCTAGCATCTCTGGTGGACAAGTGCCGGGAGGAATCATGTTCCCCATTACTGAGTTTGATTCAAGACTTGATCCTCATGCGATGTTCATGACCCAGAACGAGTCCAAGAATACCCTTGGTGATGAGCATGACTACTCAAGACGGATCTTAACTGTCACTAATCCAGAATAATCATTTTTAATTTTTACTATCGTACATGGAGCAAGGGCTCTAGAGTACTACATTTATGGCCAATATCAAAGGGGCCGGTAATTATACAACCTACATAGGTGCTTACTTGTTTGCCATCTTTCAGTTTATTGTTGTTATATTTACGTACTTTATCTAATACAAACTATCAAGTTTTCTCATCAGTTTTCGTTCTTTCAGTCATAAAATATCAGTCATGGAATCGAGGCTATCTCTTCAACGTTGTTTGTACAAGAATGTGATAATATCTTCATTTATATGCCATTAGAATGATGTTACATGCAAGCTAAGGCGATGGTTATTGCCTCAAGTTCCAAACAGTCTAGCTTTGCAGCAACTTCGATTGGTTGGGGTACTTTGGCTGATGTTCGTATGCATTTGGAGAGTTATGCTTGGCATCATACCCTTCCCCTTCATCTGCTGATTCATCGCTTGATGACTCATCGCTTGAGCAAGACGAGGGGCCTTCATCAAAGTCTCTTTGAGGATGGAATATGCAACATATCTTGGTCTTCTTCTTGTTCATGTGTTCGTTGTCGACAGTATCGTCTGTCCACCGGACACTGGACTTCTTTTTCTGCTTCCGTTTGGTAGGTCTTAAGTGTAGTATGGGTGAGACCTCCTCCTGGGTAGTAGTGGTTGTGCGTGACTGTGTATGTTGATTAGACATTTGGTATAGAAGTAGGCAAGCTCGATGGTGATGTGATTTGTTATCGCACCAGGAGTCTGTTTAAGGACCAGATTCAAATCTTCCTGGTCAGAAATCCTCTCGGTGGCCAAGCTGGCTAAGGCGCGAGACTGTAATTTAAATTGTTATCTTGAGATCGGGTGTTCGACTCACCCCCGGGAGATTTCTTTTCTGCCTTTATGGCCAAGTTGGTAAGGCACCTCACTAGTAATGAGGAGATCGTCAGTTCGAATCTGGCTGAAGGCATTTTTTTGGTTTTGTTTCTTTTTTTGCGCGCATGATCAGCGAAGCGCAATATGCACGTGCGCACGGCGTGACATAGCCTCCCTGTATGTACTATCTTGGCAACTATTCTTGGCATCCGTAATAAAAGACCACATCGTTTCCATCGCTTAATTTTGCAATTAACGTTCCCCAGGTGTTTCCTTCTGTATTGAAATTTTTATATTTTCCTCACTAGAAGTTCCCCATCCCACATTAAACTTGGAAAGTGCAACTATGAACTATAATCTTCATCCTGTCTCCTATCTAAACGGAGATCGCATGGCAGAAGAAGCCGAAATCGAGGGCATGTCCCCCTCAGCGTCGTCACAGAGTAATGATTCTCCTCAATCGTCGTTCTCGTCGCAATCCTCTGCAAACTCTCCTATCCACAATGCCAAGAAAGAAAATGTTAACGCTCCATATGAGCCTATTGACCTCTACTCATCCCACATTTCTAACCAGATTTCCCAGGCTCAGTTCTGGAAGGACTTGCCTGCTACCGCTCAGGGCAACCACAGTGTCACCGTTACGGTAGAGAGCCCTCCTTCCGATCTGAAGCCCAAGAAAGTGTACCGAAAGGTCCGCGATGAGGACCTTAAGGGTCCATTCAAATGCCGCTGGAGTGGATGTTCTGAGGTCACATCTACCCCAGAGCTCCTTTACGACCACCTTTGTGATGCCCATGTAGGTAGAAAGTCAAGCAACAATCTTACTTTGACTTGTCATTGGGAAAACTGTGGTATCTCTACAGTCAAAAGAGACCATATCACTTCTCATATCAGAGTCCATGTTCCCCTCAAGCCATATCACTGCGACCAGTGCTCCAAAAGCTTTAAGCGCCCTCAAGATCTCAAGAAGCATGTAAAGACTCACGCCGAGGACCACAGTAGAAAGGCCAAGAAACTTCCTTCTGAAGAGGCTCCTGCTACAAATGCTGCTGCCCTTCATCCCAGTTTGCTGTACCCACAACAATACTCCTCGTACAATGGTGTTTACAGCGTTCCAGGACCTCATCAGCCTCATCCTCCTCATGTGAACATGAATATGAATTATGGTGCTTCCCCTATGGACGCTTCTAGAAAGAGAAGAGCCGATGCTAACCAAATTGTGGGGTATGTTTTGAACGACTTCAACTTTGGGCAGCAACCTGACGCTAAGAAAATGAGATCCAATATTGAGCCTCAGTACAATCTCGACATGTTTACGAAGTTGAATACTCTTGAGGATCAATTCGAAATGGGCCAGCCTTCTCAACATGCCTACAACAACAATCTTGGACCCTCCATGAATGCTCAAATCGGAAACATTCACGAAGCTGAGAAGTTCTTCACATCATTATCTTCTTCTATCGACTTGCAATATCATTCAATGAATGATCACCATCACCAACAACACATTCCATCATCAGCCGGACCGGCTTCAGTGCAGCAACTTTACCCAAGTTTGCCTCAGCTTAAGCCAGAATTGTCTGCCAATACATACAATGCCTACAACTACGGATACCCTCAAGTCAACAAACAGATGGCTCCAGCGTATGGGGATGGTCTTGTGTCTGTTGACTTTGGTGGTGTAAGTTCTCAACAGAAGTCCGCCAATAAGAAGCAAGAAGAGAGCGACGAAGACGCTTCCCTCCTTGCTTTGAAGGATCTTAGCATTGAAGAACATCAACCTCAAGCTATTACGGCTGATGCATTGATGAGACACAAGGCTCTTATTGACATGGTCTGTGATTACTTGAAGAAGTTGAAAGAGCAGACCGAATCGCCTGTGAAAGAAGAATCTTCAAGACAAGAGAAATTGTACCCTACTATAACGGCATTTTAAAAAGAGAACACGGCATGGACAATAATTTTTATTCTACTTTGTATTTTACTTAACTGCGTATATTAATATATTATTTACAGGATATGTTTAATAAGTTGATTCAATTATGCCAGATCCGAGAACTTGATTGTCATTATAGAGAACTAAGTTTTGGCCCGGAGCCATAGCTCTAGCAGGCTCTTTTAGTTCAATTTCGAGTTGTCCGGGATCAGCCTCGCGAACCAGTGATGCAGGGTTAGGGATTTGGAGCGATCTGTATTGGATCGAAAAGTTTTCATCTTTGTTAGGTGTTTGCGAAAGCCATTCCCAATCAGATACTTTGATCTTTGAGTTGAAGAGCTTGCTATTTTTCCCACCTTTGACGATTACTATCTCATTCGATTCGACTCGTTTCTCGCTCACGAACCATACGCCTTTATATTGCTCGTCACCTTGAGGCATTGAGATCCCCAGTCGCTGTCCGATAGTAGCATGCCATAATCCCTGATGCTTTCCCCAAACTTTACCATCATCAGTAATGATATTTCCAGGGTTTGGTTCGATGTATTCGTTGAGGAAGTCTCTAAAATTACTTTCATCTTGGGACACAAAGCAGAGACCCTGGGAATCTGGTTTCTCTGCTACATGCAAGTTGTATTCCTTAGCAAGCTTTCTTACTTCTGGTTTAGTCATGTGGCCGATGGGCATAAGAGTTTTCAGTAACACTTCAGGCAGAACCATTGAGAGATAGTAGGACTGGTCTTTATTCAGATACAACCCACGCAATAGCTCATGGTGATCGGTTTTGGTATTCTTCATAATACGAGCGTAGTGCCCAGTAACTAGCCACCACTTTTTGCCCGAGTCTGCAAACTTGTGATGGAGATGGTCAATCATTTTTCCAAATTTAACAAACCTGTTGCACCCGACGTCGGGATTCGGTGTCAAACCTTTCTGATAAGATGATATCATAGGTTGAAACACTTCATTCCAGTACTCTTTCTCGAAATTTACTCTTTCACAGGGTATATTTAACTTGTCGCAGATTCTCTGCACATCTTTCCAGTCGGCTTCGGTACATTTGGCCGTTTGGGACCAATTAGCCATGTATATTCCTCGGACATTTTTATGCTTATTAGCATATATAGCAGCAGCAACAGAGGAGTCCACTCCTGAGCTCATGGCTACAATGATTTCATCGTTTGGGCTGGGTTCTTCTTGTACGTAGTGATCCGGAAGGACGTTAAGACCTCCATGAGTAAGCAAGCTACTATGACGAAGATAGGTCTGGGATATTCGGTTTTTCAAACACAGTCGTATACTTAGTCCCACTCGAAATGTATTATATATCATAGTCATATATTTGGGACACAAGCGTTCGTGATTGCCATTAACGTTAAAAGTGAAATATTTCTACTAATCAGTGAGCAAAATCATCTGTACCAGCTCGCCAACTTTATAAACCCTCTGGGTCTCCATCCTATCAGATAAGGTCCCTTGGCCCAGTTGGTTAAGGCGTGGTGCTAATAACGCCAAGATCGGCGGTTCGATCCCGCCAGGGACCATTTTTTTTGTCGTGATTCATAGGTTTAATGTATACAGCGTTGATACGCTATTCATTCGGGATTCTATTAGCTCCTTGGCATGATTGTACTACATTACACTTCGAATACACCTAGGGACTCAAATTTTAATTTAAGGTACTAAAGAAGAGACTTGAGAATATATTCTGCAAGTCCTTATTATTCTACAAAATTTAAAAATTATGGAAAAGCATCTTAAAGAATACGCTCTAATCTCCCGTGAAAGAAAACTATAGAAAATCAGGGCGTGTGGCGTAGTTGGTAGCGCGTTCGCTTAGCATGCGAAAGGTCTCCGGTTCGACTCCGGACTCGTCCATTTTTTTGAAATCATTATGGGCATAATCCTACTATCGGAATCGAGAGATTCTAATTGTTTTTTATACGCACTAACATAAGTATTCAAAGTCTGGATGAACGACAATATCTAATAGCGGTATAGTAGCAGTTTAATAAGAATTCAACAACGTTTTTCGGCTTGGTACCCAGTAGACCAGACATGCTGCGTAGAGGATAATGCTTGTTTGGGTGTCTCAACCTCAAAATGCGAGGCAAACTTCAGGAACCGGGCATAATGAAATCTAAAAAGCCTTCAGAGTGCCTTGGATCGAATTAGCCAAAATAAGGTTAGACTCCCAGGCAACCTTTCGAAAGAACCTTTTCAGCAAGATTTTGTATAATGTGTAAAAGTCGTGCATTTTTAACACTTATTGAGATAGACCATATTTGCAGCCACTTTCTGCTGATCGTAAAATGACATTATATAGCAGCAATGGGAAGAAAGTCTACACAAATCATGATAATGTTCTTGTGTAAGGTTTTTTTAGCGAGTTCACGAGTTTTTAGCAATTGAAATCGTTTCAGCGACTCCGAGTTACTCATCTTCTCAAATTTTTATATTAATGGTTCATGCTTGCCGACAAGCAATGTACTGCCATGAACCCATCCATGATTTAATCCCTCTAATTATAATAAATATAAAGAAAATTCCAGCTGGCAAACTGGATTCCCAAAAGAAACGGGAAGAGCCAAGCATTCGATATAAAACGCCTTATTACAACCGGCATTGACAACTATGCGGTATATATTTTTATGTTGTCCCAATTACATTTATGGACTTTGCCATGAAGCAAAGAAGAGCTAATTGGAGACGAATATGCAAACGTTAGCATAGTTCGGCACACTGTGGAGATGGCTCTGCAGATACAATAACAAAATGACGTAAACATGTAACTGCTAAGTACGAATACAGTGCGTAACACTATTTGCACCATGTAATATTAGGTTATGTATGCCTCCCCTGAAGCTTGTTCTCACCATTGTTAAATCTTCGATTCAAATTCCTAATATACATTTTCGGATCTTTTTCTTCTTCCTAATGCCTCCGCCTCTATATTCAATTCTTTCAACTGGTCCTCTACCTCTTTCCAGAATGTATTCTGCCTGAGAGCCAATAACGCTAGTCGCTCAGCTACAACCATATTTTTTAATGACAATAAATGAAACGTTTTAGTTATCGATAATATCTCTTTTTCTTTTGAATATAATTTTTTTCTGTCGTCATTCACATTATGGTTCGCGTTCAGCAATTCGCTAACATTATTGATTAATTTCGAAGCTTCCATCGCAGTGAGTTCGGTTAGGTTATTATAAACTTGTTGGATATCGTCATACTTGACGATCAAGGTTCGATACTTGTCATCATCCGACACTTTCCGAGAAGGGTCAGCAGAAGTCTGTGGAGCCGCCTCATTCGTTGCTTCATCGATGATGTCCAACAATTGACCCTTCGAAGCTATCTTATATATGACTTTAAACATGTCGTGAGTTTGGTAAACATTTTCAACTGTTGCCTGGAGTGATCTCAATTCCCGATGTATTGTACGAGCTTTCTTATCAGTGCCCAAAATCCCCAAAGTAAGCTCCAATTGTTCCACTCTTTCAAGCAATTCGCTGTAGGTATGTGAATCCATATCAAGTTGATCTGATTTTTTTTGAGATTTAGGCCGTGTCAATCTGCATATAACTTATCGGCTCTATGGTCGTTATCTATTCATTAACTCTTGTAGAAACTATGCTAATATCGTTTTTGGGCCTGTCATCTTTCGTTGTACTAGTCTTCTCTATTGCATCAACCACATCGAAGCCATCGATGACCTCACCAAAAACTGAGTGCTTTTCATCAAGCCACGGCGCTTTCCCGGTTGTGATGAAAAATTGGGACCCATTTGTATTTGGGCCAGCATTAGCCATACTAACCATGTATGGCTTGGAATGCTTAAGATTTGAGTGAAACTCGTCGTCTATGTAGGATCCATTAGCTGCGTTGCCTCCAGTACCGTCTCCATTAGGATCACCTGTCTGAATCATAAACCCTTTGATGATTCGATGGAAAACAACCAGATTGTAGTACTTCCTCTTACAAAGCTCAACAAAGTTCTTTACAATATTCGGCACTAGATCAGGGAATAATTTGATTATTATATCTCCCTTTGTCGTGTGCAATGTTACCGATAACTGGAGCTTGTCCAATTTCTCGGTTCTTTTCGCCGGATTTGGTTTCGATTCCGAAGAAGTGTTTCCAAAAGTATAAATCTTATTGGAATTGCTGGCAGTGGCGATTAGGAGAGGGCTCTTTACCATTTGTCCTTCAATCAATGAATTATTGGAAACTATCATTTCAGATGAGACTGTGGGCATCTTGGAAGCCTGACTTAAAACGAAATGACTGAAGAGAATATTGTCATCAATCTGATCTTGAAGACCCAATTGAGCAACATGCTCTCCACTCTCTATATGGTACACCATAATACCTGACGATGCTGAAAACAAGATAAGAGTGCTGGTCTTGTCAATAAGGACTGAAGGCTCGTAATTTACCATTTTTAAACTAGGCTCTTCGAAAGGAATTTCCAACTTTAATTTTCCAGTTTTGGTCATGAAAACTCTCACAAAGTTATCTGGAGAAGAGATAATAGCAAAGTATTCCCCGTTCGGTGCCAAGCACATCGATTTCGCAACCGACCGACTCTTCTTTAATGAGAATAAGTCAGTTTGTGATTTATACTGGAAGGCTACCTTTGGAGGTAGGGAATAGTTAGGGTCCCATATATCTATCATGCCAGCTGAATCTGTGGAGAGGAAGCATTGATATTGGTTATTGAATTTTAGATCAACAATTTGGACTCGGTGAGGAGACTCAATCAGCACTATTTCGGAATTTATGCTCTCATCAAGAGGATCAACTGAATGAAGCGAACCCTTAGATGACGCTTTATCGGCAATGATGAGTCTCGTTTCGGCACCGGATTCCAGCCAACAACACACTGCAGGATTTGGCGTGAAAGGTAATTGAAGTTGGTTGAGAAATTCGAATGCTAACAAGTCGTAAATCTTGACGATATCATCGTTTTCTGCTAGCGAGGCTAATTGGGTTCCGTCTTGGGAAATGCTGAGCTTTAAGATTTTCTTTCCTGGATGTGCCTGAAAGGACCGAATGGGAACTAGATCCACTTGGTACCCAAGTTGAATATTCTTCTCATCCTTGGGCGCGATGTTTTTCCTCCAGAATTTCACCATACCATTTCTATGGCCAGAAATCACAAGCAAATCCCCATTATGATTGGCTAAAGAAGTTATCGCTGAGCTTTGTTCTTCAGAGAAGATGTAGCGTGCTTGGGTAGGAACTTCAGTTAATGCATGGTTCAAATTTGCAGTAGTAGACTTGAGAAAGGCCGGTTTTGTCCTTTTTTCAACAATAAACTCTGCTGGTACAGGATCCTTAGCCTTGGGTTCGGTAATGGTAATCGACGGTCCTATGAATTCATCATCAGTGTCGGAGTCTGAAGAATCGGTAGGCATCAAGATAAACCTTTGTGAAAAAAACCCATTCACCCACTATAGAGGGAGGATAATGCTCGATTGCAACTTCACCCTACAATATACGATATTGATATAAACATGCAAAATTGTTCTAAATAGCTAGGTTAATTACATTATTCAGCCTCGCTGCTGCTGTCTTTAGAATCACCCACCCATTGTCTCATACTCATAGGTTTTGCTTGCCGCAGACTCGAGAAATGGGTTCTCGTATTATTAGAATTGTTCGATTCATCAATGATGATGGCATTAGTCATTATTGGTGCTGAGTACTCGTCAGCGTCACTTTCATCACTCTGATTATTGGGTTCCAGCTCCATGACCTGGTCGAGCTCGTCCTCCAAATCTTTGAAATCGTCATCGTCATCAGAAACGTTCTTATTGTCATTCTTGTAGTTGGAGACTGACTTGGATGAAACACGAGGATTTCGAGCGGAAGTATTTCTTGATGAAACACTCTTGTTTGATTTGGATGCAACTCTGGAACGACTAACGTCAGATGTCGTTTTATTCGGGATTCGTTTCGACGACGGCCTGGCGTTCTGCTTCGCTGCCGAAGGAGTCGGTTTAAATTCCTTGGGTTGGCTGGGCTCGCCAAAATCGATTTCAGGAAAGCCATCTTCATCGGCAGAACTGAGATCCTCAAAGTCAGCCTCATCTATTATAACCTCTTGAGGTTGTGTAGCAGCGCCTGGGCCTGCTTTAAATGGTTTAGAACGATTTATGGAATTCATCGATGGGGCTGATCTGAGAGCTCCAGTCAGTGAACTCAATGCTGATTTAGGTTTGGTGGGGACCTGTTTGGCGCCTTTGCCGGAATTTTCCTTCCACATCAGAAGTTTGCTCTGGGTCTTTACCAAATTTCGGGTCTTGCTCACCTTAAGCATGCTATCAAGCCGTTTTAGCTGGACCGATGGGGTTGTTCCTGGGATATATACTAGATAATACGGCTGGTTGCCAGTAATATGAGCTTCTTGTTGATGCTGAACCACCGTTCCTTCGAAATACATGGAGCTGGACGACTGTAGTGACGATGCTTCCACTATACAATCCTTTTCTTCCTCATAAGCGGTTATAGGTTTGGACCGGTCTAAGGTTGTCGGCACAAATTGGTAACGGATTCCCACCAGGTCACCATTTGTAAGCCTGGACTGCTCCCCAGAACCCTCTGCTAGTATGGACAAGTCTAAATCATACTCTCCGTCAGGAATTGACATGTCGTGGTACAAAATTTATCAACGTTAATGCCCCACAAGCTGCAGGCGGGTCAAGCTCTCTTCCTGCACAAAAACCCAGCTTGATTCCATTTGCAGAAGACATAAACTTCGATCCCATCCGAGCACCCTGCATCTTCTAGTTGATGGACGATCAAGTGTCGATATGGCACCCAAAGGTGGTCCTCCTATCGGCAGGGGTAACATCCTCAATAATATTAGGGTTCCGTTTTTATCGACGCTACTTCCGGCGTATCAGATCTTACCTTGACCTCACTCCTAGACTACTCGACAGTCAACAAACCCTCTATGGTCGAGTAACCAGAGTTGGAGACGGCGACAATTTCCGGTTTTATCATACCCCAGGAGGGATGTTTTTGGGCTGGGGCTGGCTCCGCAAAGTGCCTACAACCCGTAATGAGTTGAAAGACGAAACGCTCATGATTAGATTGTGTGGAGTAGACGCTCCAGAGAGATCTCATTTCGGCAAACCAGCCCAGCCGTTTTCAGAAGAAGCTTTATATTGGCTTCGGGAGTATGTTTTGGGCCGAAACGTTACAATTACACCATACTCCATAGACCAGTACAAGCGAGTGGTTGCCCGAGCCCAGGTTTGGAAATGGACCGGATACAAGGATGTCAGTGCTGAAATGATCAGGTCGGGTTTAGGCGTGGTTTACGAGGCTAAATACGGGGCCGAGTTTGGCAACAACGAGTCATGGTACCGTAAACTAGAGCAAAGGGCAAAGAAGTTGAAAAGGGGAGTATGGCTGTTAGGGAAGAAAATGACCACTCCTGGGGAGTTCAAAAAGGTTCATTACAGAGGAGAACTGTAGGTAGCATAGCATAAAACTAATATAATAACTATTCTAAAATAGCCCCTACTCGTTGACATAACTCGTCGGCTTCTTGTTTTGTGCTCGCTTCAGCGTAAACTCTAACGGCATCCTCTGTTCCTGATGCTCTCACGAATGAGCGTCCGTTCTTGTACTGAGAAACAATGCTGTCTATTTTGTCCTGGAGTCCTTGAGGCTCTACCAAACGGCGCTCAGCATCAGTAGTCTTAAACACTGACCGATCAGGCACAATTACCTTAGATAACTTGTTTGGCAAGTCAGTGTATGATTTGTCCCAATTTTGCGGACTCAAGTCAAGAATGAATAAAATGGCTAAAATACACAACAAGTCTGAGATAGCGTCTCCAACAGCCTGGTTAACGAGCTTGGTGAAGTATTGTAAAATTTTAATCGATCTCTCTTCTTCAGGGCTTGCTGGCTTGTAGGCGAAGATCTTCGCTTCAGCGTCTCTGTCAAAAATTACTGTTCCATGTCCATTGGCTTCGAAGTAGATACCGATATCGAAATTCTCGGCCTCGTGATGAAGATGCTTGACACCAGTAGGAGTACAACTCACAGGAAGTTCCAAAACGTCCTTCACATACTTAGTGGATGATCCGTTAGCGTACGCTGTTTGAACCACACCAATATTCAACTTGAGTTTACTGCTGTCAATAAAAGCAAAAAGTTGCTGGAAAAATAATGCAATTAATGTAGACATCTTGTCTCCATCAAGAAGACGGAAACTGCCATCATCTGTTTGGTAGTAACAAATCAAACGGTCTGCATCTCCATCAAAAGATGCATACAATTTATTTGGGGTTGGGCTGTCTACGTTTTTAGGAAGTCTTTGGTTAGTTTTAACGAAATCAGCACCACAGTCGTAATTCAAGGTTTCAGGAGCATCGTAAGCAGCATTAACTACTTCAAAGTTGATCAAGTGCTTCAAATGCTTAGTAAAAAGTTCAGTAGCTTTTGGGGCACCAACTCCATTGGCAGCATCGACAGTAATATCCAAAGTACTCTTTCTACCGGTGATCGCGACGATTTCCTCGAAAGCGGATGCCATTTTTTTATAGTAACCCTCCTCATTGGCTTCCCCATAGGAAGGATCATTCAAAGTACGGGTTAAGTAGTGCAACTGAGGCGTAGTGAATAAACCATAGTCAACGTATTTAGTGTTATCGACGCTCTCAAAACCAGCGATCGTTGCCCTGACCAAACGAGGAGTCGAGGATCTAGAATCACCGGCAATTACTACATTGGCCCTGGCCGACAAGTCGATAGAAAGCTCCTTTGACAATTGCTCAATAACATTAGCCAAGTCGTTTGGCTCAGCATTTGCTAAACGAGTAGCAAATTGTTCCCATGAAGTTTCTAACATGTTACCCAATGGATCAACCACTTTGACACCATTATCAGGAGGAGGGTTATGGGAAGCAGTGACCATCACACCTATTGTTTTTCCACCAAGAAACTTCGATCTCAACAGAGCCAAAATACCCACAGTGAAATTTACATAGTCCAATTTGGTGGCATCCATACGAAACCCGGCGGTTCCATAGACGAACTTGGCTCCTTCAGGTCTAGGATAGTTTGGAAGATGTTTGGAAAGGTTCAGAAGTGACATGGACTTATCTAACTTGATTCAACTACTTGATTTAGATCGAATCGATTTGAGTGCGAAATATGCACCACGTTTGGAACTTTATATTCTTGAAGAGCACAACATAGAATCTATAATTAGATCGTAAATGAGTCGATTTACCAACTCATCTTTTCATCGAGAAGGAAGAGAGAAACCAATCCCCAAGACCAAACCTCGTCCGAAGGAGTCTGAATTCATCCAGGAACTAGTGGAGACAGGACGAGCGAACTGGAAGAAGGCACCAAAAGCAGTGAAGAGAAGATACTTCGGAATCTACCTTGTAATGTTTTCTATACCCATTATATTACTACCTTCATACGAAATATGGCGTCGACTAGAAGGTAAGTCGACAAAGAAAGTTCAAGAGGGAGAATTAATAGATGGTGAAGTCAGAAAGTTCGATGAGAGAGAAAAATGGCAAACTGAGAAGAACAGTTTCATGTATAAATTATTTGGCCGGGATTTCTTTTTAGATGGCTTTACTAGTAAGACTATGAATGAGAAGGATGACAAAAAGCAAGGTAAATAGCAGGTATAATATAATCATGATGTAAGTATATAGCGAATCATAACTGGGCATATACAAGACGTTTTTAATTGAGAGATGTATGGAGTCGTGAATGCATGGCTGAATAAGATGGTGAGATGTAAGCAAGGTTTGGCGTTGTCTTGAGCGAAAGCAGCGGTTTGCGAGCTTCGAAGCTCGATTTAGAAGAAGTTACTCTCTCTCTTGGCATTGGCGTTGGAGAGGGGAACACCATATGAGAAGTTGATACTAACTTTGACGATGTTCTAGACAAAAGTTTACCACGGGCTGGAACATGACGTTCCGGAGAGTACAAGAAAGCAGGATGCCTAGAACTGATGCTAGGAATCTTGGTGCTACCTCCCTTCTTAACTATTTTAGGAAGACGGCGGAGGTGGTAGTCGCTACATATGATCGGAATCTTAGAATGCATCTTCGTTCTTTCTTCGAGCAACGGCCAGTCATACCTCATTTCGAAAGGACTGCCAAGATCTAATCCTCTCAACGAATTTGCAAGACTGGAAACTGGAGGTGGTTCATCAAAGGTACTTCTTGGTGTCTTCGAATTTACCAAAGTCTCCTCATCATCTCTATCGATGCTGATTGCGGGACTGGACTCCTCGTGGGACTGCAAAAGCAGCTGGGTAAGACTCTTCAGGTTGTTGAGATGTGACACATTTTCCAACGAACCCAAGAAGTCTCTAACCTTGTTATTGTCTTGAATACTGTATGGAACTTTTGTAGCTTCGACATCGATTCCAAGATCAATCCCCAGGTTGATCTTGGCCTTGGGGCCAGAAACCTCACGAGTGCCAGACCCGGATTTGAAAGTTCTAATGAAAGCATCCTGTTCTGCGATAGGACGTCTAGTATGGAAAAGACGAAGACCAGCTGCGTGAGAAGCCGTCTGTACATCATGCCTGGCCATCGACTGCGATTTCTCAAACTCCAGGTTGAGTGTTCTCCAGTTTCGTCCAAGACTTCTTAAAGTCGAAAGCAAGCTTGCATCCCGCACAAGCCCTACCTTCACAACCTCTTCAAAGAACGAAATCATGCTTGAGCATATACGATACTCGGAAGCAAAGTCAGCGTCTTTCTCTGTTCTTTTCTTTGAGAGATTATCGCATTTTGAAGCTACTTCGTAACTAGCTCTATCCAATGTTAATTTCCACGGTTGGATCACAAAGTACTCTTTGGCGTTGGTTATCTGTCTCTGTAATTCTGTCCACCGGCCATTCAATCCAGCCATCTTTTGGTTGAGCGAATCTATTTCAGTTTGCGCTTTTGCTCTAGCGGAGCGGACTGAGAAAACAAATTCATCAATTTTGAATGGCAAATAATCCATAGATACCGTCAATGGCCGAACTCGCTGTTCTAGTTCAACTATCGAGTCATGTATTAATCCATAGGTATCGTTTGGATCTGTGAGGTACAAAAGTATTGACGAAGGATGATGGAGGTTTAGTTTACTAATTTTTGAAGATAGCTGTTCTAACAGCATCGTTTTTATAGGGATCATCTTGGCCCTGAAGTGCATTATTTTTGTAGAAATATCTTCACATTTTTTTATTTCGGTGGAAATCTCGCCCAAAGTGTTAGCCTGTAACTCTCGGAATGACACAGACAAGTCCACTAGTCGCTTAATTTGGGAAACTGACCGTCGTGCTTCAAGAAGTTTGTCACTCACTTTCTCGAATTGACTTACGAGGCTCTCCACCTTGGTAAGGTCTCCTTTTTCTACAATCTCCAATAGCTGAGGAATGATATTATCAAAAGTGGTGAGATCACTCACAATGTCATGTATACGATCTTTACCATCTTGGTACCATTGGAGAGGTTGATGTTGACTATTAGTCACGATTCCATGTAGTACCTTGCTTGCAGACTCAATGTGCTCATAGATATCTTGTACAATAGCCGATACCTTGATATTATTGTGGATCAGTGGGGACGGATTGGCGGTTGGAATGTTCAAGTCATCAAAATAAAACCGAGGCACCTCCACAAGCACGGAATCCAAGGTAGCCGATGAATCCATGCTGAGGCTATGCAATATCGTGTGCTAATTTCCTCTGTTTATATATCCCAATGGCTTCTACGGTGTATCACAGGTGTCATGAATCTCTACCCTAGGTATGCTTATCTTTGTTTTGGTTGGTTTTGTGTCACATTCTAAAACATTTTCGAATGCGATGAGATGCGATTCTTTGGAACCGCAGAAGACAAGATGGCCAAATCGGACCGGAAAAAGTTCTCCACTGCTCCAGACCCTACTGGGGCCAAGGTTTCGGCAGAAAAGCATTTAAACTCGGTTTTCAAGTTCAACACTAATTTGGGTCAGCATATATTGAAAAATCCGTTGGTAGCCCAGGGTATCGTAGATAAAGCAGCCATCAAGCCAAGCGATATAGTGTTAGAAGTCGGCCCCGGTACAGGTAACTTGACTGTGCGTATTCTTGAACAGGCTCGTAAGGTAGTGGCGGTTGAAATGGATCCTCGAATGGCCGCCGAATTGACCAAGCGTGTCCATGGAACCCAGCATCAGAAAAAATTAGAGATTCTCTTGGGCGATTTCATGAAGACTGAACTTCCTTACTTCGACGTCTGTATCTCTAACACCCCATACCAGATCTCATCGCCATTAATATTCAAACTTCTTAACCAACCCAGACCTCCCCGTGTATCCATCCTTATGTTCCAACGAGAATTTGCCTTACGTCTTCTTGCCCGACCAGGTGATTCTCTTTACTGTAGATTATCAGTCAACGTCCAAATGTGGGCTAATGTAACGCATATCATGAAAGTAGGAAAAAACAACTTTAGACCTCCTCCTCAAGTCGAATCATCTGTTGTCAGAGTAGAAGTCAAGAACCCAAGACCCAATATCGATTTCCACGAGTGGGATGGATTGTTAAGAATCTGTTTTGTGAGAAAAAACAAAACCATATCTGCTGGTTTCAAGTCAAATAACGTTCTTGAGATCTTGGAGAAGAACTACAAAACTTACCTTGCCACTCAAGAGGACGCTATGATGGAAGACAGTAAAGACGCCGGAAATAAAGTTAAAGAACTAATAGAGAAAGTGCTTACTAGCACCGGGTTTGCTGAGCAGAGAGCAGCTAAGATGGATCAAACAGATTTCCTTAAACTCCTTTATGCCTTTCACCAAGTGGGCATTCATTTTGCATAGTGTATTTTAATAGATTATTGTTTCAACGTATTATTATGCTCTGTATGAATTATCTTCTCTTTGACTTACTGTCCTTTATAACAACTTCACCGACTCCTCCCATCTGTTCTAGATTGTCCTCTGCAACACTAACTTGTTCTCTACGTTCCCAGAATCTCTCCTCACACATATCGAACGAAGCTTTCTTAAGGTACTTACCACGGGCTTCTCTGTTGTTAGAGATGCACCACTGAAGGAATTCAGCACCAGTTCTGATGTAGAAATCTCGAAGAGATTCGAATGGTTTTGGATGTGGAAGCCATGGACGGTTATCAGGGAACTCTTCTTCTGCTTCGTCTGCTTCTTCTTCTTCCTCCTCCGCCTCAGGAGCTGTTTCATCGGTGTCGTCGTTCTCAACAGCTTCATTCTCACTCTCCAGTTCGTCTTCATCATCCTCATCATCCTCATTTTCGTCTTCGTCAGAGAAGAAGTCAGGCTCTTCGAGCTCAGTGAGATCCTCCCATAAAATTTTCACCGTATCTAACTTGCCCAAGTCAATTGAATAGAAGGAATCGAGATTGAACTCTCTCTCACCTCTTTCGAAGATACCACCGAGAATATATAATGTATCGTCGAGAACGCAAGTAGTAGCATTGAAACGGGGGTGTGGGAGTTGGTTCATTGTTGGAATCTCTTCAAGCTCATTCGCCTCTTGCTCTTCTTCTAACTTTAACTTCTCGATACCTGACAATTCCGTATCGACCTCATCGTCGTCTTCGTCGTTCAATTTAGCCTTTGCCAAAATCGAGTTTAAGATTTCCTCCAAGTCTTCATCTCTGTTTTTCTCCTTTATTTGAACTTGTTTCTTCCTTTGAGGCTTCAACGATAAATTATACCATCTGTTCGTCTCAATGTGGTATGAGTATAAGTTATTGTAGAACTCAGAATCGATGTCCTCCTCGCTTTCTTCGAAATCATAGACACCTCCAAACAAAATTCCTCTATTCTTATGGTATACCAAGGAACAACCAACTCTTGGCGAGGGAACAAATCCCTGCTTACGTCTTCTCTCAAATCTTATAGCTTTAGGATCCAGCTTCATTTTGAGAACCCAACTATCGTTTAACACCTTACCCTTTTGCAAATTCTTCTTAGCTGTAACTTTACAGTAACCGCCATACAAGACAGCACCATCCGCACATGGTAAGAATGAATGCCCCGAGCGGGCATCTGGGATAGGATGGTTAGGAGGAAATTCAACTTTAGTCCATTTATAGGTGCTAATGTCGAATAACCAAAGATCGTTGAGGTAAGTGGTCTTTACACCCAAGTCTCTGAAACCACCATGCATAATAATATAGTTTTTCCAAGTGGCCATTCTATGACCAGAACGAGGTGAAGGACCATTTCTTTGCTCTAGTTTTGTCCATTCCTTAGACTCAGCATCAAGAATCCAGGTATCACCATAGTGGTAGAAAGTGGACTGCTTGGGAGAAGAGAACTCTCCTCCAAACAAGAGAACAACTCCTGATGGATGGGAACACATAGAATGTGAGGATCTGGGTAAAGGACTGTTCTTTGAAGTAATTTTACGCCAAATCCTGTTATCAGTGGAGTAGGTGTATAGGTCGTTGAAAAACTGAGCGGCCGATCCATTGACCGTCTCCCCACCAAATAAAAGGAGTTCTTTCTTTATTGGATTGGCGACTAAAGTCGGATTCATTCTCTTAGATGGTCTCGAACAAACTTCGATATTGACAGCTTCAAATGCCTCTTGTTCTTTTGCGTATTGTTCTAAGATAGCATCAATATCTTGATCATCTTCATCTTCACCTAATTTCTTAGCCTGTTTCTTGGACTTTTGTTCTGACTTGCTCTGACTCTTCTTTTGTTTCTCAGCAGCACGAGCCTTCTTGGCTTCCTTGGATTTCTTGTCCTTTTTCGCCATGTTAGTCGATTAAACTTTACTTTACCAAATTCTCTGAATTTTTCAACCTGCGACATCAGCGCAGCATCGATGCATCTCACGAAATTTCGCATAGAAGTTTGCAGCCATTTATTGCTCAAAAAAATATTACGAATAAGTTACTTCAATACCTTAGAGTACATATCAATCTATATAGAACATAACTCGAACACACCAATGAAGACAAATTTTAGAACGCTGAAGAAATATCTGGAATCAAATTGGAACTTTTGACTAACGGTAAACAAATCAAATTAAGAGAACAGCAAAACAGGTACCGGCAACAGCCCAAGAATAAGGACGGAAATTATAGTCGGCTCCACTATTTAAAGTGGCTCCAATTGGAGTCAGCGAGTTTGTTTTTCCAACAACCTTATCGCTTTTGTAGATAGACTGTGACACGCTTGGAGCAGCAGCTGGGGGAACCACGCTTGAAGAAGGAGCAATTGGAGGAACGACGCTAGTAGAAGTAACGGCTGGTGGCACACTGCTAACGGTAAATGAAGTGGTGCAAGTTACGCATGGAACTGAGCTGGTGGATGTTGCATGCTTAGAAGAAGGGCAATCGTCGTCAACAGTAGTGGTGGCAACGGTCTCAGTAGTAGACACAGTAGTGGTGACAGCGGTATAAGAGCTGTCGTCATCACAGCTTACAGTACTTGAAGCTGTTACGTGCTCTCTTTTATATTGTCCGTCCTCATTGTTCTTGTCATCGCAATCATCAGTCTTAGTTGGAATGTGAGTAGGAAGGTCTTCAGTGTAGTCACAAGGTTGAGTTTTAACGTAAGGCTCATCTGTGTCACAAGGCTCGGTCTTGGTTGGCTTTGACTTTTTCTTACCACCATTATTTCCTTTATTCTTAAACTTCTGCATAAATCCGAACCTCTTGTAGTTCTTGGACTCAGGACAATCATCATCGTCTGATTTCTCAGGAGACTTGCCAGAAGACTTGCTAGACTTCATGTTGGACTTCATGTTGGCCATTTTCGACTTTAATTTCTGCTTCTTCGAAGGTTGTTGAGGAGCGTGCTTGTCATCAGGACAATCAGGATCTTCATTCTTATTGTTCTTTGACTTCATGTTAGATTTCATGCTAGACATCTTAGCCTTAAGCTTTTGTTTCTTGGAAGGTTGCTGCGGAGCGTGCTTGTCTTCCGGACAATCTGGGTCTTCGTTTTTATTGCCCTTGGATTTCATGCTAGATTTCATGTTAGACATCTTAGCCATAAGCTTTTGTTTCTTGGAAGGTTGGGGCTGTGCGTGCTTGCTTTCCGGGCAGTCTGGGTCCTCATTGCTGCTGACACCATTGTTCTGTCTCTTAGCTAAACCTTCAGTATCTTCGTCATCTCTTTTTTGAAAATCCTCTACTTCGTCATTCTCATCATCTCTCTTTTGATACTTATCTTCGGGACAGTCATCGTCGTTCTTTGACGATTTTGACGATTTTGTAGATTTTCCGGAAGACTTGCTGGACTTCATGCTAGACTTCATTCCAGACATCTTAGACTTGAGCTTTTGTTTCTTCGAAGGTTGCTGAGGAGCATGTTTGTCATCAGGACAATCTGGATCTTGATTCTTACTAGAATTCTTCGATTTCATATTAGACTTCATGTTCGCCATTTTCGACTTTAATTTCTGCTTCTTCGAAGGTTGTTGAGGAGCGTGCTTGTCATCAGGACAATCAGGATCTTCATTCTTATTGTTCTTTGACTTCATGTTAGATTTCATGCTAGACATCTTAGCCTTAAGCTTTTGTTTCTTGGAAGGTTGCTGCGGAGCGTGCTTACTCTCGGGACAGTCTGGGTCTTCATCTTTGCTACTAGTGCTTCCCCCCATGCTGAAGCCAAAGCCTCTCTTGTGGTGACCGTCATGACCATTGTGATCATCGTGACCATTATGATTCCCAACATGGTGCTCATCTGGTCTTCGATCGTGATGTCTATGATGGTGTTCATGATCATGATCGAGGAAAGGCTCCACTGGCTTTTCATTAACAGGAACAGCTGATTCATTTTTGTCAACAACAGCAGAAGGTTCTACCGCCTCTAGGGCTTGGGATGGTTCGTCATTGCGTCTACGGTTTTCAGGAATCAACGCAGACTGAGCCAGAATGGCTACAGTTGTCCACACTAACGCTGAACGAAACAACATTCTCCAAGAAACCAGAATTATCTACATGCCCCTTTTAAGTACTTTCACAATGCAATAATTGCCATTGAATGCTATCAAATCTACAGTGTATGAAGTTATTATTTCAGATTTCATGTATCGTTTTCAACTTTCATCGATCAAATTTTGTGCAACATTTTTTTTTTGCAACAACTGCGTCCAAAATGGGAAATTTTTGTTCCGGCTGAAAACATCGAGATGCCCCGAGCGGGACAAAGCATATCATTATGGGTCTATTCCGGAACGTGCATCTTCGCTTGTTGGGATTTTCGGATGTGCATAGGGCTTAAGCTGCAAAAAATAATACCAGTCGCTTCATTGTTCTTCACCAAACGGAACTTAGACTGAGATGGTCTTCCAGATGTTTAAGCCATCACCACCTGTAGAAACTAAACAACCTGGAATTTGCTTATGCCATCTGACATCCTTAACATCCCGCTGCCAATGGACAAATAACAATTGGGGAGGAATATCGTGGAGTTCCCTAAGTTCATTTTGTTGGTTTTTGATTTCTTCGTCGTCTGCTTCCACCGCCAAGTCCCATAATGTTACAGTATTATCTTCGGAGGAAACTGCAAGAATCGACTCGTCTAGAGGGTTGAAAGAGATAGACGTAATGGGCGATTTATGGAAATCGTATTTGGCAACAGGTGCTGGTGTCTCTTTTCCATTAAAGTTTCTCAAATCCCAGACTCCCCAAGATCCATCATCATGTCCAGAAGCGAGCAAGTAGTTGATCTTCTCGCACCAAGAAATAACATTGACATCCACATTAGAGGCAACAACAGAAATAGCCGGCTTATGTTTCTTAGATCTAGTATCCCAAATGCGGACGTAACCGTCGGTCCCACCTGTAGCGAACACTGTGGATTCTCCAGTAGACCATTGTATATCTTCTATAGATGCTTGAGAAGCCGTGAAAGGAGTCTTGTCAGTGACCCAACTGGATGTGGTTCTTGAAGTCAAATGTACGCGGCCAGAACAATCACCAGTAAGTAACGAACCAGTGCTGATCAATGGCGACCAATCAAGACCATAACCCTCGACATTTCCGTGGTTTCTGATGGTGTGGATGGGTCTTTTGGCGGATTTTGGAATCATGAAACCTGGTGTGTCAAATGCTTTCATTTGTGGAGCCAAATCATAAATAAGTACCTCTCCACTTTCAGACATGGTCGCGGTTAAGTACTCACCAGTTGCAAGCGAATGGGGAGAAACTCTGATTCTGTTTGTGGTGTGCTTGAGAGGAATTTGCTCACTGTCCATCACCGGATCTACATCGTACCCATCATCATCGTCTTCTTCGTCTTCATCCTCTTCTTCATCTTTAACTAAAGTCTTAGCAAGGGAAGACAATTTCATTACAATGATTTCATTATCTTTAGAACGAGAAGCCTGGGTAGCGGTAGCAGCATACAAGCTGGCAGGAAAATTACGTCTCTCATTTCCTAGGGAGTCCGGCAAGATGTCAACGGTTAAGCATGGCCATGGCATATTCACATTGTGGAGCATTTCGTATACAGAAGGATCAGCTTCAAGCACCTCATCGGGACCCAATGGCTTGGACTTGTGAGGTAAGTATATAGTTGGCTCGGTTTCTTTTTGTTCTTTCTTATCATTAGATTGTTTAGTAGTCTCATCGCCGTCCATTTCTTCGTCTTGTCCATCGGAGTCTACTTCAATGATATCTTCATCACTTTCAAAGTCATCACCATATGGATCTTCAAACTCGCCCATCTCGTCGTCTACAGCACCCTTCTCGGTAGATTGTGTAACTTGAGGCAATGAACCCTCATTTGTTTTCACAGCATTGCTGCTAGCACCTTCAAGGTCACTTGGGGCACTTCTTTTAGACATCTATTGGAGATTTGAAAAATTATTATTCAAATTTTTTTAATCGCACCTCATCTACTTTCGCGCACACTCCACGATGAGATGAGGAGCTCAACTGATAAATGCATATATGGACCGAAAAGCATTTTTGACTCAAGAAGCACCGCCTGGCTATGTGGCTGGTATAGGCCGTGGTGCGACTGGTTTCACTACCAATGCAGATACTGGTGCAGTTAGAATTGAGGATGATATCGATGAAGACAGTTCTAATGTAAACGACGATGATCATGGACTCTTATCCGGAAAGAATGCTCTTGATAAAGCTGAAATTGAGGCTGAAGAAATATATGAGCGGATTGAAAAACGTCTAAAGGAAAAGAATAGATATAAGCTGAAACAGCTCGAGCCAGTGGAATCCGAACTGTCTCTTAGCCAAGCATCGCAATTTGTTGATCTCAAGCGGGACTTGTCAACAGTTACATCCGAACAATGGGCCTCTTTGCCTGATGTTGGGGATGCTACGAAAAGAAATAAGCGGTTAAGGTTGCTAGAGAAACTGCAGCAGCGATTCTATGCTGTCCCAGATTCCGTACTCGCTTCAATGGGAGGTTCAACTGGCAAAACTGATTTTGCTTCTATTGCAAGAGGTAAAGATAAGCTTTTAAGTCAACGCTTGGATGAGCTTCAAGACCCAGAAAATGCAAACCAATCAGATGCTTTATCCTTTCAAAGTGACCTCGAAGCTAATTTGGATGCTCAAATCGCAGATTCTAACCAAACTCGACGTGTATTGAATTCTCTACGCAAAAGTGCTCCTGATAAGGCTAGCTCATGGATTGCATCCATAAGAGTTGAAGAGCAGTCTAAAAATTTCAAAGCAGCTATCAAATTAGCCATCCAAGCATGTCAGAAACTTCCCAACAACGAGGAAGTATGGCTCGAAAATATTCGCTTGCACCAAAAATCACTTGAAGAAAACAAAGAAACGAAGAATATCATGAGCATGGCTCTTAAATTTAATCCCAGATCTGAGAAGCTTTGGTTGATGCAGTTTGAGTTGGAACGCAACTCCGACGCATTGACGCAAAGAAGATTAGTGATGAAAGGACTAGAGAACCTTCCAGAGAATGCAACGCTTTGGAAGAAGTTATTATCTGTAGAGACTGACGACATAGAGAAACGGAAGCTTTTGAATAAGGCAATTGAACTTTGTCCAAATGAGTGGTATTTCAGGCTGGAATTGATTGCCATCTCTGACTACAAGGAGGCTAAGGGCATCCTCAATGAAGCTCGTAAGATAATGAGCCACAGGCCCCAGCTATGGATCTCTGCAATTAAATTAGAGGAAGTAGGAAATGAGCTGGTTTCGCCGTCAAAGCTTCGTTCAATGATAAAGAAAGGAATTCTCGAGTCATTAAAGAATGAACAAGATGAACATTTCGATATTCGAAAGTGGATCCAGTATGCCGAGGAAGCTGAATCTGAAGGTAAAATCAAGTCAGCCAAGGCTATAATAGGGGCAACAATTGATGTTAACAAGGAACAAAACGAAGATTCTAATATCCGCTCATTGCTTCTGCGAGCCCTGGAATTATCACAGCAAGGCTCGCAATGTGGTAGTTTTATTTATGAAGCAGTTGTTGAAGACGATCCTTCTAAAATCGAATTTTGGATCGCGTTGTTCGATGCGATTAAGCAATCAGGTCAGAAAGACACTCTCTTCAACCAGTATGCAAATGCTATTGACTGTAATCCTCAAAATGAGATTTTGAGGTTGATGTATGCTAAAGACCTTTGGATACTAGATAACAGAGTTGAGCAAGCTAGACAATTATTAGCTTCTTCTATCGTTGATTTACCTCAAAGTGAATTGATATGGCTTGCTATGACAAAACTTGAGATTAAAAATGAATGCTATGATGAAGCTGAACAAATCTTTCAACGTGCGATTGCAGAATATACTGGCGATTCTCCTCGGATTTGGTATAAGTATATTCATTTTAAACGATTTGTCAACACGAGGGCTCCGGATACAGACTATGAGACTAATATTTTATCATTACTTGATGAATCATTGGAGAAGTTTCCTGATTGCGACAAGTTACATTTGCAGAAAGGTCAAGTATTGAATGTCGAGCTTAAAAAACCCCTCCAGGCCAGAGATGCTTATTCACGTGGTGTGAAGACATGCCCCAAGTCTGCTGCTTTGTGGATGCACTTAGCCTCTGTTGATGAAGTTAATTTGAATAATATGATCAGAGCAAGGTCGACTCTTGATATGGCTCTCTTAAAGAATCCGGATAGTGACACTATCTGGGCAGCAAAGATTATGTTAGAGCAGCGTGCAAATGATTTAGCTGGTGCTCGCCAATTATGCAGTAAAGCTATACAAAAGTTTCCTTCATCTCCGATAATATGGGTCAAGAATTTATCATTGATGGCCAAGCAATCTCAACGGAAGAATGCATTTTTAGATGCTTTGCAAAAGACCAACAACTCGTCCGTTATATTGCTTCAAATTGGTATTTACTTCTATCTAGAAGGAAAATATTCGAAAGCTGACCTGTGGTTTGCAAGATCCCTTGATGCTGATAAGACAAACGGAGATAGTTGGGCATGGAAGATAAAGCTCCTAAATCATGAAGGTAAAATTAACGCCTGTGAAGAGTTAAAGAAGGACTTGCAAGTATCTTATGACAATATCACTTCAGGAGAAGCGTGGTTAAAGGTGAAAAAAGAGCCTTCTAACTTGAACTCTAGTCCTTTCGATATTTTAGACAGGGTAATCAACGAATTGCATCTACTATAGATTAATATTATACACTTATTTATCAGTATTGTACATCAGCAAGGTCAAAGTACTCAAGAAACAGGGAATCTCATCCTTTTCTGTAACCCATTGAGAGACCAATTCGGAGCACAAATTTTTAAATTCGTAACTTCCATACGCTTTTAGGGACTTTGAGCTTGTGTCTAGTATTAAGTACTCGTTATTCAAGTTCTGTGATGATTTATATCGAGAAACCAATTTCATTCTTGAAAGGAGATCGTTGGGATTAATTGGACTCGGTATAAATTCAATGTTGTAACCAAAATATTTTGATATTACCGAGAGGACTTCACGACTCTTTTCCGAGTATATATCACGTAAACGTGTAATTCTTTTCGCAAGTTGTTCTTTCTCAAGATTTAGGTTTTGAAACTGCACCTCCTGTCTCTCGAACACTGCTCTGGGTACCGTAGCCACTTCAGAGCCCCTAATGTACTTGCTTATCAAATCCTCATTTTCTTTCTTCAAAATGTCAAGCATTTGCTGTTTAATCAACTGGTCTCTCGATGCTGGATTCAGCCGAAGTTGTAGGGTATGGATGTGATTCTTTTTATGTGACAATTTCTCTATGCTTTTTGCACGGCTCTCGAGCAACTTATTACGCTCTTCAAGATCTTTTACGGTAGTCCTAAGCTTTAGGTTCTCCCCTTCAACAGTAGAGATACTTTGTCTGAGGGAATCGTTAACTGAGGCAGGACGTTTGTCGCCAATACGGAAGTCTGACGTGGAGCTGCTCGAGAGCTTTTTCTGCAAGTCATTAATTTCAGATCGATACTCATCCACTAATTTTTCAAGCTTTTGAGTGTGTTCACCAGTAGCAGGATTAGTCGTTGTTTGGGTCCGTTTGTTGAATATTTCGTCTTGCAGCTTAAGCAGTTCTCTTAGAAACGTGATTTCCTTGACATTTAGGAGCTTTTGACGCTCAAGCTTCTCTATAAGTTCTTGTCTTGATTTCACTACCTCTTGTAAGTATTGCGTTTTATTCTTCAAATCTTGATTGTCGTCAACAATCCTGGACATTTCTGTCTTTGCTGACATATAGTCGCTTTGGAGCTCGTCGTATTTAGCCTGAAGAATCACATTCGAGTTCAATAAATGTTTGAACTTCTCCATAAATCGGTAAACTGTTTGTTCGTTCGTCAAATTTGCATCCTTATCCGCAGTTTCTGTTATTATACTAAAGAAGTCATTGAATCTGGATTCAAGCTCCAAGTGCTCAATTTCTAATTTACAATATTTCTCTTCCATGGGACTGAGATATTCGACACGCTTAGCAAGTGAAAGATTTTTTTCCTTCAAAAGGTTTACTGACTCTTTGTGTCTTTGTAGGTCAGTTATTATCGCTTGTTGTTCAGTATTAGTTTTCTGTAAGCTACGAACTTTCTGCTGGAGGATCTCACCTGTGTTTCCGGCGGACATATGATTGTTTATTAGATGAAGCTTCTCCATAAGGTGATCATTTGTTTTGCGAAGATTGAGGTTCCCTTGGTTCAAGTCATCAATTTTCTCTTCATATTGATCTACGAGCTTTTCCTGATATGTTATGTCGGACTTTGCTTGCTCATATAACTTGTATATGTTGTTGTATTTGCTTTCAAGCGCTGAATTTCTTTCTACGATAGTTGATTGTTCGGAGGTGAGCCGCTTAAGTTGAGACTTCAAATCTTGGACGTATGTCTCTTGAATCTGCTGAGCATTATCATATTTGGACTGCAATTGCTCCCTTTGCTTGTATAAGAAGTCAAAATCGCTGTTTAAGGTCGCAATCTCTTTGTTTTTCTGGGTAAGTATCTCTTCATACTTTGAAATAATATCATCTTTCTCTTTCTGGTATAACTCCTTCTCAGTTCGAAGCGACGCTAGTTGGAATTCCAAGTTAGCTACCCGCTGACGTACCGTAAGGTCACCAGTGAGGTCTAGCAGTCGTTTCGGATGGTCGACGAAGGGTGACGAACCGGTAGACGACATGTCCATATCCAACTACAGCTGCGGTGTCTGGCTTATTTTTTACTCGCACAGATAATCTCACAGTGCCAATTTGGATAACCGCACCAAAAGCAAGTGTATAAAACTATGTCAAAAATGTAAGTATGCCCCCGTAATGATAGCATTGGGCACGACTAATAATTCAGACCTCGTAATTTCAAGTTGTTGGAGGAATTGGAGAAAGGAGAAAAAGGATTGGGCGCTGAATCGATCTCGTATGGACTTACGAACCAAGATGATATCACCATGACCTACTGGAATGGCACCATATTGGGCCCTCCTCATTCCACCCATGAAAACCGCATCTACTCATTGAATATCATCTGCGATGAGAACTACCCCGATAAGCCTCCTAAAGTTACCTTCATTTCCAAAATCAATCTTCCTTGCGTTGATTCGCGGGGAAATGTTGTCGTCAGTGAATTTGACACTTTGAAGAATTGGAAGAGAAACTACACCATGGAGACGGTTCTTCTTGAGCTCCGTAAGTGTATGGCGGCCCCAGCTAACAAGAAATTGTCCCAACCTGCTGAGGGCTCGACCTACTAGATTATCATGCCTTGTTTCTGTGTCAAGATATAGCCACAAATACAGTTGGGCAGTTACTGTAGTATCATTCTATTAGCTTAATTAGTCATATATAGCCATTCAATATCATTATTTAAGAACTTGGATGCTCTTAGAAGTCTCATGTGGTATTTGTTAGTGCTCGTTTAGTCATTTTGAGTTGGATCGTCGTTTAAGAATTGAACATTGCCTTGTTTACGGCAAAACATGACCGCTGACTTAACAAAAAGATAGACTTTGAAGCTCCTAAGATATTCTATTCGCTTCTCGAGACTTCGTTCTCTATGAATTTCTGAAGGTCCTTCTCAGCTGCCAAAAATTCAGCCACATCGGGTCCATATCGACTTTTTGTATTGAGCAAATCTTTGTTTGTGCTATGATCTGTGATCTCTATGTTGATCCAATCCTCCTTATTAACCTTCTTGCCATTTACTGTCGATACAGAGGGTATAAGACATCGTTGGAACACTCTCTTAAATGGTAGACAAATTATTTTAGTAGGAACCGAAGCGTCAGTAGAAATTTTGAATGTGCATTCATGTTGTGTTAAGGAACGAAGTTGGCATTGATACTTTTCGGGCTGTTCTAGGTACTTAGAGTACTGCTGTCGTATGCTAGATGCGGTATATACTGGAGTAGGTGGGGCCATAACGTTATAAAGAGTTTATATCTCGCAAATGGTGCAGGATAGAGATCAACATTCTCAACAGAGCCCATTTTTGCAGTAATAGTGTATTTAATAGAAAAAATATTTACTAGCATCTTACGTTAATCCCTTTTCTCTTCTCTGATTCTCTGAGTTCAAACATCACCTGTGACGCTACAAACAAGGCTCCCAGCGAGAGAACAAAGAACTCAAAACCGCCGACTGTGCTGAACATATGCAGCAACAAGGCCACAACCCCATCTTTACCTAAGCAGAAACCAAAGAGGTTAGCCAACATCATCATCCAAATATTAGCCACGGCTCCAACTCCACAAAGGTAACGGAACCACCACTCTTTTTCGAATCTCTTGAAATAGTACGTAGCTCCAATCTCTGGAAGCAAAAAGATCACTACGAGCCAACCCCACATCAACAACTTAAGCTGAATATCGTGCCATACTGCAACAAAACTGAATACACATAAGTTTGTCAAGATGCGGTACTTACCAGCTCCACCTAATGGGACATAAATGTATCTGACAACCCAGCGGTTAAACGAACGGTGCCAAGCTCTCCAGAACGCAAGGGCAGAATAGTTATTGTCCATGCATCTGATCATGTTCTCTGGTGGATCAATCCCATCCATTAAACTCCAGAATCTGAACAAACGCCAAGGTATCAAGAGTTTAAGCCAAATGATGTTCAAGTTAAACAAGCCTAACATTGAGATCTGGAATGGAGTATCTCCTTCCCAAGCTTTAACCTTAGATACAGCAACCACATACATGAAATGAAGAAGAAACTCCATCACCAATATGCAAAACATAAGCCGTAAAAAGTAAATGAATGTCCGTTTATAGTCCTTCACAGAAGGGAGCTGGCAGTAGTTTGACTGATAGATATAGTCGTTGAATGTAATAACAGGGCCCGCTATGAAGAGTGGTGTGTATGTGAGGTAAGCAAAGTAGTTAAAGATGTTATAGTCAGATAGAGGAATTGGAGCCGTTAATCTTTGTCTGTCGTCTAAGTAGGACATCAAATTTTGAGGCTGATCATCCTCTTTAGAGTCGTCCTCTTTCTTGGGACTTCTTGGTGGCATGCTCAACTTCTCTAAGTAATCGTAGTTGTATGAAATCATTCTAAGAAGAGTGAAATTGAAAAATACATCCCATCTAGTAATGATTCCCTTGTAACCTTGGTCGAATGCGGCAATTCCAAACGGCACGTTGCGGAACTTATCGTTGATGAACAACGTCAGAATACCATATACCCACGTTAATATGATAGCGGCCTTCTTGGAAGGAATATATCTACCAATTGCAAAATTTACAAGAATGTGAGCAACGGTCCTGAAGCAATTGAAACCATGAGCAGCGAAGAGAAAGACGAGACCAAATCCAAAATCAAAGTAGGTTCGCTTTTGTAAGCGTAATAATGGTGTCACAATTCGTCTGAGGGAACAATGCAATACAATTAATCCCGCTAAAAGGAAGAAATTGTCTCTGAAGAAACGATATTGCTGGTCAGAGTTATCGACCTTACGACCAAACATCCACCCCTGGCTCAACAAATGGGCGAACCTTGGGTAGTTGTGGTTAGTTTCGTTGGATGCATCCATGGCCGTTTTATACATGAGGGGTACTACTACTGCAAACACGCCGATGTAGAACTTAAACTCCAACGTGGACCATCTGGATTTGGCATTGACAGAGCTGATAATAGCTTGCTTTTTGGTTGGATTGCTCGGTGGGAACAATCGTGTGTCTAATGTCTCCAACAAGAAGAATGAAAGCGCATGATGAAGGAAACTCATGCTACACAGGCTGACGCTCAATGTAGGCTATGAAACGAAGTATGGGGAACGAATTCATCGGTACTGCATAGGTGCGTGATTGCCTACAGCAGAACATCGCGGTAGCAGAACATTTCTGATCTGATTGTATGGAGGCTCGCTGCAGCCGCAGCCGGACAGGAAACTCCAGCATCCTTAGGAAACTGCAGCAAAATTTAGGAAACTCCAATGCAGCTTGGAAACTCCAAGGATTCGCTAGATTTCGCTTATTTCGGCTAAATGATCTGAGATGAAAATCGGAAAAAGTAGATATTCTGTGTCACCATAGCCATTACAACAGTTCTGTCCTTTCAGGATCAAAATATTTCACTAATTGGGCTTTCTTCCTCAATAATCGTCCTAGCAGTATTGTAATTAATGCAATGTAGGGTTTCTGCGTCGAATTTGGTACAAATGGAATCTTTTGACTATATAAGACGAGGAATCTTCCGGGTATTTGTTTCTTCTTCATCTATTACCACTTTTTAATCTTTGAATCTCAGCTCCGGCTGCACTGCTAATAATTCTATATTATCAGTCCCCGTAGTAGCGTCATTTAAAGAAGTTATTTTAGTGATCATCCTGCCTCAAAAAAGCACAAGCGACCTCCCAATAAGAGCCGTCCCAAATCCAACCGAGCTGACAATGTCGTCTGTTCATCGCCCTGCTATGGTATTATCCAAGCACCAAAAGTTTTGGGTGGGCAATCGTGAAGCTAGACAGATCTTAGCCTTCTACCGTCTCGTGAATGGTCTCAAGCCAGTTCCCAAGAAAGTCCCCAAGCCCACCGCCCAATCCAAGCCACGCCAACCACCTCCCCAACTCAAGGTTGATACCATCCCAACTCCAGCCTTAGAAGCCAAACAATCCACCCCAGCTCCCGTTGCATCCCCAGCAATGATGTATCCTGCAAGTGAATCTAACCAGTCCGAGCCATCTGCACATTCTCCATCTCCCAGTGCTTCATTTGCAGCCAATCCTGCAGGATCTGCAGGATCTCCTGCATCTACTCTGGCTGCTAATTCTAATTCCTGCTCCCCAACCTCTTTGACACCCACCAGTACTGCCTCCCCACAAACTTCCCCTGAGCCTGACTTTGAATCCTCAAAGATCAGTACTACCACTGATTCTTACTCTGCCATTGAACCTTCAGAATTTCGTGAACCCGTTCCCGAGCACGAAAAGACTCTCCATTTGACTGTTCCAGTAACCGCTGACGTTTCCGTCTCTGCTGCCTCTAAGCAAAAATCCAAGCGTAGACGACAAAAGTCTAAGCAGTTGAAGAAGGCTAATAGAAATCAACTTACTATTTCTGCAATCCTTGAAAAGAAATGCGCTCAAAAACCTAAACCCAAATCCAAATCCAGCAATCCACGTCCTCAAGCAAAGGCCACCAAAAAGGAAACGGCCCCTACCGAACAGAGAAAGACCGTGGAATTGATTCCTTTTGATGAATCCACTTTCTGTTTATATCCAAACCCTGGGCCTCTAGATGGATTTGATAATGAAAATGATGATGCCTTTTTGCCGATCTCTCTTGAATCCCAGGAATTTTTGAAGTCCCTCGAAATCGAAAATGAGAAGACTTTGGAAAAATCAGGAAAAGAGGAAGAGAAATTAGAATTGGTCGTCAATGAACCCGAACTTGAGTTCCAAAATTCTTCCACTAATCCTGTTCTCGAATCCAAGGTAGACACCCAGATTTCTACTATTGAAACTGTCCCTGAATCCAAAATTGAAGTCCAAGAACCCGTTGCTGACGCCTTTACAGAGCTGGAAGTTCAAGTTAAGGAATCTACAGTCAAAGCTACTCCTAAGCCTGAAGATGAAGACAAGGAAGATACCGTTGCCACTACTGAGGAACCCAAAACTGATCTGAAGGGTTCAACTTCTGATATTCCTGAATTAACCCCGGAATACAGACGTTATCTTAGTTCATTGTGGGAAGCTTTCGAAATTCCTCCCTCAAAGGAGAAAACGAAGAAACCTATTAGAAGGCTGAATAAATCCAAAGGAAAGAAATCAGTTTCATTTTCTAAATTACCAACTATTGTGGAGTTCGAAGAAGTTTCGGTCGAGGAAAATCCAGTTCCTCCTTCACCCGAGACTAAATTGGTACAGCAATTCGAGGATTCAAAGCAAAAGAAAGACGCCAAACCTGATGCAAGAATTAATATTGACGCTGTTGTTGTCGAATCACCAAAACCACTTGGACTATTGGAATCTTCGGAAGATAGTGAAAAGGATGAGATTGATGTGGGCTTGATGAAGCTACCATCGGAAAGTGAAGTTGATGTTGAAGAGATACCGGATATCGAAGCAATGAATAAGCCACCAACTGCTTCTTTGCCTGAATTCTCTGAACCGGAGGAACATGATACTTCCTCAAGTTCTTCTCGAGTGACCGCCAACCTCGAGGAAACTTGGGAAGAAATTCCATTGACTCCAGAAACATCATCTGAAACAACTCCTCTGGAACTTACACCCATTATCTCAAATAAGGAAAAGGGAAGCATTGGACTCGACTACTCTTCCCCTTACGAAGCTATCAATTATGACGGTTCTGAGTATGGTTTGTTGGAAGAAGGCGAACCAATTTGTGTTCAGCGCCGAACATCCTTTGCAAGGTTGTTAGCTGATATGGCATGGGATTTGATCAATGAGTACAAGGAGCAAGTGCAATCAATCGATATCAAGTCCATTATCCATCTGCTAAAGTCAAAGTTGCAGTCTTGTTCCAGAAAGTTGTACAACAAAGTGATGAGAAAGTTGACAAAACAAGGATACAAGTACCTTAACTATGATGAGAATTCCGAATGCTACGTCTATGATGGGCAGTCTGCCGAAGATTGTTACGAAGAAGAGAGTTTGCTCTCTGAAGAGTATGGAAGCTACGTCTGTGCATCAACCAAAAAGGACTATCGGCCTTCAGGGAAAAGCAATTCCAAGCTTTTCAGGTTTTCTAGGCTCCTAAGGATCAGAACCCACAGGGAAGATCCCCTCTACAAAGTTGCTAACCTTGTATAAAAGTTCAACTTTGTTTTTTTCTTTTAATTTAGTTCTCACATTTACAGACTATATACAATTTTATAGAGTCTAATTTATTGAAGTGACGAAAATGCTAGTAATACCAAATATAAAACTAGAAGAAATTAAAAGTTACAAGAAACTTTGAAGCTGCAGAATACAATGGTTCTGGCATTTTAAGGCGATTATTTGTTTCACGCATCTCAAAAGAATCGTAATTGAATTACTCTTTGCTGCATGTATATCATAATACAGATCAATTGCAATTCCTAGATACAATTGATCGTTCAGTAGTATACCCAATGTGTATTTTTGTTGCGAAACAACTTATCGCTATCGTTGCAGTTGGCTTAGATTATGCTGCAGCTTTTTTTTTCGCAGCTCTCTGCAAAGTATGTCGCACTTGGTTATTCTTCCTGTGGAAAATTTGGTCTCAAATATAGACATTATTTTAAAAATATAACTATGGCCAAAGAAGACGAATTAAATCGTCGTCCAAATCCAAAAGGTTGGACTCCACCTGCTGCTCCTTACAATCCATATGACCCCACAGATGCAAGGCCCCCGCAAGGTTATCCATCAGAGTTCCAAATTCCTGGAAATCAACCAAGTGGGTTCTCCTCCATTCCAAAAGCACCAACTCAATATAGAAAAGTAAACGAAACCATGAAGCGACTCAACTACACACCACGCCCATTATCCGAATTATATCCTGGACAGTATAAAGTATTGCGGCGGGTAGATACTAACCTGAGACTCAACTTGGGAACAAGATGGTTTGGTACTTTCTTAGGGGGCACCATTGTAGTTTATGGTGTATTCTTCTACCGATGGAATGATGGCAAGGAGAACGTATTCTCAGACTTTTATAGGGCACGATTAAGATTGAAGGAACGATTCACCAGTTTGTCTGACGAAGAGTACGATGATTTATATCATCCAAAGGATAGCGGTATTGTAGTAAAGAGCGTTCGTGACACAGATTATATTCCTGAAGATATCAGAAAGACGCAAGAGGGTGCATATGCATTGAATAGGCCGTCGGAAAGACATGTGCTTGAAGCCCAGCGGATCCAGCAAGAACAAGAAGAACAGATGTTGCGAGATTTAGAAACACATAAGCGTTATTTATCGGAGATAATGGGAGATGAGGAACCTAAGAAGAAGCTGAAGAAGTGGTGGATCTTCTAACGAGCATATACATAGAAATTATTTACTAACGGGTAAGTATAAAGGACAACTCTATAACTGTAGATCTTGTAGATTTGCATTTGTAAGTACATCCATGAGCAGCAAATTATAAAATTGCCAAATGAAATCTGAAATCTACAAATATTAGGCCAGTGAGGACTCCTGTAGCCTTCAAAGCGATGCTGTCCCTCCACAATGTCCAAATTTAGTCCTCTTACTTTAGTAGACTCTTCTTGAAAGACCCATTGCACCTGTTACCCGCCATCCATCATAAGTAGCGAAATTTTTTAGAAGAAAAGTTAACGCAAAAATCACAGCCATTTGCAGCGCTAAAGCATTCCTTTGAGGTTGAACCCATTGGCGTTCTGACCCATGACCATAGGAGTATAGCTGTGGCTTTGTCTATGGATGGACTGGAGAACAACTAGTTGATCTTGGGTGCAGCATTCCATCGGAAATCTTCGTATTTCTAAGGGTTACCTTCGTGTGCCCGTATGGGGAGTGGTGCAATGATCAGCAATACATTCTTACTGTAAACTGTAGTAGTTATGTAATCGTAGGCCCTCTATATTTAATGTTATGGCTCATTAAAATTTCATTTTCTATCTTAATATTTCTATCGTGAAGAGAGCATATGAGGGTTCCTGCATAACTTAAAGTTACAACTTGAACTGCCCATTATCTATGAATTATGATACCATATAAAGCCAGTACGTTCTGCGTTATATTGGGCTCTTTATTCGTGATAATTCCTACTGTCCTTTCCACGAATGCAGCCGTGAATTCGTTGGTAACGTTCGATGATTCCAGTCCTCTTAATGATGAAGGCTGCTCTGAAATCTGGACTACTCCACGAGAATCCAGATGTTCCTATATCCAAGAAAATTGTGTGAAGCAAAGCGTCCATACTGATGAATACAAGAAGTGGTGGTACCTACTGAAGATTTATTGCCATTTTTCATTCTTAGGTGCTGCCAATGTGGCTCCAATTCTAATCGTTCTCGCTGTACTTTTTGTATTTGTGGGCACCATTGCATCCGACTATCTATGTCCTAATCTTTACACCATTTCTAAGTTGCTCGAGTTTTCGGACAGATTAGCTGGGTTAACCCTTTTAGCGCTTGGAAATGGTGCTCCTGATGTTACCAGTACATATAAAGCCATGAAGATGAATTCTGGTGGTCTTGCGCTTTCTGAATTGGTCGGTGCTGCATTTTTTGCAACAACCATAGTGATAGGCTCAATGGCTATGGTTCACCCATTCAAAGTGAAGAAGCAGTCATTCTTGTTAGATACGGGCTTCTTTCTTTGCATCTCGTTGGTAGTCTTCTATGCCTTGTGTGTCTCCAAACTCTCGTTTTTCAACAACATTTTTTTGTTTGCCATATATATTGCTTATGTGGTAGTAGTAATGATTTTGCATTCGATTTGGAAAGCAAAAGCCGGCCAAATCTCTCGTGAAAGAATGTCCAGAAGCAATTATGATTTCCATAATGATTTTAGCGTTCACATGGACGACGATGAAGACTTGTACCTTGAGACGTTGTCAACTCTTCCGACAATTGAAGAATTTTTATTGCATGAACCGCCAACTTTAGATGGTCATGACGGCGCTGAAATGACCCTCGAAACTGGTTCTTATGGTCTTAAAGTGCTCCTTAAAGACCTCAGTGCGCATACGAAGACCCAACGAAGCCAAGGTAGCATCAGCCTTAATGACTCGCTTGATCGGCCATTGACAGCTGCAGTAGATCCTTTAGCCGAGGCAAACCAAGGCGGTCTCTCTGTTGAGAGATCCCGTAACGATGATGACGCAATTGACGTCGACTATAGACAATCACCGTTTATGTATTGGGCAAAGTATTGTCTTCCTGACTCTAGCAACTTCAGTGATCAATCTTGGCTACAAAAGATCAACTTCGTAGTTGTGTACCCATTGGTGGTGTTCCTACGATTCACTGTACCTATAGTGGAATATGCCAGTATACAGACGTACAGGAAAGGCACTGATATTGATGATGACGATGCATTATTTTTAGTTGTACAATGTTTCTCAGCCATGAACGTTGTATGCTATAGTATGGTTCGTAACCTGAACCGTTATTTATTATTCATGGCTCTTACATTTACCTTATCGGCCTTTTTTTCCGGAATTGCCGCCTACTTTTGTTTACACAATAAATCTTCAAAGAGGATTATCACAATTGTGGCACCATTCTTTGGTTTCTTATCGGCGATAAATTGGATTGCCCTTTTTGCGGCCGAAATTATATCCATTCTTCAAGCAATTTCTGCCAACTACAACGTCAGTGATGAAATTCTTGGTATCACCTTGTTTGCATGGGGAAATTCAGTCGGAGACCTTATATCGAATTTCACTATTGCCAGAATGGGATTGCCTTTAATGGCGTTTGGGGCTTGTTTTGGGGCTCCATTGCTCTCCCTCAGTCTGTTGGGAGTCAGTGCAATTATAAATCAAAACGTTGGTGCATCTTCCCTTATCGATCAAAGTTATACTTTTCAAACCACTATTACCGTCCATATTATGGCTTTTGCAATGGTATGTAATGTGACATTAATAGGCATGATGGTGAAGATGAACAACTGGGTCCTCGACAAAAAGATAGGCATAATTTTATTTTTAAGTTGGCTAGTTACCATAGCCATTTGCATAGTTACGGAGTACTACAGATAGTTAAATTATTTTAAACATATTCATTCGTATATATAAACTCAAGTCATGATAACATTTTACCTCCTATTTAGCATTCTTAGTCCACTTCCTCTACAGTTGGACCAGAGCTTCCTCCAGCGTCACCACCTGGAGCTCCACCAGGGAACCCACCAGGTGCTCCGCCAGGTGCTCCACCAGGAGCTCCACCGGCTTGATAGGCAGCAGTCATAATTGGGTTAGCAATAGACTCCAACTCCTTGTGCTTGTCAGTGTACTCCTCAGTAGAAGCGGATTGTGAGCTGTCTAACCAAGAAATTGTTTCATCAACAGCCGTAGAGATCTTCTCCTTGTCATCACCAGTGATCTTGTCTTTCATTTCACCGTCATTGATGCTGTTCTTCAAGGAGTAGGCGTAAGACTCCAAACCGTTCTTAGCTTGAATTCTGGCTGCCTCCTTTTCATCTTCTTCCTTGTACTTCTCTGCTTCGCTCACCATTCTCTCAATATCCTCCTTGGACAATCTACCCTTGTCGTTGGTAATGGTAATCTTTTGAGTCTTACCCGTACCCTTCTCTAAGGCGGATACGTTCAAGATACCATTGGCATCCAAGTCGAAAGTAACTTCGACCTGTGGAACACCTCTTGGTGCTGGTGGGATACCAGATAACTCAAATTTACCCAACAAGTTGTTATCCTTTGTTCTGGCTCTTTCACCTTCAAACACTTGAATCAAAACACCTGGTTGATTATCGGCGTAAGTCGAGAAAGTCTCTGTCTTCTTGGTTGGAATGGTGGAATTACGAGCGATCAACTTGGTCATAACACCACCAGCGGTCTCAATACCAAGAGACAATGGTGCAACATCTAACAACAACAAGTCTTGGGTCTTAGAAGAAGTATCACCAGTCAAAATCGCAGCTTGCACAGCAGCACCATAGGCGACGGCTTCGTCTGGATTGATAGACTTGTTTGGCTCTTTACCGTTGAAGAAGTCAGATACCAATTTTTGGATCTTAGGGATTCTTGTAGAACCACCAACCAACACGATCTCGTGAATTTGAGACTTGTCGATCTTGGCGTCCTTCAACACTTTCTCCACGGGGTCCAAAGTGCTTCTGAAGAGATCTCCACAGAGCTCTTCGAAACGGGCCCTAGTGATCGAAGTGTAGAAGTCGATACCCTCAAACAACGAATCGATTTCAACAGAGGTTTGAGTGGAAGAGGACAAGCTTCTCTTGGCTCTCTCACAAGCGGTTCTAAGCCTTCTTAATGCACGCTGGTTGGAAGACAAGTCCTTCTTGTGCTTTCTCTTGAATTCTTGAATGAAATGGTTCACCAATCTATGATCGAAATCCTCTCCACCCAAGTGGGTATCACCAGCAGTAGCTTTTACTTCAAAGACTCCCTCATCGATTGCCAAAAGTGATACATCAAAGGTACCACCACCCAAATCGAAAATCAACACGTTTTGCTCATGAGTGGAGCTGGCCTTCTTGTCCAAACCGTAGGCAATGGCGGCAGCAGTGGGTTCATTAATAATTCTTAACACATTAAGACCGGCAATCAATCCGGCATCTTTCGTAGCTTGTCTTTGTGAGTCGTTAAAGTAGGCAGGCACCGTTACCACAGCGTCAGTAACCGTGGTACCCAAGAAGCCCTCAGCAGTTTCCTTCATCTTGGTCAAGACCATTGAGGAGATTTCTTCAGGAGAAAACACTTTCTTTTCACCTTTGAATTCCACCTCAATGTTGGGCTTTTCACCTTTATTAATCACCTTAAATGGGAAATGCTTGATATCACCCTGAACTTCAGCATCGTTAAACTTCCTTCCGATCAATCTCTTTGCATCGAAAACGGTATTGGAAGGATTCATGGCGGCTTGATTCTTAGCAGCATCACCAATCAATCTTTCGGTATCGGTGAAGGCTACAAACGAAGGAGTGGTACGGTTTCCCTGATCATTGGCAATGATTTCCACTCTGTCGTTGGCGTAATGAGCCACACAGGAGTATGTAGTTCCTAAGTCAATTCCAATTGCTTTAGACATTGTATACTTGTTCAACTAGATTATTGGATTGTGAAAAACCCACCTATCCTTATATAGTTTAGGATTGCTGCAGAACAATTACTGGAACCTTCTATATGCAACCTACCGAATGTTCCAGAATTGTCTCGAACATACTTAACCTACCAATAATCGCCCAATTTTTGGATAAACTAGTTAGGACGCTAGCATATTCTAGATACCCGACTGATGGCCTTACGAACCTAATGACTTACATTGACACATTTTTCATTAACGTATGGTTGCAAATTAAGTATCGCATTGTGCATGACCCAAAGTGCATATAATCTGTCCCCACATTAGCTCACTTCTAGACATATGTATATGCAGTATCAGTCACCAGATAATTAGGTAATAGTTTGTGTTCCTGTATATACTACACTTTTAATTAAAAAATCTTCTGGGGAACATTTAAAGGGTCTAGAAAATGCAGATTCTTGGCTGCATTAACGTAGCACTTCGGTGCATGCAATTGTTGTCAAATAATATACTACTATATATAGAATTCTTCTTCAAACATATGCGCGAACAAATTTCCAAGACAATTATAGCAACCATCTCTGTTCCTGACAGCTCGTGCTCTTGATCTTTCTCCTCAATTTGTTCCTCAGGCGTAGAATTATTGAGGCTTGATCAAGTTTATGCGGGAGTGCATAATCGGTACATTTACGTTACGCAGGTAGAAAAAATATACGAACTCGCATACAGAGCAAGCAGGCCTGCTTGACGGCAACCCGTCTTAACTTGTCTCTCAAAAACATGAATAAATTCTCTCATTACTCATATATATACATCTATTAGAGCAGTTTTATCCGTCACGTCAAAATCTCGTATGATGATCCCTATAACTTAGAGAATACGCTTATTTTATATGCGCAATTCCACGCCTCGTACATACGCGCATTTCAGTGCAGTTCGCCCAGTTCTAGGGAGACAATAGTGTCTGATTTATATTGAGAAACATCCGGTCCGTTCGTGCTTGGCAAACTATTTCATTTGTCTTGTACCTCCAGTCTTAATAATAATTCAATTCCATTCGATCAATTTTGTAATTTTGGTGTCTCTCATTCCTCGTACTTATATTCCTTTTGGCCTGTTGTCTGTGTAGAAGAGTACAAATTATTCAGCATGAAAGACAAGAAACCCATCAACACCTTCACCATTAGGAGGAATCTCAAGCAGGCATACAATCCTAAAATTATTTTTATTTTAGGTTGCATTGCAACACTTTACTTCTTCTTTGGATATTCATCAACTTCATCAAGTTCAGCCATTGCGATTAAGCCACTCGATTCGGAAGATCCGACAATAGCCTATGCCGCAGAAACTTTGGACGAATTTCTCCGGGCCATCAAATCTAATGGTAATCAGGTTCCTCCATCATTGAAAGTTCCGTTTTCATGGCGCCAATTCATGAATTTTGATAAAGAGTTCAAGTCTAAGAAGGATCTCTATTCTCAGTTGACTTGTGAAAAGCTTAGCAATTTGATTGGAAAGCCCACAACTACTAAATACAATTGTGTTGAGGATCCATCAGATAAGGAAATTCCAGTGAAGGTGCAAGAAAATATCTTGCTTTACTTGGAACCTAAATTTCGAACAGTCTTCAAGGCTATTCATTTAACGAAAACACATAGCAATCCTGATAATCTTGTTTTTTTGACAAGTGACAAGTCTTATGTTTTACCTGTTGAACCTCTGCCTCAAAATGTCAAAATTAGGAACTCTGATATTCTGGAATCTGTTAATAAGCTTAAGAGTCTCACGGTGAAAAATGCTAAATCTCATGACGATGAGCAGCCTACAGAACAGGCATATCAGGTCCTTGATCCTAAGTATTCGCAGTTTACTGCTCGGCTTATAGATGAAAAGCAATTCAATTTCGACGATGTTATGGCTCTTTATCCTGAAACATCTAAGATTTCCAAAATTCATGCTGCTTCCGTAAAGTTGGGTGACGATATTCCTAAACACTTTACTGAGGCATACACTTTGAAAACGCCTGTCGCTAGTCATATGGATTGGCGTTTCTTCAACCCCGAAAAAGCTCTCGATGGTAATAAGAAATCTGAAATCTTACATCGTTTAATGAGAGCGTGGTTGCACTTTACTTCAAAGGTTGCAAATATTGATACTTGGGTGTCGCACGGTTCTTTGATAGGGTGGTACTGGAATGGATTGCATTTGCCTTATGACAGTGATATTGACGTTCAAGTTTCCATTGGTGGGTTGTTAAAGTTGATTGAGAATTTCAACAATACTGTAATCTTTGATTATACTGATGCAGATAGCGGAGTGTACAACAGTTTTTACTTAGACATAGGACCCTACTTTAACGTGAGAGGCCGTGGTAATAAGAAGAACTTGATTGATGCCAGATTCATTGATGTTAATACAGGTATTTTGATCGATATCACCGCTGTTTCGTCGATGCTGGCAGATGACGTCGAAAAGCTCAAAAATAAGGACGCAGAGTTGTCTCCATTTGAGAAGCAAGAGCTTCTTAAAGCTCAGGCTGATGGACAGCAAGTGATAAACGATAAGAATTATCATTTTTATCGAATGAGTCAATTAAACCCACTTTTGCCTACCAAGTTGGAGAACGAAGTGGCATTCGTGCCCAATAATTTCGAAGCATTACTTAAAAGTGAGTATCCAGAGGCTATGGAAAATACATTCGTTTCTGGACACAAATTTAGGCAGCATTTACGAATGTGGGTGCCTATTAGTGAGTCCAATGGTTGCAAGGTGAAGAATGTTATTGTCGATACCAGTGTCAATGACGATCAGCAGTGTTTGAAAGATAACGATTTCGTTAACAAGCGGTTTATTGCTACAGAGCAGACTACCAAGAGACACCTTCTACAAATGAAAGAATTACGTGCGTTGACGGAATTAAGTAAATATGTGTTAACCAGTCCACCTAAGGAGAGAAAGGTGTTATTGTATTAAAAATATAGAAAAGTCAGCCTTCCCAATACATATCTCTGATCCAGTAGGAAGTCAAACGTTTGACTCGCGAGCCGAGTCAATTTCGGTTTTGTGTAACTTTTCTTAGGTATAACCCTTCAGAAGTCGAACGTAACTTGAAATCATAAGATATGTTGAAGGCCTTGATCAGACCCGCTGCTTTTAAGCCTCTTGTTTCCAGAGCCGGTGCTTTTGCTCCAGTTGCAACCTCGTTTGTCAGATACAACTCGAGCAACTTTAAAATCAACACCCAATCTCATGTCTACAAGTACCTCAATGAGGGTCCCAAGGCAGTCAAGTTTACCGCTGAGCACGAATGGTTAGCAGTTCACGAGGACGAAACTGCGTTCATTGGTATCACCACCTACGCTGCTGAGGCGTTGGGTGACGCTACCTTTGTGGAATTGCCCGAGGTGGGCCAGAAGGTCGATGTCGGTGAGTCGATTGGCTCAGTCGAGTCCGTTAAATCGGCATCTGAAATTTATTCTCCTGTTGCCGGTGAGGTCATTGCCATCAACGAGGCTCTTGAGTCAAACCCTCTGTTGATCAACGAGCACCCTATGGGTGACGCCTGGATTGCTCAAATCAAGTTGAGCGAGCCATCTGCCGTGGAGACCTCCGACGAATTGTTGACTGAGGCCGACTACGAGAGCACTTTGGAAGAGTAGACGCGAGTGAAATGCAATTGTTTTAGCCATAAATATTAATAAAATGTTTGTGATTTCAGAGCAAGTTCAATACACCGTTATTCATTAAAACATATATAAAGAAATAGGTCAACACTCAAGAGAAGTGAACGGCGATGGGGACAATGATGACAATCAACACAATAATTACACCCAAAATAAGGCACATTCTCATTTTCATGTCCTTCCACCACATATCCTTTCTAACTCTATTGGCACCTCTTCTGAACCCTTGCGCACTGATGGCCAAGTTGTCGGTCTTGTTTTCAATCGAGTCTAATCTTTCACCTCTCTCGGCTACCTTGTTGATGTTGTCTCTCATGATACCAACAGTATCATCGATTTGCTGCGTTAGTATGGCATTTTTGGCGAAATCAAGCTGAAATCAAGACAAACTGAAGACGAAAAAAAGACGAAGCCTGAAAAATACAAAAGTGAAAAATTATTATTAAACTGGCAAAATCGATCACTTGTCACTGTAGTGACTTCTACAAGTTACCTGTAACCCCCTTTCAATATATTGTTTGCCACTTCATAATTTTTTTCAACTCGTTCACTTGACTTCATATGCTAGCCGTTGCGATCAATGGATCTGCTGGCAAATTTAAAAATAACTTACTGCTTGGATAGCAGCAGTCCTGGTATTGGACTGCTCACCTGTGGTCTGATTTGGAATGTATGGATCGTAGGGTACCGACGATGACATGGTGGTAGCTGGTTTCTGTGCTCAGTAGTGAAACGTTTAAATGACCGAGACATCCCTAATGAAATGTGACACAAAACCAGATACCCGGGTGACACTTTCCAAGCGATGGGGCTTAAAACAGAGGAAGGTTTAGAGCTTAGAGTGTATACAGGAGTATATAGAAGAGAATCAACACACTATAAAGTTACTTTACATCGATAAAAGTCGCTACATCCATAATTACTGCCATCATCGTATCGTCTACCAGGTGCTGATTTGGCTAGCAACGTCAAGATTATATAAGCGGTTCATATTACCGAATCAGGATATACACTAACAAGACCCGTCGAGCCAGCCCGGCCGAGATTTTGCGGCCAAAAATAGCAATTGACAACACCGGCACCGCCTGATGTCGAGATAGGGGTCAAACCAGGTATTCAACCTCCGCAAATGGCTCCAAAGATGTCGGTGGGTACAGCCTATCCAGTCATTCATCACACTAGGAACCGCGCCCCGCCACTAGCTACCGGCTAGTGCGGCCCTGCAGACAAGTGAAAAGTAGGGCATATAGGGCCGTTTTCCTGCAGAGTAGCTGACGCGATTGGCGGGTAACGGTGTTCAAGGTCGTTTCTGCCTCGTTGTTTGATAGTGCTCACCCCTTTTCGAAAAATTTACTTTTGAGGCCAGTTGTTTCACCAACAAGCTAGAATATTAGATAAAGTATAGCAAAAATGGACGGAGGTATGTTTGTATGGAGCCCATTCGTGGCGATGGTCATTGATTGATCCACTTTTTTTGATTTGATTTTCATGTGTTTTCGATGGATTGGGTGTTGCTAAAAGCTTGGTGATCGATTTTGGACACCGTGCGCAACTGAGTGTTGCCACCGATGATCTGGCGTTGGATCGAGCTTCAATGGCCAGTAGATCTTGCCAATGCTGTGGTCCATGGCTTCAATTCAAGACGTGTAGTCGGTAGACTTTTGTATCCAATCGGAATTTTTCCAGTGGAAATTTGCCGATTTCACCATGAGGCGTCGTGTTTAACTACTCGATTGGTGGTCGTAGGCCTAGAGCTTATGATGGTGGGTTGCTTGAGACTATGCGTTGTTAATTGGCCTGAGATCAATTTGATTCAGTCGATTCTACATGAAATTTGCGGCGTTTTTATTGCTCGTTTTACTAACTTTCAGAAGAAGTAGCTGCTTTGGTCATCGATAACGGTTCCGGTATGTGTAAGGCCGGTTTCGCCGGTGACGACGCTCCCCGTGCTGTGTTCCCTTCGATCGTCGGTAGACCAAGACATCAAGGTATCATGGTCGGTATGGGCCAAAGAGACTCATATGTCGGTGACGAGGCTCAATCCAAGAGAGGTATCTTGACCTTGAAGTACCCCATTGAGCACGGTATCGTCACCAACTGGGATGACATGGAGAAGATCTGGCATCACACTTTCTACAACGAGTTGAGAGTTGCTCCAGAAGAGCACCCAGTCTTGTTGACTGAGGCTCCAATGAACCCTAAGTCTAACAGAGAAAAGATGACTCAAATCATGTTTGAGACTTTCAACGTTCCCGCTTTCTACGTGAACATTCAAGCTGTGTTGTCCTTGTACTCCTCTGGTAGAACTACCGGTATCGTCTTGGATTCCGGTGACGGTGTTACTCACGTTGTGCCAATTTACGCCGGTTTCTCCTTGCCTCACGGTATCTTGAGAATCGACTTGGCTGGTCGTGACTTGACCGACTACTTGATGAAGATCATGTCTGAGCGTGGTTACACCTTCACCACCACTGCCGAGAGAGAAATCGTCCGTGACATCAAGGAGAAGTTGTGTTACGTCGCCTTGGACTTCGAGCAAGAGATGCAAACCTCCGCTCAATCCTCTGCCATTGAGAAGTCTTACGAGTTGCCTGATGGTCAAGTTATCACCATTGGTAACGAGAGATTCAGAGCTTCTGAGGCTTTGTTCCGTCCAGCTGACCTCGGTTTGGAAGCTGCTGGTATTGACCAGACCACTTACAACTCCATCATGAAGTGTGATGTCGATGTCCGTAAGGAATTGTACGGTAACATCGTTATGTCTGGTGGTACTACTATGTTCCCAGGTATTGCCGAGCGTATGCAAAAGGAAATTACTGCTTTGGCTCCTTCCTCGATGAAGGTCAAGATCATTGCTCCTCCAGAGAGAAAGTACTCCGTCTGGATTGGTGGTTCCATTTTGGCCTCTTTGTCTACTTTCCAACAGATGTGGATCTCAAAGCAAGAATACGACGAGTCTGGTCCATCCATTGTTCACCACAAGTGTTTCTAAATAGGTTAGACGTTTTTTTCTTCGATCAAAACTTTGTGTATCAAAAGAATATCGTTGTATTCCGACAAATCCCGTAGAGTAAAAGAAAATAGTTTGTATTCCTAGTTAACTACAATTCCAAGGCAGGCGTCTTACCCTTGAGTCTACCTAACACGCAAGATTTGGCGTAACGGACAATCACATTATCCTCATGTAACATGTCGAAACTTTCGGTGGCATCTTTTCCAGCAAAGTTCAAAATCGATTGGGCTCCACCTGGATGATCTTCTAAAAAGGAAGTCAAGTCAAGAACAACATTTTTGACAATACACCAGCAATCGTCTTTCTTGTTGTGCTTAGCTACTTCCTCGGCAGTGAATTCTTTCGATGGAATTTGAAAAGGTGTAACGTCCTTTTTAGAGACGGGTGCCTCTTGCTTTTGAGCAATTTGTTGGGCAGGTTTCTTTGAATTAGAGGAATTCTCTGACTTCGTATTGTCGCTACCACTCCAGTCAATGGTTACACTTTGAGGTTTGTTCGGATCGATATGGAGACTGATCTGTTGTAAACGGTTTAGCGCAGAACCACCAGTAGAGGAGCTTTCCCCGGTTGACAATTTCTGCATTAGGAAACTTGTGGCTTCATCAGCTGCAACTCTACCGTATACAACACAAGCCAACAACGATGAACCTCCTAACCGATTGTGGCCATGAATACCACCAGCAACTTCTCCACAAGCGTAGAGACCCTCGAATGGCTTTGAGTCTTCGCCCTTCTGGTAAATGACCTTTGTTTTGTCGTCTATCTTGACTCCACCCATGGTGAAATGCAACACTCTGGTGATAAAAGACATGTGGTATTCCTTGTCGGGTCCAAATTCAAAAGGAGTTGTGGGGAAAAACTTCTTTCCGTATGGTTCCTTTTCCTTTCCGGCAGCGTAACCATCGTACTTATCGAATTCTTCCTTCAATTTTTCTGGCTTGCAGCCAATTTCATCAGCAAGTTGCTTCCCTGTGACTTTCTTCATCAAGTTCCTTTGGGTATAATGCTTGATATGGAACAGCAACTTCTCTTCACTCTTAGTGCTCAACACTAATCTGATAGGACCATTTCCCGCTTTGATTTGTTTTTCCATTTCACCAGAGACATAATCTCTGGTTCCAAGCTCATCAACGAACCGCTCACCCTTAGCATTAAAGATGAGTCCGCCTTCACCTCTCAATGCTTCGGCTCCTAAGAACAAGAACCTTGGAGTCTCCTTGCCTGCAATGACATCCTTTTCGTTCAAGTCGATCAATCCAGTGGGGTGCACTTGGACCTTATCCATATCAATACCCACTCCGCTGTTTTTAATGACGATTTTTTGGCCATCACCGGTGGCATGGTTACCATTAGTAGAAGGTAAGTCAATAATATCCGGTCTATACTTACGGAGCAAGGAGTTCTTAGTGAAGTCAGCCGCATATCCTCCAGTAGCCAATATCACCGGGCCCAAAAGTTCACTCTTCTCTTTGGTTTCTAAGTTTTTGTACTTGACACCGGCGATCTCAAACTCTGAGCCATCCTTTTTGATCAAATCAATTACCTGGGTCCGCTTCAAAATGACCAAACGATGAGGTTCATTCTCGGCAAGATTTTCGAGACGTTCCAAAAGGCGGTACGTGATTGCCATACCGGGAAACTTGGCATCTTTTCCGCGATGCGTTCTGGGTTGAGCATGGCCACCTAATCTAGACACAACAGTCAAATCAAGATCAAATACTTCTTGGAGCCAATGTACGGCATCAGCGGAGTTATAGGTCAAAACTTTGATTAAGGCCGGATTGGCTCTGTCCTTAGCAGTTTTCAAGGTATCATCGTAGAATTGTTGGACAGAATCCTTAATTGAAAGATCAACTTGGGTTCTAGTCAATGCACCATTGATTCCAGAAGTAGCCTTTCCACTATTACCACTCAAGAACGACTGTTTGTCCAACAACACCACATTTGATCCCCGCAAGTATGCCTGGTGAGCAGCTGATAAGCCTGCGAGACCACCTCCAACAACAATTATGGGGTTTTCAGGAAATGAAGACATGAGTAAATATGAATAAAATCAGTCAGTTATGCAATATTTTCTATCGTAAAACGTCAAGAAGACCCCAATTGAAGATTTGACGAAGCCCTTAACTTTAAACTCTGGGGTTGCTTACTTGTACCCCGCCATAATTGGCGCATAATTGGTGTATGGGCCCGCTGGAGTTTGCAACCGACGTCGTTGCGGTGGGGGATACCAGATAGCCGCAAAATTGTCGGTTACCAATATCCGATCAATAATGGCTATTGCTCTTATGTACAATTAGTTATACACTTCTAATGCGAAATATACTGGAATGCATAGGTTACATCATCATGTTGCGCTTCTCTTTGTAACAATAAATCCTCATTGTTGGCTAAGTCCTCTTTCACAAGATGGTTCCAAGTGGTACTATCACCGTAGAGCATAGCGGGCGCTTTCACTGTCTGTCCATGTTCCCCACATCTCTGACACTTGTATGTATCATGAGTATCACAGATGGTATCTGGCAAGAACTGGAACAATTGTCGTAAGGTATCCGCGCTGAAAAGACGGTCAACATCTTCCTTTTCGTCAACCACACAACTAGAAAGCGAAAGCTTCATCGACTGTCTCTGGAAGATCTTCTCCTCAATTGTTCCTGTCAGGATGAATCTATAAATAAAACAATCTTTCTTCTGACCATCTCTCCAAACTCTGGCCAATGCCTGTTGATCTGAAGCTGGATTCCAGTCAGGATCAAGGAGGATCAATCTGTTGGCTCCAATAAGGTTAATACCACAACCACCGGCTTTGGATGAAAGCAAGAAAATGAACTCAGATCCTTCGGGATCATTGAACTTATCTACTAGTTTCTGTCTCTTATTAATTCCCATAGTCCCATCAAGTCTTAATGAGTGATACTTGCGATAACGACACATTCTCTCAATTAAGTCTAAAGTTGAGGTATAGTTCGAAATGAGAACGATCTTATCGTTTGTTTCTGTGTGTATTTGGTGAAGAAACCGCTCAAGCATGGCAAATTTACCGCTGTACCATGTTCTGATTTCTCTATTACGTCCTCCCAAAGAACTCTCATAGTCGTCTGGAAGTAAATGATCACAGCCCAGTATGTCATCCTTTAAGTTTAATAAGTCAGGGTGGGTGCAAAGCTTTTTAAGCATACCAATCGCCTTCAATGGTTGCGATCCGGAACCTTTCAAAAGCTTCTTAATCTCAGGTGCTGTAAGGAAATGCTTGTATAAACTCTCTTGCAAAGGCGACAACTTCACGAACATAACATATTCGTATTTGATAGGTAAGTACTTTGATAAAATATCATTAGTACGTCTGATAATGAATTTTGATACAAGTTGAGACAATTCAACCAACTTTTTGTCACCGTCTACCTTCTCCTTATCAGAAGCTTCTGAATCTCTACCTCTCAAAATGGCATTTTCGAAGTTCTTCCGGAAATCGTTTCTAGTTCCAAGATATCCAGGATTAGCGAAGTCTAATAACGAGAAATATTCAGAAAGATCATTTTGAATGGGAGTTCCCGATAAAATTACTCTACGCTCACATCTTAACGCATTTAATGCCGTGAATGTCAAAGAATCACCGTTTTTTAATCTGTGTCCTTCGTCTGCTAGCATAAGACCAACTTCGGTTCCAGCGAGTTTGTCGACGTTTCTTCTCAAAGTTTCATATGAGATAATAAGCACAGGTCTTACGATATTACGCCCTGTTGCAACCGACCATTGCTGCAAGGCATGTCCAAGATCGGCAGACTTGGTTGACTTACCGTCTACGGCTAGAGGTGTTAACACTCCTTCACCAAGCCACTTAACAATCTCATTAGCCCAATTACGCACCAAAGAAGATGGGCAAACGATGATACATTTTGATATGGTTTTGCCTCCGCTAGGACTTTGTTTTAAAAGAGTCCACATCAAGGTCAAGCATTGTAGAGTTTTTCCAAGACCCATTTCGTCAGCCATGATACATCCCTTTGCCTTAGGATCCATCAATCCAGAGGTACATCGATACAAGAATTGTACTCCAGCAATTTGATGAGGTCTCAAAATCTTTGCCAATCGAGGATCAATCACTACAGGTACGTCTGGAAACTTCGTTTGTGGTTTATAAATACCGAGTATCTCGGCCAATGATTTATGAGTCGGTCTTCTTTTGATCTTGCTCTCAGGTGAATTTTTTGATTCGTCATTTGACGATGATTCTTCTTTCTCCGGTGTCTCCTCTTTCTTTTCTTCTTTGTCTACAAGTGAGTCTACAGTGGGATCGTAGAGAACGATTGCAAATTCGGACGTGGGATCGTGAAGGGCTCTAGGTGGTACGACTAGTTGCCTTCGAGTACCCAATGTTGGAGGAGGTGCATTAATTTGTGCGTATGCTATGGCGGCGTCACTTCCTTTGGAAAATGGAACACTGAATGATTTCTTTAACTTCTTCTCTCCGTTCTCAATATTGATCAGCCTGGGCATTAAGGCACCGAATCGTTTGTTACCCACTAAATTGCCATCTGCATCCACCCCATCGGCTATATTTCCACTTACATCCTCGAAAACTTCAATATAGTTGGTAACTTTGCGTGCTTTTCTGGCCGGTTGCCTCGATTCTACATGGTTAGTTGCGAATGGAACCTTGAAGGGCCGCGTGAGTCTGAGTGCACTGTCTGTAACCGGAGGAGGCCTCTTTTCTGGTGGAACGCCAGCTCCGCTGCCTAGTGGAGTAGTGAACTCCTTGAGAAGTGGTCTCTTCATGCGATTATCTCTAGGTAGAAGGCACTTGATTCCAATAGTAAGCATTGTTTACGCGATCGTATTGCACATGCAGGAGCGATGGGGTCTTGTAACCGATAAGATCATGAGCCATAAGACGAACATCAGAGACCATATTTATTCCATTAGGTATTATTTTTGTTGATATTATAATTTATTCCTGGATAAGTCATTAGAGAAACAGCATGGACCAGTTGCTTGCAAAAGCAGGAAGCCAGGCAGTCACGTTTGCCATTCGGCTGGGTATCTCACTAGCATCAGGGTATGCTGTTCGAACAGTTACGAAATTCATGGATAAAATCCCAGAGGCGGACAAGAAGCGTCTATTAGCGAAGAGAGCGAAGATAAAAGTGAAGACGGAAATTGTGGGACAAGTTATGGACTTAATTCGATTGGCTGCAGCAAGAGGAAATACCACCTTAGAGCCTACTTTGGAACTCATTGAGTCGCTTTCCAACGATATCACTACGTTTGAAGCTGACATGGACAAGATTACTGCCAATCTTAACGATTTAAATGAGATTGACTCCGTCAAAGATGTCAATCGTTGTATGGATGAATTGCTTCGTCAACTTGACGAAGCGTTGCCTATGCTCCAATTGTCATTAATAGCAGCTGGAGTCAATATGAAATCAAACCTTTCCACCAAAATATCCCCTGGTCGTCTATTGCAGGCATCTTCTTACATTACCGGCAGCAATGATTCCGGGTCTCATATTGTAGGTCCTACTTTCGATCTTGTTTTCTATACTGTTTTCTACAATCCCAGCAGATTCAAATTTGTGGAGAAATCTGACAGCTCTTCAGATACTAGCGTCGATGAGTACTCTGCAATAAGTTGGAAGGAAGAGTATGCACGGGCTAGCGTATCAATTCGAAAGAAGACATCTTCAGTTGGCAAGTATGTGTATTCGTTAATCATAAAAGAAAACTTCGATGACGATCGTTATCATGAAGGCGAAGAGCAGCAACGAATTTATAATGTAGACGTCATCCGCCGCATGTTCTTTACTGCATCAGGTAAGCTCCTTCGTCTAGAATCTAGAAACGCTCCGGTCCTTATGCTTAAGCTAGTTGATCAAGACGATAAAGAGGAATGGGTCGCTTTGGGTCAATTAAACAAAGGTGAATTCGATGATCTGGAGGATGAAGAGTATGATGAAGAAAACGACGATGAGAGTGACGAAAAGAAAAATGACGAAGGTAAGAAACCTAATAAGGAGAAACCTGAACAAAGGGAACTGTCGATCTCGTTACTTGAATATATTTTACGGTTGACTGCAGTTCAACAAGCGGAGCAGAAGCCAATTACAGAAATACCTGACGAAAAACTTGCTCTATATTTGCAAGATGAAAATGCTACTACTAGTATATACGAGACAAATCGAGAAAAGCGAGAACGTCAGTTGAAAACAGACAAAACCAACAACATCCTCGATTTAGACTCCGCCACTAGTCGGTTGCAGAACCTTGACTTGGCACCTTAATCCAATTGTCACAAATTGATATCTTTAGATTCATATCTTATTGGAGTCATTAACTCCCCAAATAAATGATTAGATCCAAAGTCGACATTAAGCTCGTCATTTTGATTTGACATCAAATTTTCTCCCTGGTCTTCCCTTACTGGCTCCACAGAAGTGGGCCCCCTTTTGATATTGTTCCCTCCATACTCTGCCTCTTCAGAGCTATAGTCCCTTATTGGTAGTTGTTGATTGTTAATCGATCCGATGAACTTCTCGTACTCGTTCAATCTCATTTCATGAGTCTCATTAAATGGATTGTGTTCAAAGAAATCGGGATCTAAAATAGGCATTGGCTCTTGCTTGACTGCAGAGTTACTTTTGGGTGCGTACGCCGGCGTCGAAGGCGGATACGCTCCAGTACTTACTGTAGTTGAAAAGGAGCTGTTTCCGAGATGATCGAGGTGAACATTCAGCCTATTCTGACTCGTAGTTGTTGATGAGTTCGAAGCAAGGGATAATACCGAATCCGGTCGCTTTGGCCTGATTGGAGCTTGTGATTGTGTCTGACCTTGTGCATGGGCCTGGCCTTGCGCTTGAGCTTGAGCTTGGGCCTGGGCTTGGGCTTGAGCTTGGGCCTGGGCTTGGGCTTGAGCTTGGGCTTGCTTTTGGTGACTGCCTGGTATAGAAGAAAGTGGCTGTGATTCGCTGTCATCAAAGCTACAAGCACCAACTAAGGGGAAGAGTGGAAACATGTTCATGTTTTGGTCTTGGGGTTGGTTGTCATTTATAGTATGTGGTGTCTCTTGTTGCATCGAGGAAATTCCGATATTGCTTGAGGTTGATGGGATTGGAGATGAAGAATCGGAATTTGGAACATCCAGGACTTGTGGTTGTTGTTGATTTACCTTGGAATAGTCATGGACAAACAGGTCAGGTTGGTCGGGGAAGAGTGCAAAAAGACCATTATCTCCTTCAAATGCCTCCGGCATATCTTCCATGATATAATTACCACTGAATTGCGCCGAGGTAGGGTCACCTTGAGTAGTAGATGAGCTGGAATCAGATAAAACAGCAGCATAGGCGAGCGACTCGGAATCTGAGTGTGCAGCAATACCCTTTTTCTTAGTTTTGTCTAACTTTTTGCTTACCAGAGTACATGTGCACGTACAGTGGGTGCTTTTATTACATGGGCACAGCGCTAGGTGGGTCCCCGGAGATTTGCCCTTTTTGCTACAGGTGCACTGAATATGAAGGTTCTTCATTCTACGTTGTTCACGGCAATGCTGGCACTGTGAAGCTGGTCTTCCCTTTGGTTTGATCATAGTTAAAGGCTGGTCGGTATGAGAGCAGGTGGTGACTCTATGGCCCCTAATACACCTTTCGCAGGCATATTTGATTCCGTTAATCAAAACCATTTTTCGTTATTAGAAGTTTTCAAAGGAGCGAATAGATGTCGAAATTAGGGAGTTGTTGCTGGACGAATAAATAGTAGCGGGTTGAAGATGGAATCAACAAGTAGTTTATGTTGCTACAGAAAGTGAGGACGATCTGATATTTAAGTGATTTCCGAATAATACAATCACGATAACAACGGCCAAGTAATGAAGTGGCAATTTTGCTTTGTTTTCCTAGAGCTTTTGGAAAAAAGTATCTAATAAAAGTCGGGCTCAAAGAAACTTGTAAGGAAATTTACCCAAAAAATCGTCACCTGGATCGAAGAATGCGATATAAGGCGTGGGCCCCAAAACTGATCAACGCTTACCGCGTGAAAGAGGTTCGCTTTGCGAGTATACACTGACTGCCGAGGCTAGAGTGGTGTTACTTCGTTAAAGGTGATGTGTGATGATGAATAATGTTGTCTAGTAGGTTAATCTGAGAGAAAAGAAGAAAAATTGGACTGGTGTGCGCGCACCGAAACCAGAGTCTCACCGACGTTAAGGAAAGCGGCAGCGCACTTAAGAAAGAACAAGCAAGCAGTAAACAGCGAGCAACAATAGAAAGGGTCTATATAGTCGAAAGTGTCGGAAAATGCCTATACTTTGCTAAAAAGATGTTTAATGGGACATAGGGTCGACGTGACCAGTTCGTTTAGCATTACTAAGAAAGTGGCCAATTAGTCGTATGCACTCAGTCGTTCGGTTATTGATCTTGATGACGTAACTAGGTTGGTTTTCATTATCCCCCATCCTGGGGGCGCATTTCTTGACCTATTATGTAAACCTGCATAAGCGCTGTGGGGGAGGGGACGTGCGCTTAAGGGCCTTTGGCGGGGATATTTAAGTATTGAAGATAAGCTGATTGTTGCTTAATTAGCGTTGACGTCGACATTTACGAACTCTCGGTAGTTTCTATAAGTGAAAATGGTCGATATTTCCGAAGTTGAAAAGCACAAGTCGAAGGACGACTGCTGGGTCATTGTCCATAAGAAAGCATACGATGTGACGGATTTCCTTGATCAGCACCCAGGTGGTTCCGGAATCATCTTGAAATACGCTGGAAAAGATGCCACGAAAGCATTCGACCCAATTCATCCGCTGGACACTTTAGTGAAGTATTTGGACTCCAAACATCATAAGGGGGAGGTTACAGGTGATTTTCCACGCAAGAAAAAGCAACCTTCGAAATCCGCATCGAACACGGCAACAGCTTCAGTGTCAGATTCCAATCCTGGTACTTCCTCATTTGCTTCTAGCAACTTCAAGGGTTCATCAAATGTGGTAGACGAGTTTGATGTAGAATATGACGAACAAGGCAACAAGGAGCCACTTCCGGTTGTTACATTTGGCAAGACAATTAAACAAGGTGAAAAGCCAGTTGAACAGAATGACCAGGAGGAAGACGATGATGATGAGTATGATGACGACCCTGATGACCCACCTTCGGAGCATGAGCTCAGAAGACGCAAATTGATAAAGAAGATGCCCGACTTGGGTCTGATTTATAACTTGAATGATTTCGAGTTTGTTGCCCGTCACACCATGGAGAAAACGGCTTGGTCTTACTACTCGTCGGGATGTGACGACGAAATTACCTTACGTGAAAACCATTTGGCGTATCATCGTATCTACTTTAAACCTCGTGTCATGGTCGACGTAACCAACATTGATCTCTCTACCACCATGCTTGGAGCCAAAACCGGTGTTCCCTTCTATATTACAGCTACGGCATTGGGTAAATTAGGACATCCAGACGGTGAAATGGTGCTTACAAGGGCTGCTGCAAAACAAGACACCATCCAAATGATTCCTACGCTTGCTTCTTGCTCGTTTGATGAAATTGTAGATGCAGCTACAGACAAGCAAACCCAATGGTTGCAGTTGTATGTAAATGCTGATAGGGAAATTTGTCAACTGATTGTACAGCATGCTGAAAAGAGAGGCATAAAAGGTTTGTTCATAACCGTTGATGCTCCACAATTGGGCCGTCGTGAAAAGGATATGCGCTCTAAAGACATAGCCGACGTTAGCCATGTCCAAGGTGACGACGAAGCTGATAGAACCCAGGGTGCTGCCAGAGCTATTTCTTCTTTCATCGATACAAGCCTCAACTGGAAGGATATCGCCTGGTTCAGGAGTATCACCAAAATGCCAATTTTATTGAAAGGTGTCCAATGTGTGGAAGATGCTTTGATGGCTGTAGATTATGGGTGTGACGGAATCGTGCTTTCGAACCATGGAGGCCGTCAATTAGAATTCTCTCCTCCTCCAATCGAAGTATTAGCAGAATTAATGCCAATCTTGAGAAAGCGAAAAGTCGATGACAAGTTTGAGGTTTACCTTGACGGTGGAGTAAGAAGAGCTACAGACGTTTTGAAAGCCATCGCATTAGGAGCTAAGGGTGTAGGAATTGGCAGACCATTCTTGTATGCGATGTCTACTTACGGAGAGGATGGTGTGTTCAAGGCCATTCAGATCTTGAAAGAAGAGATGATTATGAACATGAGATTCTTGGGAGTTACCAAGATTGACCAGTTGAATGAATCTTACATTGATTTGAGGGGCTTGAATCGGTACATTCCAGAAGATAAGCTCTTCCGCTCGGTTTACGAACCACTCGAGTCACCTGCGTTTAAGGACACTAAACTTTAAACTCTAAAGTCGGATCCTGCATGGTATTCGGTCTTGATTTCACCGTCAGTGCATTGGCCTACAGCATGTGAAACAAAGAAGATACGTAGCGAAATAAAGCCGATGTGTATAAGTGTGTAGAAGTATAAGGCGAACATCCATTTTCGTAATCGTATATAATCACTCCGCCTATTGTAACTCCGTTTCTCCTCACTTATTTGTTTATAGATGATTCAAGCCGCCAGTCCTGTACGTAATTTTTTTTTATTGTGTTTCTCACTCCCTCAAACGCGTTCGTGTTCTCAACGAGATCAAACCACACTAAAACAAACAGAGTGCGGAGCCCGAAACAACTTTGTAACAAGGTATACTCGGAATAACTGCTTAGGACTGTTGCTGTTGTTGTTAAGTAATCAATTCTAGTCTGTGACTTTGATTCGGTTTCATTTCAACTTTATTCTTCGGTTAGCCTTGTCGATCCCAAAGAGAAAGTCAATTTTATTCTCCACCGACTTATCTTTACTTAATCCATCACAAGACCAGACCACTCTAAGCAACTTCTTTTGACAAGAAAGGCTCTTGATTCCATTAATTTTGTCCAACTCGTTGTTTTTTCTGTAACCTGTTTCGTTCGTCATTATGGTTTCAGCTTACGACGTCGGAACTCGTTGTTGGTACCCAGATGAGAAGCTTGGGTGGATAGGAGCTGTAGTCACTTCCAACAAGACTGAGGATGGTAAACATGTACTTCAACTTACTTCTGAGGCGGATGATTCCCAAGTGTTTGATGTCAAGGCCGATAATTTAAACGAAGACAATGACAAGCTTCCACCTTTACGAAATCCCCCCATCTTGGAGGCCGCAGAAGATTTGACCAGTCTTTCTTATTTAAATGAGCCTGCAGTTTTGCATGCGATCAAAGTTAGATATTCTCAACTCAATATCTACACCTACTCGGGTATTGTGTTGATCGCCACTAATCCCTTCCAAAGAGTCGACCAACTTTATTCTCAAGATATAATCCAAGCTTATGCCGGCAAACGTAGGGGAGAACTAGACCCTCATTTGTTCGCAATTGCCGAAGATGCCTACAGGTGTATGAAGACTGATAACCGTAACCAAACTATTGTGGTTAGTGGTGAATCCGGTGCCGGTAAGACCGTGAGTGCCAAGTATATTATGCGTTACTTCGCTTCGGTTGAAGAAGAGTCCGAATTGGAGTCCAACATCGGCACTGAACATAAGTCAGACATGTCCGACGTAGAGAAGCAAATTTTGGCTACCAATCCTATCATGGAAGCTTTTGGTAATGCTAAAACGACTAGAAATGATAATTCCTCTCGTTTTGGTAAGTACTTAGAGATCCTATTCGACGAGTCAACTGCCATTATTGGTGCCCGAATCAGAACGTATCTCTTAGAAAGATCAAGATTGGTGTTTCAACCTAAATCGGAGAGGAACTACCATATTTTCTACCAAATATTGGCCGGTTTGGAGCAGGATAAGAAAGATCAATTAAGCTTATTGCTGGCAGACGACTATAAGTATACCAAACAAGGTGGTGTGCCAATTATCGAAGGTGTCGATGATGCTGAAGAGTTCAGAATTACTCGCGATGCCTTAACATTGATCGGTATCGATGAGACTCAGCAGTTTGAGATTTATAAAATTCTCGCCGCTTTGTTGCACATCGGTAACATCGAGATTGTAGCCACTAGAAATGATGCTCATTTGTCATCAGATGAACCTAATTTGGCCAAGGCTTGTGAAATCCTCGGAATTGATCCTGTCGCATTCAGTAAATGGTGTGTTAAGAAGCAGATCACCACTAGAAATGAAAAGATTGTCAGCAACTTGAATCACCAGCAAGCTCTTGTTGCTAGGGACTCATTTGCTAAGTATATCTATTCTGCTCTATTCGACTGGTTAGTAGACTACGTTAACACAGATTTATGCCCTCCAGAGGTTGCTGCCAAGATCAAATCCTTTATTGGTGTTTTAGATATTTATGGATTTGAGCATTTCGAGAAGAATTCCTTCGAGCAATTCTGTATCAATTACGCTAATGAGAAATTGCAACAAGAATTCAATCAGCATGTTTTTAAGTTAGAGCAAGAAGAGTATGTCAAAGAAGAGATTGAATGGTCTTTCATCGACTTTGCCGATAATCAGCCTTGCATTGACTTGATCGAGAATAAGTTGGGTATTTTGGCATTATTGGATGAGGAGTCTCGTTTGCCAGCCGGTAATGACGAATCATGGATAGAAAAGATGTATCAAACCCTCGATAAGGAACCAACTAATAAGGTGTTCTCAAAGCCAAGATTTGGTAAAACCAAGTTCATTGTTAGCCACTATGCACTTAACGTAGAGTACGATATTGATGGTTTCATTGAGAAGAATAGAGACACAGTTGGTGAGGGACACCTTGATGTTATGAAAGCAACCACTAACAACTTATTGCAATCCATTCTTGAGATTGTAGACAAGACCTCGGCAGCTGTTAAAGATAACGTACCCTCGAAGTCGCGTTCGCTTGCTAGCAAGAAGCCAACATTGGGATCAATGTTCAAGAATTCTTTAATTGAGTTAATGAAGACTATCGATTCGACAAATGTGCATTATATTAGATGTATCAAACCTAATGAGCACAAAAAGGCTTGGGAATTCGATTCATTAATGGTGTTATCTCAATTAAGAGCTTGTGGTGTATTGGAAACAATCAGAATTTCGTGTGCTGGTTTTCCTTCCAGATGGTCCTACGTTGAGTTCGCGGATAGATATCACATTTTGGCTCCATCCGATATCTGGATGAAGGTCATGAGTGAGAATACAACACAAGAATCTGTTAGCGATTTATGTGATGACATTTTGAAACGTAACATTGAGGACAAGGGCAAATATCAATTGGGTAATACTAAGATTTTCTTCAAGGCTGGTATGTTAGCACATTTCGAGAACTTGAGATCTGATAAGTTATACCGTTCTGCCGTTATGATTCAAAAGAACATGAGAAAGCATTACTACCGCAAGAGATATTTAGAAATCCGCAAGTCACTTATCCTGTTCCAGAATTTGGGTCGTGGTTTTGTTGTGAGAGCTCAAGCAAGAAGAGAGATGGAGAAGAATGCTGCAACAAAGATTCAAACTGCCATCAGGGGTTTCTTGGCCAGAACTCAAGTAAGAAAGACCTTAGAGTCCGTAATTGTGTTACAAAAGTCCATCAGAGGTGTTCAATCTCGTCAAAGACTTTTGAAAGAACGTACTGAGAATTCTGCCGTTGTCATTCAGAAGGCTATTCGTGGTTATTCGGCAAGAAAGAGTTACAAAGATACTTTGAAGAAGGTTGTACTTATTCAATCTTGCTTCAGAAGGAAGCTTGCTTTTGCTGAACTTAAGCAATTGAAGACTGAAGCTAAGTCTGTCAACCACTTGAAAGAGGTGTCCTATAAATTGGAGAATAAGGTTATTGAACTCACTCAGTCGTTAACATCCAAGATACAAGAGAACAAGCGCATGGTCGAGGAAATTACTGGATTGAAAACATTGTTGGAGCAATCCAGTACTGCTCACGAGACATTGAAAACAAGAGAGCTTGAATTCAATGAGAGATATGACGCTCAAAACTTGGACCATCAAGAGGAGATTGCCACATTGAACAAGGAATTAGAGTCAATTAAGTCTGAATATGCTTCCGCTGAAGAGAAGATTGAAAAGTTATCACGAGAACAAGCTGACTTGAGACAAGAAGTTCTGCGCAACATTGCTGAGTTGAATGAAGCAAAGGATGCTCTTGTCAAGCGTGATACGATTGAAGTTGACTTAAAGTCACATATAGAGCAGTTGAAGTCCGAGTTGGCTAATCTACAATCGCAGCAGCTTAAGGGAGGCATTGCCAACACCAAATCGAGAAGCATGAACAACAAGCGTCACAGCAGTGCCTTGGCATGGAACTCTCCTGCCGCGCTTGATCAATTTAATAGACCTGTTTCTGTCATCGCAGTATCTCCTGATGATGAGGCTAATGTGGACGATATCAATGATGAATTGTTCCGCTTACTTAGAGATTCCAGGCAGTTGCATAGAGAGATCGTTGATGGTTTACTTAAGGGCTTGAAGATCCCTCCTGCCGGCGTTGCTGCTGACTTAACTAGAAAGGAAGTCTTATTTCCAGCCCGTATTATTATCATCATCATATCTGATATGTGGAGATTGGGCCTTACTAAAGAAAGTGAGGAATTTTTGGGTGAAGTATTGGCTGCTATTCAACAAATTGTATCTGTCTTGAAGGATGAAGATGTCATTCCAAACGGTGCCTTCTGGCTATCCAATACCCATGAATTGTACTCTTTCGTTTCATATGCTCAACAAACTATCATTTCCAATGACACTTTGTCTCATGAGATGAGTGAGGCTGAATTCGACGAGTACTTAAAGTTGGTTGCTGTTGTTAAGGAAGATTTCGAGTCACTTTCCTACAACATTTACAATATGTGGATGAAAAAGATGGAGAAGGATTTGGAGAAAAAGGCAGTCTCAGCAGTTGTCCTTTCTCAATCTCTTCCTGGATTCATGGCTCCCGAAAACTCTCCATTCTTGTCTAAGGTGTTCTCTCCTGGCATTCAATACAAGATGGATGATATCTTGAGTTTCTTCAACACCGTATATTGGTCGATGAAATCATACTTCATTGAGTACGAAGTGATGACCGAAGTTATTGTTGAGTTGTTAAGATTTGTTGATGCTTTGTGCTTTAACGACTTGATCATGAGACGTAACTTCTTATCGTGGAAGAGAGGATTGCAGTTGAATTACAACGTTACCAGATTAGAAGAGTGGTGTAAGGGTCATGAAATCCACGAGGGTTCCGGCTATTTGAGTCACTTGTTACAAGCTGCTAAATTGTTACAACTTCGTAAGAACACACCTGATGACATCGAAATTATTTACGAGATTTGTTACGCTTTGAAGCCAATTCAAATTCAAAAGCTTATTTCTCAATATTATGTTGCCGATTATGAGACACCGATAGCGCCAAATGTTTTACAAGCGGTTGCCGATCGTGTTAAAGCAAGCGACGGTGCTACTAATGATGATTTGTTCGAAATCGTTTCTACTGACGGCCATTTCAATGATCCTTTCAGAACGGTGAATTTGAGACCCTTCTCCAGAGTAGAGGCTTATGTCCCTGCTTGGTTAAGTCTCCCTGTCATCAGAAGAATCGTAGAACTCGTTGCAAAGAACGCATCAGTTCAAGAAGCTTCCGCACTTAACGGTGGAGAAGTCGAAGAATCTCAAGCATAGTAACCTTAGGCATGTATCTTAATTAGTTTGGAAATTGTATAAATAATAACTTGTTTCTATTCTATGGATAATATATTAACTTTTTAATTCTTATTAACTTCTGCAGGGGTTTTGGTTTTCATTTGAAGAGCATGAACACCTTTATTTTGTAACTCATCCTCCAACAATTTGTACACTAAACGATGCCTCATAGGCATGCTTTTGCCAGTAAACATATCGCTGACAATCTCTATGTTAAAGTGGGACTCGGTGGTGTTTGTGGCACCTCTTATTCCGGCGTGATGGGCATGCTTATATGAATCGTTAATTATGTTTAAGTGTTGAGGTGAAAATTCTTTGGTAATTTTTTCGATTATGCCCGACTCAATTGGTCCTCGTGTATTTGAAGAGGAAGACATAGTTCTTAAAGGAGAGACAAGTAACTTTGACACCCCTTTGTGGAGAAATCGTACCATCAATACTGTTCATATATTAGTTATCTACTTGTAGTTATAGCTGGTTGGTGCACGCAAAGTTGGACAGGAGCCGCATAAGGAATGAATTACGTTTGAACCAACGGCCGAGATATTCTCAAGAAGAAGACATTATACAGATCCACCGTAATCTGGACTACAAAATATACAGCCAGTACCATGAGGAGCCATGTGACTTGGGGAGATCCAGTGATGACTAACAAAGTTAACACGATCCACGAGTTTACAAGTCCAAAGTAGTATACAAGTAATTTAGGAGTCTTGCTGGGACGAAGGTCTTTTCCAGACCTTACCATTTTAGATTCACCTTTAACATTTTTTATGTAGACAGGATTGCCAACATTGTGAAAAGTCTTCTGGCAGAAGCAGCCCATCATAGTAGTCCAAAAAAAAGACTTGTAGATTGTGGGACCCTGGAAGAACATCATGGCAGCGAAAGTAGTCGCAACGACCAACATATTCAGGTTTCTGATTCTTTTGAAGATTCTGGCATTGGATTCACCACATTTTGTGTCCAATAATTTAAATGAAAGCATATTATGTCTTTGGCTGGAATGGAGAATGTTTGCGTAGTTTTATATGAATCAAATTGCGTCCGTGTATCACATGCTCTCCGCTCCCCTCCTTACTGCAGCTGGGGTAAGAGAACTTCACATGAATAGTCCGAAACGCGGCGTTCGGACTTTACACTACGGTACCCGGTAGATTCACCGCATTAACAATAGCAAGAGAAGGCAACGTTGTAAGTCATAATTACAATTGACGTAAATTGATCAATTCTAGAACATTTCACAATATCTATAACTCTGGTATTCTGTTTCTTTCATTAGGGTTTAGAAATTAAGTGCAAGTCCAGATTGCACATACAGTCTCGAACGTATGAGCGATTACAGCTAGAAATGCGGCTGTATAGAAGATGACGCCATTTACTTCTTCTAAATATGCTAATTAGATTTCTTGGACAGGTCGACCGCAGGATATGACACCAAGTTGAAGAATTGGTTAAGGTAATGTTTCAAGCCAAATAAATAGAAATTGCGAATAGCAGCAGGTACCATTGGATGGTTGATGTACTGACTTATTTGAGCATCATACAGGTCAACCACCATTTTCATATGCTTACTGTTCTTATATCTGTATCTTAAGAAGACAATAACACAGGCAAATATAAATAATTTGGCGATTACTACAAATGGCATGCGGAAAATCAGGAATATCATGGAGGGCACGGACATCAAAAATACAGAGATAAGGGCAAGCTCAGCCGACGCAGCAACGTACAAGGTTGGTTCATAGTAACGTTGGACGAAGTGGCTAAGCGATTGACCCAATTTTTGCTTGGTAGCAAACTGTATCGGAACGAAGTGTAACAAATTAGTTTGAAAATAGTCAATTACGTGGAAAATAGAGTAGAATCCAAAGCAATTAAGAGCGCCCGTAATTGGGCCTGTGACGTTGCCCGTGAAATAGAACAAAGTTGCCAAGAGGAAATACTGAATGTTGTCGTCATTGATCAATTTTGCCCTCGTTGACCTGTCCTTCCAGATTGAACTAACAAATCTGGCCAATCCTTGATTTGTGAGATAAACTTGGCTCAAGATGATGGAATAGGTAAAAATGACAGCCAATAATCCTCTATTGTAGTAAGTGGTTGAAGTGCTGAAGAATCCAAGTATAGTCTGAATTATAAAGCAGAGAGATACGCATACTTGCCCAACGAACCACCAAAATTGTTTCGATGTAAGTAAACTAGTGTAATTTTTCTTGGTGGCTGTGGAGCCTTGTTTGGGTTTAACTTCGGTAGGCATTTTAAAATTAACAATATTCTGTTCAACAGTGATAGATCAAGCTGTCCTTTGATATGACGTAAATCAGTTGCTGAAATTATGTAAGTTAAAAATCTTTAGCCTGTATATACGCTTAAACTGAGAAATACACGTTGAGGTATACTTTCCTGTATGTTGCTCGAGCAATTATGGTCACTCAGTATAACCTGATTTTATTGTCTACGCCTAGCCGATAAATCCAACATTGATAAATCTACGGTGATAAGACTTGAATATCATGGATTTTTGTTTCTTTCTTATTGGATGTGAGTATCGTCTAGATTACTGCTATCAATTGCACTCTGACCGGCTGCAAATATAACTAATTTTCCCAAGATAAACTAACCTAGTTAAAGAATTTAATAAGCCATTACCGGACGTCGGTAACATCCTGTGCTATTGCGGAAACTGCCATAATCAATCAGCTCATGCAATTCGGACTATCAACACAGTAACTCTCTTTTTTATCCCAGTCCTTCCATTCTATTTCAGCAAACGTCTCAAATGTTCCATATGTGGAGCAACCGGTGATATAAACGACGATGTAATTGCCAAGATGAAGCAGGGTCAGGCGGTGGCTATAAGCTGACGTCAATTATTTATTTTTAAGGTTAATTCAAATCTTCCATTGAGTAGGTATTATAAAATTTCTATTAGAATATAGATTCTTTGATAAGATAACATCAAATGATTGTATGTAGAGGCATAGAACCAGTAAAGTTGGTTTAGAAGTTGATGATTCTCATGGTAGTGTAACCAATTGTAACAATAACAACGTATGCAATAACTGAACTGGGCACCCCTCTGGTAATAAATGTGCTGACAGTCAAGTATGGCTTTCCGAACTCATCTGTCATGCAAATAGCAGTTACGTTTGGGAATCCTGATGTGGGAAGCCCCATTGCAGCCGAACACAATAAGGCACTAGCCATAATCAATAATCTTGGGTGAGGTTCTGGCAAGTCGCTACCAATCTCCGACACGAGAGGAATAATGATTAACGCAGCTACCGTATGCGATACAAAAGTAGCCATGATTAAAATAAGAAGGCCAAAGGTAAGCGTTACCCCAAATAAAGACAAATCCTGTACTTCATTTTGAATTGTGACCGCTATCTTGGACAACAATCCCGAAGAGGCCACACCCTTCCCTAAAGCAGTTCCACCCATTGCAAGGATTACAATATTCCATGGGTAATTATTAAAATCTTCGGTTGTCAATAATCCAGGACCGAAAAACAAGATCAAAGGAATCAAGGCAATAATTCCCATTTCACCAAATATACCTTCGAGTCTGGAAGCGATGCACCACAAGAAAATGGTCATTATGGATACACTAATAATATACCATTGGATGACAGTGAATTTATCGTCCATTTGGCGGAAAGCCACTAGCTTTGTATTGCTTGAGTTACACTTGAAGGCTACCAAGAGAAACACCCAAATTAAAAGTAATGCTATGATGCATACAGGGAGTGCGATAACGAACCATTGACCCCATGAAGGTTGGGGATCCATCGCACCAATCGCTATCATATTTTGTGGCGAGGCAATTGGAGATGCCATACCACCGATGTTGGATGCAAGTGCGATACCTAGAATTAGGGCACTGATAAATTGTGAGTCTTTGGGAAGAGTTCTCAAAAGTGGCTGAATCAAAGAGAAACATAACACTGGAGCTGCTACGTTCGAGATCCACATTGATGCAAATAAAGCCACACCCATTATAGTTAATAAAACAAAAGACGGGTTCGTTCCTGCTTTTGATAAAATCCAGGTTGAGAGTACTTTGGCGATATGGTACTTCGACAACGCAGCTGCGAGAGTGAAACCTCCTAAAAGTAAAAGGATCACTGAGTTCCACATAGTAGACAAAATGAATTTGGATCCTGTCAAAGAATCCATTACAGAGCCATCCTCATTCTTCAATATGTTGAACACGATAATTAAAAGAGGTATCATGAGGGAGGTGACGAAAAGTGGAATGGCTTCTGTTGCCCATAAAAGGGATGCACAAATAAGCAATGCAAAACAATTCTTTTGTTGCTCGTCCTCGAACGGCGAGACGTTCAAGAGTATTATGGTTAAGACAGTTATGGAAAGTATCTTGACAACGGTGGGATTACGGAATGACAATTCGAATCGAGCAAGGGCTGACTTCGACACATTGTCATCCTTTCCGTCCGTGACTTGAGAATTTGCGGCCTGCTTCTTTCTTTCTAAACCAATCATGTCCCTCCAAACAGTATTACGTTCCCAGATTACATGTTCACGAAGATGAATAGACAACTCCGCTTTCGCAGTTTCTAAATCATTTCCATGGTTACAGATAAGAGCATATAACTTAATTAGAGACTGCAAGTTTTCCTTTACCTTCTGAATTGTAGACTCTTTGAAAATGTAAGATCTTGAAGGAAGGCTTTCCAAATACTCATCCTTCAAATTAGTATCCAACGATTTGTCGAATTTCTTTAATGCTTTCTTGAAACCAGTTTGGTTCAACTCAATGTATGACTCTAGTTCTGAAAGGGTGGTATACAAACCAATCACTCTCTTTCTTAAAAATATTCGGCTTTCGGATAATAGTACCAACTGAGGTGGTAATTGGTTAGTCAATTCTCCCCAAAGGGCCGCAGTCTTAGGAGACTTTAAATATTTATCAATGGACTTTGATTTAGTCAAACTTGTTCCATCTAATGCTGCTTCTTGGTCCCCATTAAAAGTCTCTGGGTCTCTAAGTTCCTCCCCATCCGTTGCTTCTGTTTCAGGATCAGTTACAGTCTGAAAGTTGTCGTTAGAGACCTCCGAATCGGCTCTCTCTCTACTGCCCTGCAGTTTAGACCTGCTGAGACGAAAATCGCTGAAGTCAGAAGGGTGTCTTTTAGAAGCAACCTCAACTTCTGATTCAAAATTCTCTATGTCATTTATCAATTCCTCGAGGTTACTGAAAATTATTGACTCTCGTGTCTCATAAAAATCGTCTATTTTTCGTAATTCAGCATCCAAGGCAGTTTTAAACACGGTAGATGCGTCAGGACGGCCTTCATGTTCGTGGGGCGCTAAATAGCTGGTTTCTGAATCTCCTCCAGCTCTTAATGAATCTCGTTGTAAGGAGTAAATAAGTTTCTTAAGTGAGGTGTACGCAATGTACTTAGAAGACCATTCAGGCACAGCATTAAACTGCAATGAATGGGAGAACTTCATTGAAGCGTAGCCCCTGTGGTATCTTCTTCGATTCAAATTTCTCTACTTACTGTGGTGTATGCACTACTCTTCGAGATAGTGAGGCTCAAGCATAGAAGCTGATACGATAAATTTCCTTAAAAATGTTCGGCAGGATTTTGAATCGTCCAAATAATCATAGACTACAAATTTAAATAATGCCTTTTTGCCTCATCTTTTGAATCTTTTAGTTGTTACAAATTACAAAAATTGTTTCGCTGTTATGTTCCAATATTGCAATTATCCACAATTTTGGAAACTGACGAAAATAATTATTTTTTTGCTACGATCAGTTAATGCGTTATAATTCGGATCGAATTCCTTAACTTGATTTGAATAACTCAACAACTGACGCTTCTAAATACGAGTATCTCTGAAATACGTACGCGATAGTTCGTTTAGGCAACGATATATCTAATCAGATAACATTATCGTTCTATGTAAAAAAATAGATTTAATCGTGATCTTAATAGGCTCAGCAACAAATCAAGACATGATTCTCTTACCTGTCAGGGACATTGTTTGTTGCCCTCGAATACCAGTTCAGTTTAATTGCTAACTTTCGGAGCGCAGCAGTCGTGCGCTTCCGGCCCGAAGAACTTTGCGGGGGACTGTTGGGGAAATGCCGGATAACATATCTCGGTAAGCCGCCCGAGTAAAATTGTTGCATGTCCTTGTGGCAACAAGTGAGAAGCTTAATAATAAATCGTGATCTACGTACTCCTCCAACAACTATAGGTGTGCGTCCTACTGAGACTCACCCTTTGAAAGTTATCGAGAGATTTCTTATTGACAAGTCGAATTTCATAGCGCTTGGCGCACTAGCTTCTGCATTTTTATATATAATCGCACCTTCCGTCCCACTATTTCAAACAAAGGATAAGGACATGTTCACCAAACGACCTGACAAATACACAACTGGTCTTATCAATTTGAGAAATGACTGCTTCGCCAATTCATCTCTTCAAGCATACCTGTCCCTTCCAGGATTCACAGACTATTTAAATAATTTCATATCGGGATTCCATGAACTTGAAAAGTTCATGCAAAATTTTGGTTTATCGGCCAAGGATTTGCCTTCAAATTCAGACTCGAAGCTGGAAAAGAGTAGGGACAAGAATAGCACCAAATTCGAAATCCCTTTGCATTTGGCGATGGCGGATATTGTCAAGAAACTACAAGAAACCAGGATGACCTCGAGGACGATCTCCGTTTGGACGTTTCTCCATTCATTGGAAAAGATATTCAATGCTAGAATTTCAAGGTCTCAGCATGATGCCCATGAGCTCACCCTTTTAATTAATGAGACTTTGGAGAACGAAAGCATCAAGATATTGAAGTATTATAGACATTATGATAAAATATTCCAGGACAATCAGGATGCAATAGAGACATTAGAGAGCTTCGAGATACCTGAGTTTCCCTTTAATGGATTGACTCTTTCTCAGATGACATGTTTGAAATGTTCATACGTTTCGAAGCCTGATTTCTCATCATTCTTAATGCTTACATTGCACACCCCTCAACTGGTTTCCACAGATCTTGATACAATGCTAGAAAATAATGATTCGGAAACAATTGAAGGATACCAATGTATGAAGTGCCGTATTTCGAAGATTATTGAAAATGAGGACTTCATGGCTAAAGATAAGCCTTTAGAATACTCGGCCGACGAGAAAAAAATTTTGGACCGTTTAAGAGAACTTAATAACGACAAGCAATTGAGTATCAACCAGGATTTCGAGAAGAGCATCGAAGAATACATCAAGAATTATAAGAAGGGGGCTGTTGATATTTCCAAGGTGGAATCAACCGTGTTGAGAAAGGCCCAAATCTTAAAGCCTCCAAAGATTTTCGGGATTCACTTATCAAGATCTAACTTTAACGGGATAGAGGTTACAAGGAACCCATGTAGGGTTCTGTTTACTGATAATCTTTCCCTTTCGATTGGTCAAAAGTATCACCAGGAACTCATGCATTTCCAGGCGGCCGCTCAAGAAGGACACTTTAACGATGGTCAGCAAATAAAGTCAAATGTATTGACCACTGATGTGAATGATATGGAGGATGAAGAAGTTCAAAGAGAAGATGTTGACGTAAAGGGTACCAGTGAGGAGGACCCGGATGAAGATACCAACGAAGGTAGTACCGCTACAGAAGAGGACGGAAATCTGGATACTTCTGACGCTTCCTCAGTGTCAACCTCTACTTCCTCAGTACAGCCAAGCGTGAATACCAATACTACTCACGAAATGAGTTGGCATACCGATATGAAGAAGAATACGGATCCTTTGTCGACTTCTACCACGTTGAGAACACAAGAGACTTTGAACAACACCCCTATCACTGAGGATCAGACTGATAATTTGAAAAGACACTTTCAGAAATTCAAGTTTAATGAAAATGATAAGTACAAATACCGTCTCAAGGCTATGATTCGACACCAGGGGTCACACACTCAAGGCCATTATGAATGTTACAAGCATAAGCCTCTTTTCGTTAAGGATAAAGATGGAAATATTTTAAAGCTTTCCCCAGAAATCCGCGATACTTGGAATGATCAAGTGCCAGAGGAACTTGAACAGATAGATGAAGCTGCAGAGACTTCGGCTGAAGTTACAACCGATGAACCTGCAAAAAATAACAATAACGGCAGACTGCGAAAGTTCACTCTTAGCTCCGCTAGGCGACCTTCTGCGATTTCAAACGACTCTAACCAAGGTCGCAATAGAACTTACTCCGAAAGCTCGAACAATTCGTCTGGAATGTCCGGATCCGATCAAGAATTTGGAAGTGGAGGCTTTAGAAGAAAGTTATCGAATTTCATTGGTAAACGGCCTTCTGTCTTCCAGGCACATGCAGAGGAGACTCAGATTCAAGAGATAATTAATTCTGGCTTGGCAACTCCTGCAGAGTTATTGGTTGGTGGTATGGAAACCGACTACTTTAACGCTCCAGTAGACTCACAAGAACTTACTAGATACCTAGAGAATCAACAGCATGAAGCAAAAAGAGCAAACGATGAGTCGACTAAAGTGAAGTTAAAGAAAATTCCTTCAGTAATAAAACATCCATACTGGAGAATTAGTGACTCTACTATTAGCGAAGTATCTCGTTCTTCCGTTTTGCTTGAAACTACAGCAGTATATATGCTCTACTATGAGCGTGTTGACCGAAAACAAATACACCAACATTAAATTTACGTATGGATGGTGAATACATGTATTCTGCTTTTAGCTAATTATAAATTGCGCGCATTTCAAAACTACATTTAATGACTTTAAATCCACTGAGGACGAGTACTCAGCCTTCAAGCGGACTGTTCCTCGCTCCGAGAAAGCCGCTAAGTCTGAGCACTCGTGCTCCTAGTAATGCTCGCAAGAAGGTTGTTCTAGAACCAGGGCATTCTCCTCTAGACTGGGCACAATTGAATCGAACTGCCTCCAAAGAAACTTTGAGGGGTGTGCCAGAACTGACACCACCAGCAAGCTTTGTACGAGTAACAAAAGAACAGCTCAAACAACATAAATATCGTCATGATTGCTGGACATCCATAAATGGTAGAGTATACAATATAACTCCCTATCTAAACTTCCATCCCGGTGGAGTTGACGAGATCATGAAATGTGCAGGCCGAGATGGAACATTATTATTTAATAAAATACACAGCTGGGTTAATGCAGATCGAATGCTTGCAAATTGTTGCATTGGACAGCTAGCTGGATGAATTAGCTGCATTTTTAAATTCTTGATTTCCCAGAGTTACCACATTGTCAAGCATCCAGTCATGAGCTTCGCATGGAACTTCATCAAAAATTTGTTCCTTTAAACCCATTCCAAGTAACACTGGTAATTTAGCAAACTGGCGATAATATGCACTTAGAAATTCGTCATAAAATCCAGCTCCGTGTCCCAATCGTTGGCAATTTATAGAGAAGGCGACTCCAGGAACTATTAATAGATCTAATCCAGCCGTATCAAGAACATCCACGCCATGTTCTGGCTCTCTTATTCCATAAGTTCCGTTGGGCTTTAACTTATTTAATAATTCGTAGCTTTCAATTTGTAACATAGATAGATGATTGTATCTTCGTCCCTTTTCAGCATAGAATTCACATTTTGGCAAAAAGACCTGCTTCTTATCTTGGAAGCATTTTTTAATAATTATGTCAGTTTGAACCTCTGTTGGCATATTCAAATATAGACCCACTGACTTTGCCAGTTTAAAGACATTGCTTTTGATCACGAAATTGTTTATCTCCTCTGATTGAATAGCAATTGAACTTGGAGATAGGCTGTTAAGAATTTTCTTAACGTTACGCCTGAACTCTTTCTTTCCTACACTCATTGAGTGAATTGACTCTTTGACTCTGTCCCTGATGAGCGATAACACAATATATGGGTGTATGGATGTATCTGTTGCTGCAAGAGAGACCCGTCTGGCTTACATGCGTTCAAAATTAATTAAATTGGTGAGCTGCAAACTAAGTTCAAAAATAACTCCAATAAGTGCACTATTCTACTCTTGTACGATTACTACTGAAATCCTACAATACAACAATCACTGATTCACGGATAGCACATTCTCATCGAAACGAACTGATTTACGTCTCTCGAAGTGGTCTGTATCAGGTATTTCGAGTTCAATTCCCTTATCGCCAATTGAATCTTTAGCCTCGTTAAGCATCTTCCGAATGTCAGCAGCCTGTTCCTTTAAGGCAGAGCCTTGACTTGATTTTCTTCTCTGTTGGAGCTTAAGGTCGGAAGTACATTTTTGGCAAGTGCACAAAAATCCCCAATTCACGCGTAACTCTCTCTGCCTTTGTTGAACCGTGTGTGATGGATTAACGTAAGAGGTGGTGAGCTCTTCTCCAGCTTTAATATCCTTAGCGGCGAAAACTTTTAAGCTATCGATTCTTGAGTTCGCTGAAGTTTCAACATCAGTATTGGGCTCACAATTGTGATTCAAATGGGATTGTACTTCAAATATGCAAGAGTCCAAGTTGTTTATGTTAAATGTTCCCAACATATGCATAAATTCATCGAATGTCACTGCTTCCTCACAACCGGGAAATACTTCCTTAAATTTCAGATAGCCTTGTTTCCATAAAGCTTCTTGTTGTTCCAAGACAAAGAGGGCACCTCCTTGCATATTATCAAAAGCACCAGCAGAAGAATTGATAGCATTATATCGAGTAGCTTGAGAAACTCTCGCCATTGATTTGAAATAAGCAGCCTTCCTACCTGAAGTATCCAAGATCATATTACCATATATGTGAGTAATTGCAAATAATGCATTCCACTGCTCTTTTACGCAATAGTCTTCTAGGTCAAGGTACCCAGAAGCATTTATTTTCTTTTTCGATTGCTTGTTTGATCCTTGATGGCTCATGTTATGCTTAAAATGCGAGTGGAGTATATCTAAGGTCTTACATTCCTTCGAACACCATACCTCAGAGCAGACGTTACAATCTAACCCCCTTAGGACTGCCAATCCCGAATTTGACCTTGCCAGTAATTTCCCGCAGTATGAGCAGGCCTTACCAGTCTTTATGAGATTAACGTTAGCTAAAGTGGGAACGAAAAAATAAGGTTTCTCCTCCCATATTAGATCTCCCTTTCTGATGTTATATTTAGCAAACAAGGCCTTACCTCTTTTTGAAGTCATAGTGACTCTCACTTTGCTGGGCAATTCTGTATTGGCTAAAATGCTTGATTTGATCTCATTTGCGTAGGTGAATTGTTGATTTGTCGTCAATAATCCGAACTTCTTTAGTAAAGCTTTTACTCGTTTCTCTGATAACGACCAGTTGACGTGCCTTTTTTTAATCAAGGCATGCAATTTGGGAATACCTAAAGATTCCAGAGCTGGATCTTCTTTCCATATCGCAATGACATCATCAACGATTTGTCTTTCATGAGGGACTACGGGATCTGTCGGTTCATCTACATGGTCATTAATACTTATAATCTCTAGCTTAGACTTTATGCTGCTATTTTCGTCCTTTGTCATGATGGTAGAAAGGAATCGACGAAACGTAAAATTTCATAATCCCTATACAGGACAAGATGGGTATGTCTCCCCACATAATGCGTTTTAAGACTTCCAAATCTTCTTCAATGGAGACAACACACTCTTCAGAGATTGCAAATTTGTTGCCCTCCCTGTGTCAGTTAGATGGGCCGCACTCTTAACGAGAACTTTATTATTCTCATCCTTAATGGTACTTTCCAATTCAACTTCCGTTTGTCCTGAAGCCCCATTCGAAGTAGCCTTACGAGTTTCGATAATCAAAAACTGGTTAGCAAAGGTTGGATATTTATAATTAATCGTCATCTCATCTACTTTGAAATCCCCCTTCAAATTAGATCGAGTACTTCCACTCAACGAAGCGCATCTCTTGAAGCATTCATTTAAGAAAGTAGCAATAACGCCACCATGAATCATTAATGGAAACCCACATAATCTATATCCAGCATGGATGATCGTGACACATTCGTCTGTATCGATATTGTGGAAAGTAACCGGTTGAATCAAAATTCCTCCAGGTTGGCCCAAAGTGTGATTAGCAATTGACGCTTTTGCATACTCTTCCTGAAATTTCTTAGCTTCATCTGGATTGGAATTATCAAGAAGATTTCTATCTAAGTTTTCCCATGACGATAATTTCACCCATCGTTCATTTCCTTTGGGGTGTGTGAGTCGTTGATACTGTGGAAGATTTTTCAATTTGTATTCCAATTGAATAACGTTTTGAGGATGAGTCATAGAGCTCTCTGTAAAGTCAGCATACCAGTCGAAAACAGTCTCCCGGTACGCTAGGTATGATCCTGCCAAAAAGAAGGCGGACGTTACCATCCAATTTACGTAGGACTTACTTCGCTTTTGCGGAAACGGCGAATCGAATTCGTTCCTTGTTGCATATAGACGTCTAGGAAGTTGTTTACAAGATAAGAATGCCCGAAAAGAAGAAGGATAACGTCGAATTGGCCTTACACGGAACATGTTTGACTCTTCAGGGATTGTCCGGTGCTTTTATTAGGATCGCGCATGCAGTTCTGCACTTCAAAATATGGCCTGAACGAAATCAACCGTAGATTTCTGAATCAGGAAGTAATAAAAAAGAGCATAGAGAAGCTAGCACCCCGATACTCAAAACGGCCAAAGAATTCAAGCGCTAAAATCTGACTTTAAAGAACCCCGGATTTGACACCGAACTTATATACTTCAGCAAATAAAACTTAAATACGGAGCCTGGCATCACAAATTCAATAATCAAGACTATTTCCAATAAATATAAAATCCCCAGAAAATCAATTTTTCAGACAAAAATCAAATATAAATCTTACAGTCAGAATATCGTCTCATAATCATTGATTAAAGCAAACTACTGCCAAACGCGAACTTAATTGCGTACTGGGCCAGATAAAATAAAAAATATATAGAAAATTAATATCCATTTAAATCGACATCAATCAAGTTTCCAAAAGTGTACTAATCATACATAACTAATTCCTAATCACGGCCCTTTACGGAAATGTACCGATTGCCAACACAGAAAAACCATCCGCTCAACATAACATGTCTACATAATTAGTAATTACAGACACCAGTTAAGTCCAACAGACCTTAAAGCAAAAAGTGTACACGATTTAAATATAACAAATACCAAAAGCACTAACAAGAAAATAAAACACTTGTGAGTAGAACAATTAAGACTAAAAGACAAAATTGCACAAGAATAAAGACAGCACCATAACTTCAACTATGATCAACATACTACCTCTATACCTTGTAAAATAATTAGCCTCCAACATAATCCCACAAATTTCCAAGAGATGGCAAAGAAGGAAATCTCCAAAAGAATGATACAAAATACTACAGCACTCAACACAACGAACTCACAACTTTTAATAAAAGCGTAATGAAATAGGCAACATAATAAAAAATTCATTGACGAAAACAATAATGAGAACTTATTGAATTTCTATAACTTTCGTCTTTTAGATATCATGCAGTAAAAGAAAAGAGAGCCTTTAACGATTAATGAACCACCAATTACGAATCAGAGAAAGCCAACAACTTTAAGTAACTACAGTCAATGCATATAGTCAAGTCTAAGTACAATAGCACAGTTACACATACAGAATGAAACAAGCATTTGAAAACGAAAAGTTCTACAATTATCATTGCAACAAGCATTAGCTCGATATCTCCTATCTCCCAAAGAACAGAGACGGAAATGATCATCATGAATCCATAGTACATACCTGATAGTCCATATATGAGGTCACTTACTACTGCCCGCCTTGTAGATAAATAACGATCCAGAGCGTTAGTTGTATTTACGTCATTGTATGACCATTGTGGAAGCAGTGAATGCTAAAACAGAGTCGTAGGGCGGGTGATGTTTACAGAATAGAGTAAGTTTACTGAAAATATAAGCATTAAGCTGCACTCAATGCAAGACTAAAGAATTATTATAGCTAATGAGAATATAATCAATGTTGGCAGGCGGATAACGTAGAAAAGCATTAGCCAATGCTGCAGTGGTAGAACCAGCTCAGGCAGTTCCAATAAGCAGCCGGCACACCGACGGAAAGCTTGTACGAGATACTAAATAAGATGCTATTCACTGTGATTACTATCTAGGTTCCACAGAATCGGATTACACGAGATTATATATTCCTTCGGAGCCGATCTCTGTATAACGCTTTAGGTACATTGTAGTATCGTATCTTGAAATAAAGCTTATATTTGACATAGCGTCATGTTTTGAAATTTGGTCTTATATGTTGTATGTCATCTTTTATATGTTCGCTGTCGAGCTTCTTTGGATAGATAGCGACTGCTAATCAATGTAGCTGTAATTAAGGCCGTATTTCTCTGTTGGAATGCTGGATCTAATGTTTTTGTTGGGCATGACCTATTACATAGGGGTCCTGAATTATGCCTTTGGGTCGATGCACTATATCTTTTATTGAGTTTGCTTCTCGCCAATATCATGGATCATATTTATTTGGATACTTGTATTGTTAAGGTGTTGGCTGTTGGATTTCTTTTCGGTATGTTTTCCCTGGAATTGCAGGGATAAGTTATGAAAGTAGATGCTTTATCGTTATTTTATTTTTACTGCTGTGAATTCTGTGATGTACATTAAGTTGAATTGGGTGTAGGTGTTTGTGAACATGCTGTTGTAGGGATGTTGAGAACCTATTTTTAGTTCAGAATATTGGCATCATTTAGTTCTTGTCGCTACTTTTGTCTTTTTGCTTTCTGTTGTATGACTGTTTTACTATTTTTTTTTTTTGCTTTTCTTTTTTTGTAGACTAAATATAACGATGTAATGGCCTTTTCCGTTTACAGCTTGCATGGTCTGTTGAATCTAATAAGTGTTACTTTGCGTTCTTATTTTACGTTCAGGTGGTCTGAATCTGAATTATATCATGATCTTTACGGGATCTTACTGTTTTTTGTATAACAATATGATAAGTCTAGGTTACACAGTTTCTTTGTATGAGAATATCGATTAACTTTTCTATTTCTATAATCTAACTATAAAAACCTTGCAGGAATAAGTAGTCGGTAATTTCTTTGATCGTTTTCGATAAGTCAGTCTGGATTTTGAAAATACCCTTCTCGCTGTTAGACTCTCCATCAAAATTGACGATGATTGAATTGCCAGAACCGACGGCTTCAGCAACCTTTTGTGCGGTAGGACTGGCTACAATGACACCGGTACCGGCCAGGACTAGCTCCTGGACTACGAAGCCTGATTCCAACTCCTCTGGTAAGTTGGTAATTCTGCGACCACCTTTAAATTGATTCAACGTGGACTGCAAGGCAATTGCCAAATAAGCACCAGTCCGAGCTTCGGATCCTGATGTGTTGATAGAAACAACAAATCCCTGCTTAGAACGAGGAGGATTGGTCTCCCTTAAGATTCTAACTACTTCAGGGTAAGAAAACCAACCAGGAATTTCAGATCCGTCTCTCAAGGCCTGGCGAAGTTGAGTACCCGAGATGTTTGCAGTCTTAACTTTACTTGTATCAATGGTGTCAATCGGAGCGTACCTGTCTTCGTCTGGTAAGTATGTAACCATTCTGAATGGAACAACTTTTATCTTTGGAGAAAGCTCGTCACTATATTGAGCCAAAAGTTCTTGCGCATCATAAGGGCCATAAAAGTCGACACCTTTCGAATTTTTACCAGGTCCAGCATGGTCCCTACCAACAATAAAGTGATCGACACCGTAATTAAGCCTAATCAAACAATGCCACATGGCTTCTCTGTCTCCACCCATTCGCATAGCTAGAGGCAAAAGAGACAAAGTAGCAAGACCATCAGGGAATTTTTTTAAAATCTCTTGATAAACTTTAACTCTAGTATGGTGATCAATATCACCAGGCTTAGTCAATCCGACTACTGGATGGATCAATATATGGCCGTCCTTGCCGAGATCGTTCGCAGCACGGACAGTAAGTTCTCTATGAGCACGATGCATAGGGTTTCTAGTTTGGAATGCAACTATCTTGTGTTCATCCCACTGCAACTTGTGAAATTCTTCTCTTAACTCAGTTGGAGTTTTTCTAAATTCAACGTAGTCATAATGTTTTGGATAGTCAAGAGCTTTTAAAGAACCACCGATATAGAAGTCACCAGCGGTTTCGTATAAATACTTCACAGCGGGATGCTCAGGGTCTCCTCTGAACACCTTCTGTGCCTCGACTTTTTTGTCGGGTTTATAAATAGATTCGATTGAAATGATTGCTAACGGCGTCTCATCTCTGAAATCAACCAAAACTACTTGGTCACCTTTGGAGCGCTTTGAAGCTTCGGACTCCGACACATCTAAGGTGATTGGCATTGGCCATAAGAGCCCTTTTCCCGAGTCATCGGTAACAGATGACAATCTTAAGTCATTAACAACACTTTCATAGTCTGCCTCATTCAAAAAACCTTGCAAAGGAGAGAAACCACCGTTCAAGATAAGCTCCAAGTCACATAATTGCCGTGGTGTCAACACCAATTTAGGAAGTTTAGAAACTTGGCTCAAAAGAGTATCTCTCTCAGGACGGTCCCTGAGGACAAGGTCAAGCAAAACACCACCGTGAGGTACTGGGATAGGCATAGGAAAGCTGTTATATCTGGCCGTTGCAGAAATGCATATTATATGGAGTCAATCATATCATCACACGTGACAAATTGTAACTAATTTGATGCAGTCGAGATGAAGGGTTCTCTAAGACTGTATAATAACGGATAATAAAAATATAACAAGTCGGTTATACTGTTATTTCGTACTATTTACGAGGCAATAGTAAAGATCAGATCAAGATAACTACATTCATATGTTGATGTAGACAAAATGACTTTCAAATAAAAATGTAACTATTTAGTAGAGAATCCATTATCTTAATCAGATTTTTACAAATTTTCGAAAAATACGTTAAACTTCAAATTCAGGATCGTAGGATAATTTTTCACAGGTTTTTCCTTTCGTCCAATTTTTTTAACATGGATTCACCGAAATCCCCGCCCTCCGCGTTTCGCGGGGGAGACTTGCTATCATTTACATCTGATTACATAACTCGGTTGGTCGACATCAATACGTAGACTACTGTAACGTAGAACGAAATGGAACTCAAGTAACCGTTAGAGGATGTTCCTCGAGCTTCGTACGCGTTGGATACGTTATGCTGCCTCTTTACTAATAATTCAATTTCATTATTAATCCGCCGAAGTTCGGTGCTCACAAATCCGGGATTGGAAATTTTTGGGCCAGACGCACGCAATAGGCCATAACTCCCTCATAATTATCTTTTTTTATAAATATCAAGAGACAAGTCTGCTTTGCAAATTGTTATTCTAAGTATCGAAAATCTTTTGAATTTAACTGAAATATGTCTTCCCCATCGTAAGTAAATCAATTGAGTTTTGTTCTTGAGATAGAAGAGGTTCCCAAATTGCCGCCTACCCGAGGGGGGCCGAAAATTCAAGTGACTTAGCATTGATTTATTTCAATTTTTTAGTTGCTGGTCGTCCGCAATTAATCTTCATAAAATCAACAATGCTGGCTATGGATAGGCTTACCTCAGTGAGGTCACATTTGTTACCTCTGAATACATCAGCACAATTGAACAGTACTAACATACCTAGTGGCGATATTGGTTTGATTGGTTTGGCCGTCATGGGTCAAAACTTAATCTTGAACGCTGCGGACAATGGATTTACTGTTGTGGCATACAACAGAACCGTGTCCAAGGTAGACCACTTCTTGGAGAACGAAGCCAAGGGTAAGTCAATCATTGGTGCCCACTCTATTGAAGAGTTGTGTGCCAACTTGAAGAGACCAAGAAGAATCATTTTGTTGGTCAAGGCTGGTAAGCCAGTTGATGACTTCATTGACAGCTTATTGCCTCACTTGGAGAAGGGCGACATCATCATTGACGGTGGTAACTCCCATTTCCCCGACTCCAACCGTCGTTGTGCCGACTTGGAGAAGAAGGGTATCTTGTTCGTTGGATCTGGTGTCTCTGGTGGTGAAGAAGGTGCCCGTTACGGTCCTTCTTTGATGCCTGGTGGACATCCAGACGCCTGGCCACACATCAAGGAGATTTTCCAAAGTATTGCTGCCAAGTCTGATGGTGAGCCTTGTTGTGACTGGGTTGGTGATGCTGGTGCCGGTCATTACGTCAAGATGGTACACAACGGTATTGAGTACGGTGATATGCAATTGATTTGTGAGGCTTACGACTTGATGAAGCGTGTCGGCAAGTTCACCAATAAGGAGATCGGTGACGTTTTCGCCAAATGGAACAAGGGTGTTTTAGACTCTTTCTTGATCGAGATCACCAGAGACATCTTATACTTCAATGACCCAACCGATGGAAAACCATTGTTGGAGAAGATCTTGGACTCCGCCGGTCAAAAGGGTACTGGTAAGTGGACTGCTATTAACGCCTTGGACTTAGGTATGCCAGTCACCTTGATCGGTGAAGCTGTCTTCGCTCGTTGTTTGTCTTCCTTGAAGGAGGAGAGAGTCAGAGCTTCTTCTCTCTTGCAAGGACCAGAGGCTGACGCCTCTCCAATTCAAGACAAAGAGAAGTTTGTTGACGACTTGGAACAAGCTTTGTACGCCTCCAAGATTATCTCTTACGCTCAAGGTTTCATGTTGATCAGAGAGGCTGCCAAGGAGTACGGATGGAAATTGAACAACCCTGCCATTGCTTTGATGTGGAGAGGTGGTTGCATTATCAGATCTGTTTTCTTAGCTGAGATCACTGCTGCTTACCGTGAAAACCCTGAATTGGAGAACTTGTTGTTCCATCCTTTCTTCAACAAGGCTATCACCAAGGCTCAAAAGGGATGGAGATCCACTATCGGTAAGGCAGTTGAGGCCGGTATCCCTGTCCCTGCTTTCACCACTGCTCTTTCCTTCTACGATGGTTACAGATCTGAGAAGTTGCCTGCTAACTTGTTGCAGGCTCAAAGAGACTACTTCGGTGCCCATACCTTCAAGGTTTTGCCAGGTCAAGAAAACGACTTCGTCCACGGTGACTGGATTCACGTCAACTGGACTGGTAAGGGTGGAAATGTTTCAGCTTCTACTTATGATGCTTAAGCTTAGTATGCTGATTCTTACATCTGAACTATTGTTTCTTGAATTTAAGTAGTAAAAAGAACAAATCTAAACTATTGTATTAAAACTTTGTAGAGAAGCAAAGCATTAAAAAAAAAAAAACAAAGATTACGCAGTAGGTTCTCTTCTCTTCCATTCCATGATCAAATCATCCTTTGGAAATATAGTTGCAAAAACCTTGATTTGTTCTGACAATGGTGTAGTATGGTGAATCAAATCGGCATGCATCATGAACTTTCCTAACATTCCAGTAAATAACATTAATACATACGTTTGTCCTAGGCAAACGTGAGGTCCAGTTCCAAACACTAACCAGTTACGGTTAGTCATGTCTTTTGTGGGGTTCTCCCATCTTTCTGGGATAAATGTGTCAGGGTCGGGGTAAACTTCAGGATCGTGTAAAGCAGGATACAAAGTAGGAATAAGCATTGAACCCTTTGGTGCAGAATAAGTTTCAGTCACAGGAAAGCGCTGCTTGACAACATAGGGGACCATAAGAACGGGGGGTCTATAACGGAGAGACTCTCTCACCACATTGTTAGTATAGGTCATTTCATTGATCAATTCCAAAGTTAAAGGCTGAGAAGGATTATTGTTGCGAACTCTTAATTGCTCTTCACGAATCTTCTTTACAACATCAGGACGATCAGCGACAATTTGAAACAACCAACAAGCTAAAGATGAAGAGGCATCTTGGGATGCGAAAAGGAAAGTGAAAATGGCTTCAGAAATCTCCTTGTTGGAAAACTCTCTGATTAAAAGTTTGGATTCGGCATCTTCCAAATGCTTTTCTCTAGCGTCCTTCATTAAATAAATCCACTCATCCATAATACATGTTGGCTTAGCACCATCATTAATGTTCTTTTTAGCTAAAGCAGAACAAGACTCAAAAATTTTCATAGTTTGGTCAGCTAACTGTTTACCGTACCATGTCTTGGTGTAAGGAATAATAATAGGGAAATTAACTAATTCCAAGGCGGCAGTAATTCGGTAATAGTTATCGGCAATCAATTTAATCTGTTCTTCGGTGATATAGTCACCACAGAAAGTCCGTAAGGAGAGAGCACATAATAATTCACGAAACTCAGGAAAGAATTTACGAGGGCCGTCGTAGTTAACAAACCTCTCCAAGTATTTGTCCATATACTTCTCTTGGATGGGGATGTATATCTCGAGGGCTTTTTGTCTGAACAAGCCATTCAAAGAACGTCTATAATCGGAGTGTTCTTTTCCATCCAAGAAAACCCAGTTGTTTGGACGTAAAATCTTTTTTGCAACATCCACAACACAAGGCTTTACATACTTTGGTGAAGCCAAAATCTTTCTTGCCAAGTCTCTCTCCGAGGCGATCACAACAAACTTGTGAAAGATGGAGACACACGACAAGGCACCCGAGTTCCACTTCGCCAAATATTCCTCGAACTTGGGATCTAAAGACTCCAAGAAGGGACCGATGATGGGCCATATCTTTAACTTTGGGCCCTCAATACTTCCTTTTCTGATCTGGTACATGATCTGGTCATAGGAAAGGATCAAGACGATGGAAGTACAAATGATTTGGACCCAAGTTACATTTTGAAGGAAATCTCCGACTTTCGAAATATGGCCAGCCAAAGCTGATTCAGATACAATGTTCCCGGCTAGCGGAAAAGTAGTGTTTGTATCCATGTTAAGCAGAAACTAATAAAAAAATAGGGAATCAGCTAACTTAAATGAAAGTGTAAAAGCAAAAAAAACACACGGTTCCTGAGTCGTTAATAATATACGATCGTATAAAAAAAAAAAAAAATTCACCTGATGGACGACATCGAAAAATGTCGCACTATCAGATGAGTTGAAAGAATTTGCGGCTTGGTTAGCTGCAACACGATGGGGAAAAGGGCTCTGGCATCCAAGCAAGAGGAAAAACGAAAAAGGCTCAAGTCCTTGCAGGATGAAAAGCTAGAATTTGGTGTATTTTCAGGCACTAGCGGCCATACAAAAGAGGGTGAATGGGAAAACGAAGAACAAGCGTACGAACTACAACCCAGACATACTACAACCGCCAAGACCATAGAAGGTTTACCAATTAAAACTGCGGATGGAACAATTAAAAGGACTATGAGGGAAGTGGCTGTGGAGGAATCCGCAGAGGAGGAAGATCTTCCCGAAGAAAATAAGGAGGGCGAGGAAGAGCATTTCGAATCTGAGGATGAATTCGATCGTATAGATTCTAACTTAAGTCCTGCCGAACGACTCATAAAACTAAAAGAAGAGATTGCGGAATTGGCGTCGCAGCTTATAGAAGATCCAGAAGAGAACATAAAGAACTTGACTAGACTCAGAAAGATGTCTGAATCAAAAAATTATGTCACCAGTCAATTAGCCATCATGTCATTAATCCCAGTTTTCAAGTCACTTGCGCCTGCCTATAAGATACGTCAACTAAACGACGCAGAAAAGAGGGAGAAAGTCAGTAAGGATGTGGCGCGACTCCGGCAGTTTGAACAATCGTTAGTGATCAATTATTACCAATTCATAACTAACCTTGCCAAGTTAGCTAAGGTATCTGCACTGAATGCGGCAGGATCTAAATCAGCTAACCCTCATGCGATTAAAAAGGGAGCTTTGGCGGCACAGGTAGCTTGTGAGTTAAGTTTATCATCATTACGTCATTTCAATTACAGAACTGAAGTGTTTAGCATTATCATACGAAGGCTTAACCGCAAGCCTCTGGACAGCGAAGACCATAAGGTTTTTATGCTGTGTTTGAGAGCACTTGAAACTTTACTTAAGGAAGATGAAGAGGCCGGAGATATTTCTAGAGACATAACGAGATTGATGTGCAAGACCATTCGGGAAAAAAAGTATAGAGTCGACGAGTCTGTGATCAATGTATTTTTAAATTTGTCCTTGCTTGATGACTATGATCCCAATGGCAATGGTGAGACAAAGCCAAAAGAAAAATTAAAAAAGAAAGATAGAGTACATCTCTCAAAGAAAGAACGCAAAGCGAGGAAAGAGAGAAAGAACATCGAAGAAGAAATGAGACAGGCTGAACAAGCGGTCACTGCTGAAGAAAGAGAAAAGCATCAGGCTGAATCTTTGAAAGAATTACTCAAGTTCTATCTTCAAATATTAAAGGAGAGCACCTCCGAATCAGAATATACCCCCGGAGCTTCAAGATTGCTGGCCGCTGTATTAGAAGGACTTGCTAAATTCGGTAGAATGGCCAACTTTGACCTTTTAGGGGACTTCTTGGTGGTCTTAAGAGAAATTCTTGAAACCTCCATGGATTCGCTTTTGCATGAGGACTTCGATGAATCCAATCATCTGACCAGTTCTCAAGTTCGCATGATGTTGCTCTGTATTGTGACATCCTTTTCTTTGGTGACAAGCAATGCTTCTGTTGGAAAGCTTCCAATTTCTCTTGATCTTTCTAAACTTGTGTCAAACCTTCATTCAATATTTACCGATGTGAGTCTTGACTGCGAAATTGAGTTTTCCCACAAATCTCTAAGATTGGCTGATCCCCTTTCTAATGGCGTTGTCAACAAGCCCAACGTGAATGTATCTACTACTGTTGAGCTCCTTTTACGTTCTCTCGACTATATTTTCTTCAGATCAAAAAATGGAACTGCATCCCGTGCCATGGCATTTATCAAGAGATTATACATTTTACTCTTAAATACCCCCGAGAAATCGTCAATGGCACTCCTTAAATTTGTGGGTAAGCTTGTAACGAAATACGATAAAGACGTTAAAGGATTATGGAATACAGAAGAAAGGATCAACGGTGATGGCGTTTACCTTTTGGGTATAGAACGTAACGACCTTGACATTGACGTTGATAGATGCAAGAGCGAAACTGCAACGTTATGGGAGAATGTTTTATTAGACAAGCATTATTGTCCAATGGTGAGAGACGGGGCTAAAACGCTCTTTAACTCTAGCAAAATACATGAGAAGCATTAATGCTTCATTTTAGCTTTAATTTCATTATTCGAATGTAGCTGCAGTCCTGTGTAGGTATCTGAGATGACGATAAAAGTGATCGCGCGCAACCGCAGGAAAGCTTAACGGTACGGAGTTTGAACGATGGAGGCATGGCTAGTATTCACCATTGTAGTAGCGGGTCTCCTCGTTTTACTGGCTCTAATCTTGACGGCCAAGACCATACTATTTGGAATCGGTGGAAATGAGTATTCTCTTTTGCCTGATGGTATTGTCGGCAATGTAGATATTCCCCGAGACTTTCTCAATGACGAAGAGTCAATGAGGCATTTAGCATCTGAATTCGACTTTGTCAGCCTTTCTCCGGAAGAGCAAAATGCATACTTGAAGGGTGAAGAATTTACTAGAATCAACCCACCAAACTTCCATTTTACAAGAGGAAAGTCTCTCACCTTAGAAGATGAAGCTCTCATCAAAGAACGCGGCATATCCGCCTTCGAATTCGAGCAAGAAAATGATCCCCTTACCAGTAGGTTCCTAGTTGCAGACAAAACGGAGATCAATTTCCATAATAATGACCAACCTTACTCTACCGCTACTTCCGTCTTAAATTTCTGTCTCCCTACCAAGAACCGTTACTTGTCGGACACCGTATATTTCGAAGTTAAAGTGTTTGAATTTATAAGTGGGCCGGACAATCCCAATGGCCATTTTGCCATTGGTTTAGTCACTAAGCCGTATCCATCCCATTTTAGACTACCAGGATACAATTCGTTTTCCATTGCATATGAGTCGACAGGCAATTTGAAGATTAATAAACCATTTCCTACACCTTTACAACAGCACCAAGGCGAACAGAGTGAGTATAATGCTCAAGTCCTTCCTCCTTTAGAACAATCTGATGTAGTTGGTTTCGGCTATTCTGTCTTGAGCGGCTCGATCTTCATCACAAGAAATGGCCGCAAGCTTATGGACATTATGCAAGGATGCTTTGTTGATCTTTATCCAGCCGTTGGGTGTTTCTCTACGAACGCTAAATTCCAAGTAAACCTTGGCCAACTGGGATTTGTGTGGATTGAAGCTAATGTGAGGAAATATGGGTTCGTACCATCAAGCGGACAGAAAAAATTGCATGGAGATCGTGGTTTAGCCATGCTACCTGAATATAATTCTTTAAACAAGAACAGCAAGGATAAGATTCTAGAAAAGGGAGAAGAATTACCTCCCGAATACCCTGAAGGAGAATTAGACTTCTTTGGCCGGTCCTCGAGGGAGCTTGTCCGCGAGGGTACTTCTTCCGACATACACGTTCAGGATAGGCCTCACACAGCAGAGAAACCACAAAGCCATGTGGAAGAAGAAGAAGAGCCTAAGGATCAATCTAACAACTGCTCTAGCGAAATTACGTATGAATCAGAGGCTGTCATGGATATGCGTCAAAGAAACTATGAGCAATCTACTAGCCAAGGCAAGCCGGATTTGCTGAATTCAGATTCTGGGACTAATGGAAAGACAGACACCAACGATGAAAGCAGTACTGAAATTGCCCAAGTGATCGCCGATCGCATCGATGAGGTAGATATACCAAAGAGGTCTGACAATGTACCAGTGGAGCACACTGAAACGGGACCTGCAAGTGAAGAATCACAGAGTAAGCCGGTTACTAAGTCAAACCAATCGAAGAATAAAGGAAACAAGAAGAAAAAGAAGAAGGGAAAGGGCAAGTCAAAGAAGTGATCATGCTTAGTCTACTCGAGTCCGTATTTCGTACTTCATTTCTTACATTTATTCCAAATACATCAAGAATCCTTTTTCTTCTTAATAGAAGTATATATTGTACTTTCTACAATGCACTAATCATTTTTTTTCTCTTATTTCGTATAAGTACAATTGAAATGTTGTGAAACTATGACTGTCCTAATTAGTATACACGTCTCTATTTATGATGTCCACATGTGATGGCGAGTTTTTGGCAGGTGGAAGACCAACAGAGTGGGGACCCTTCGATGCAGAATCCTCAAGAGTTTGAGCAGATGATTCAACGTACATATCGTTTTTATTTTTACGATGTTTCATTGCACCATTTACTCTCACTCCCTTAATGGTAATACCGGTCTCCTCAATCGGAAACTTTCTTGGACGACCCCTTTTGTCTTTTTTCTTTAGCAACTGCCTAACCTCCTCCTCATCTAAGTCGCGTAAATGCGTGATCTGCATGATCTGTGAATTGCCTTTTGTATTGCCCGAGTTAGGAGATGATGGAGAAGAGTTCTGCTTTAAGATTTTATTGAGGTTTTTGAAACGTGGATGCGAGGAATCGATGTACAGTTTGGTTGTTGAGTCGTAGATTAACTTCTTAGGTCTACCTCTTTTCTTTTTGCTGTGTACAACCTGTTCGGGCTCTTTTTCGCTCGCTGCATCAGAACGTACACTTGGCGAAGCTAAAGGTTCTTTTTGTTCATTTAAGGGTCTTTGCGATTGAATTTGCAGGTAAGGCATTTGCATCTGCTGTTGGAGGTGTTGCTGGAACTGCTGATGAATTTGAAACTGAGGAGACATTTGGGGCTGAACATGGGATTGGACTTGCGACGGTAAGGGCCCATGAATTTGCTGGGGCTGCATTTGCTGTTGAACTTGTTGCTGTAAATGCGGTTGCGGTTGAAGTTGATGCTGATGCTGGAACTGTTGTTGATACTGTTGAGCATATTGCGGCAGTACCTGATTAGATATCTGCGACGGTCCTTGTAACAGCTGCAACAGCTGGAGTTGCGGAGCTTGTTGAATCTGTTGGATCTGCTGAAGCAGCTGCATTTGATTGGATTGCGGAGTTCCTAGCAGGTTCAAATTATTTCCAGATAAGGGCATCTGAGAACGCACCAAAGAGTTGGAATGTAACGGGTTAACTGCACCGCCATTAGCCAAGGGCCCTGCTGAGGTTAACATATGACTATTGGTACGCTCGACTGGTTCGTTTCCATACCCTGGAGTTGGAAGATACATGTGACGCAGGATATTTTAATAAGCGTTCTTAAGTAAACGCCGTGGTATTAGGATATTAATAATGATATTCAGGCTATTTTGGTCAAGCCCATTTGCAACTATAACGATGTTTGTATAAAAAAAAAAAAAAGTGAGACTAAAAAAAAAAAAAAGTTCAAGCCGTCCCCGATGGCCTAATGTTCCTGACACAAAATTGAAAACTGTTAAAGCTTACATAATTTAGATCTAGTAACGGGAAAGACTACATTTTATTGACGGCTATATGTCTAGCACTGCAACACTCTATAGTTTATATATCTCTTTTAGTTAATGCTACAAGCTTAACCTCGGTTCCAGCAATGCTGGAAAGTAAGTTATCCTCAAAGATGCTAACAAGGCTAGCGTCGACCAATTTTTCATTAAATTTAACTTTAACCTCAAACTCAAAAGATTCAGATAACGCAGCATTGCTGTATGGAGTTGAATGAGATGAGCCTACTATTTCGTCAAAAAGGTAGACGGAAGTGCCAGGAGCCGAGCTGTGCAGGAATGTCAAGTCGTAGCTGACGACCTCAAGGACCTTGTCGAACACCGATGGGGAAACAATATCGTCGAACAAGTCGGTTGAAGCCAGAGGAGAAGCAGTAGGAGAATTGGCAAATTGTGGGTACTTGTCAGCAAAAGTCTTTCTCTTAGCATCAGCGACGGCCCAGTCTAATTCTTGTGCTATTTCTCCTCTGGTGAGATTCTCTTCGTTAGTGCAAGTGACGACAAGAGTCTTGATATTAGATGGCTTAGGTGGAGCGGAAGCAGCAGCCTCCTTGGACTCCTCTTTCTTTGCTTCAGGGGCAGCAACCTGGATGTTAGACAAGTCTAAGTGTTGTCTGTTGGCAATGAAAGAAGTTACAGTGTCCAATGAGCTCTGGCTGATTTTGCCCAAGTACAACAAGATATCACCCTTCAAGAGTCTACCTTTTGGACCGGTGGCTGGTATTTTAGCGAGAGCATCTTCCCATGAGATGTCATTTTCATGCAAAAGCATTTCTACAGAAGGTGTGGCCTTTTGGTTGGGGTCTGCTTTGGTGGATAAGGAAGCGCTCAGGTCGGACTTTTGAGAAGGTGCAGATTCTGATTGCTTCGAAGCATCCTCCGGTTTGTCTTGCTGCTTGAGCTCCTCTTTTTTAGGCTCTTCCTTTTTAGGTTCTTCTTCAACTTTGGGTTTAGAAAGCGACGAAAGATCGTCTCCGGGCTCAGCCAAGTAAGCAATAGGCTTACCAACCGGTACTCCTTCAGCACCTTCTTGTTCCAAGATTTCCCATAATATTCCGTCATCTTGAGCTTCCACATCGATTGTGGCCTTATCAGTCTCTACTTCTAATAATACATCGCCGGCAGCAAAGTTGTCTCCAGGCTTGAATTTCCATGATACAATACCTCCTTCGGACATGGTAGGAGACATCGCAGGCATCTTGAATACGGATGCAGCCAGAAGCACAACATTGCTGTGCAACATGCGACGGGACAATGCGGTAGCAGAAGCCAGATTCCTGAGGCCAGCGCTCCTAGAAATTGATCTCAACATGTTTAACGCTTGTGGTTTGGAGATAGAGATGAGGGCTTCGATTGACGGTTGTATAATGCCGACCGGGGACGACATCTCCGCGACCTTCACACGTGATATATCAGGTGATGCTCCTTCCTTCCCACCGCCTTACGGACCCGGAACCGCCCGAAAAAAAAAAGAAAACCGCCGGGGGCCCAGCAGATGCGAAATCTTTGCGGCTGGTAACAAAAACGACAGACAAAGACGTGCCGCGATTTAACTTTTGGACACCCCAGTTTTTTTTGCGTTGCATACAAAGTCTTACACAAGACATCCGACCTGAAAATATCAAGCTCCAAACTAGCCTGCTTGTTTTGGATTTGAACTAAACATACTCGGTACCATATCAGATTTTTTACTTCTTTGGAAAATTGGTCACCATCAAGGTATAGAGACCGCTATTACCTCAGCCACCACTTATTTAACATCCCAGTCATATCTATCAGCATAGTTCTACTACATCATGCTAGAAAAGAGCTGGAAAAAAGCCGCTTCGGTGGTAAAAAAATACATGAGATTCGTCGGGCCCGGTCTCATGGTGTCGGTAGCCTATATGGACCCGGGAAATTACTCCACAGCAGTTGCTGCTGGATCCGCATTCAAGTACAATCTCTTATTCCTGATCTTCCTTCTGAATTGTTTGGCAATTTTCTTGCAAATTCTTTCGGCTAAGCTCGGGGCGGTGACTGGTCTTGACTTGGCAGCAAACTGTAGGGCGAATTTACCTAGCAAACTCAACTTGTTTGTATACGTTTTGGCAGAAATAGCGATCATAGCTACCGATCTTGCCGAAGTAGTGGGAACCGCTATTGCATTAAACATCATTTTCAATCTTCCATTATTCCTCGGAGTCATCGTCACCGTAGTGGACGTACTCGTAGTCTTGATGGCCTACCGACCTAAGGGGCCATTACTTTTCATTCGCATATTCGAGTCATTCGTTTCTGTTCTCGTTGCAGCTACCGTGGTTTGTTTTGCAATTGAGGTATACGATGTATCGCATGATCCATCCATAAATTTCTCGTTTGTAGAAGTGCTCAAAGGATTTTTACCGAACGAAAAAGTGGTGGATATGGAGGATAGGCAAGGAGGAAGTGGATTATTCTTGAGTTTGGCCATTCTTGGTGCCACTGTTATGCCTCATTCCTTGTATTTAGGATCGGGTTTGGTCCAGGCTAGACTTAAAGACTATGACATCAAAAATGGTCACTACGTCCCACCACCTCCTCCAATAGAACCTTTGCCTCAAGACTCAGAATCCAGTTTTAATGACATGAACGTTACAAAGCCGATTGACGAAGACGAAGAGATTACCTACAGGCCATCGATTCATGCAATCAAAGATACCATGTCGTACACCATCGTAGAGTTGGCTATTTCTTTATTTACCGTTGCCTTATTCGTAAATTCTGCGATTCTTATTGTGGCTGGCTCCACGTTAGATGGCATGCAAAAAAGAGACGACCATGATGATTACGACACAGACACCGACACTGAAGGTGATCATGAAAACTACCAAAATGCCGACTTGTTCACCATTTATCATCTTTTGTCTTCTCACTTATCACCTACCGCAGGTTTCGTGTTTGCACTTGCTCTTCTTTGCTCTGGACAAAGTGCCGGAGTCGTATGCACCTTGGCTGGCCAAATGGTGCTGGAGGGTTTCTTACTGTGGTCTTTCCCTCCTGTTGTTCGTCGATTGGTGACCAGAGCGTTAGCCATCATCCCTTGTCTTGTCGTTGTTTTAATTGCTGGACGTTCTGGTTTGTCGAATGTACTTAATGCCAGTCAGGTCGTACTTTCGGTCTTGCTTCCAGTCGTTACTGCGCCTTTGATCTGGTTTACTTGTTCTAAAGAAATCATGAGAGTGCCAATTTTCATGAGAGACGGGGATGAAGACTTGGATATTGAGTACGACATAACCGAAGAAAGTTATAACCTGAGTTCTCAAACCCCAACTTTAGTCGAGCCTGATGGAAATTCATATTCTCGACTCAGCGCAAACAAACGGTTCAAGAGTACAGAGCCTGCCATAAAACTTCAGGATTTGCGAAATTCTCATCCTTGCGCCGGATGGGACGACGACGAAGACATGAATGGTGAAGAAAACCAACGGCTTGTACCACGTCCAACTGACGGAGTAATTGTTGATTCCGACGTGCCCTCTAGTCAACTACACTACCATACATATGCTCCTCAGGAGACAAATGAGTCCTTAGACGGTGACATCAGCAGGATCATTGGCTACAAAGATATGAGTAACGGACCTCTCATGACCTTTTCAGCTATCATGATTTGGGGTTTTGTTACCTGTTTGAATTTGTATCTTATTGGCAGCATGCTAATGGGATATGATATCCCACTTTAAGCATACAATTCGTGATTTAGCATTTATATAGGACTAACTTGCATTCGCATCGCATTTACCAAATTAATCAGATATCATCACATGCCACTAGCAAATGTAGGAAGCATGGAGGAGGAGAATTAAGACAGGATGCAGATTTAAAGAGGGTCATCACTGCCGACAATTGTAAAAATCAATACCTATGTTTCCGAAAGCCGTGACATTTACTTCAAAAGGCGTACAATGCGCCGCTGATCTTTTCCTTCCAGATGCTGCAAAGCCACCTATCATCGTAATGGCCCATGGACTTGGAGCCGTCAAAGAAATGAGATTGGGCGCATATGCCACGCGGTTTCAAGAAAATGGATTTGCTTGCTTGGTGTTTGACTATCGATACTTCGGGTCGAGCAAAGGTGAGCCTCGACAATTGCTTGATATCAACTGTCAACTAGATGATTGGAATGCGGCCATCGAATTTGCCAAAACGATACCTGAAATTGATGGCAACAAGATAATTATTTTTGGAACATCGTTTTCTGGAGGCCATGTTTTAAAGGTAGCTGCAAATAATGACCTGGTCTATGCCGTCATATCTCAATGTCCATTTACCAATGGCCTAGCGTCCAGCATGACCGTTAATTTAATATCGACGTTTAAATTGGGTGCTTTAGCTACCTGGGATACGTTAGGTTCTTTTGTCAATAAGGAGCCTACGTACGTCAAGACAGCTGGAAAGTCGTCTGAGGCTGCATTGATGACGTCGTTAGATGCTGAACCTGGATATTTGCAGCTTGTCCCCCCAGCCGACACCTCTTTTCAAAATAAGGTAGCCGCTCGGTTTGTGCTCCAGATTATACGCTACTACCCAGGAAGGAGCGTTAAAAACATCAAGTGTCCTGTTCTATTTTGTATTTGTGAAAAAGATACTGTTGCCCCACCTGCTAAATCTTTGACATATGCCAAGACGGCCGCAAAAGGTGTGATCAAGAAATATAACAGAGGCCATTTTGAGATTTATGTTGACGAAGCTTTTGAAGAAGTTACAAGAGATCAAGTTCAATTCTTGAAGGAAGTTTGCGCGTAGATTCGTATACAATATTATTTATACATTTAATGAACAACGATTCTCTTTACTCATATCCTGCAACCCCGCAGTATACAGTCCGAAAATCGTAGCAGTTTTGAACTTCAACGATCGAACTTTTCAATCACAGATAATGCCATCGGCACAGAATATTGATTCGTTCATCGAATCATCTTCCAAGCTTCTCAGCAGCAGTCCTTATACGACATTGTCGATCACATATGCCAGTGAGATAAAAAAGCATAACCGAAATAGCAAGAAGGATAAGAGCGACAGCGAACCATTCGGACTGAAAAATACTTCCCTGACCACATTCAAGTGCTATGAGCCTAGATCCGGTCAATGCATAAAATACAAGACTTATAAAGCCAAGGAGTTGTCTCGTTTACTCACCTTTATCGGTCCAAGAGGTGTAAGCGTTTCTCGTAAACGCTCAAAGGACGAAGGAATAGAATCCCTGTCCAAGAGAACTAAGGTCGATGTTACAGAACAGACTCCAGGCTTGGCTAGCATAATGGCGAACGTAGAATATAACTCGGAAGTACCCTCTACAGCTTCACCAGGAGTGGAAACCAAGGTGGATGCCAAGGCTACTCCCGAGGCGACCCCAACCCCATCTACTGGAGGAGGTAAAAACAAGAAAAAGAAGAAGAAGGGAAAGAAATAGTATCTTTCAACCTGAAACTAATATTAAAACATATATTATTATTATTAAATCCTGTAGCTCAAAGCCGTCGCTCAACTCATGTTAAGTTGATTCGAAAACTAGCGATTAAATTAGAAAAATAGATACACATTCAATCCAGACTATGAAGTTTTCTGGAGAATAGTAGACGCCATGAACCCGCCGCTTACTCAAACAAACTCTTAATCTTGGCGAAGAACCCTTCTTTCTTTGGACCAGAAGGGTCTGCTCTTTCGCTGTGACGCTTAAATTTGCTCAGGCTGGGAGGCGTCAGAGGGAAAGCACCTGGTACCTTTATATGATGATATTCGGAGCTGCTGTCTTCCTCTTCCACACCAGGAATCTCGACAGGCTGCTCGTCAACCACAGGGGGGTCTAGAGCCTCCGGTCTATCGGAAGATTTTGGCTGCGAAGCAATTGGAGCACTAATACCTTCACCAGAAGCAATCTGTTTGGCTCCCTCGAGATCATTACTAGGGACTACCTCGTACGATTCAGCATTTGTGTGAGAAGGAGTCACAGCATGGAACGAAGATTCGCTAGTAGACACCTGAGTCAAATCCACGGGAATTGTTGGCTTTTCATGCGACGCAAGATTATCGTCAAAAGCAGCCCGGGACACAGGAGACTGCTTGGACTCTTTGTCGACATGCAATGGCAAATTTGTTTCTTGTTTCTCGACCAATTCGTCGGCATCCAAGTAGTTATTCTCAATACCATTTTCATCCTGCTCAATCTTGTAGTCCTTACTGACAGTCCAGGTACCATCGATAACAAACTTAAACACAATCTTTTGTTTGTTTGGCACCAGAATCGTAGCAGCAAAAGCACCAGAACCTTTTTTCAATGCGTGGACACTTTGCTTCCAATCATCGAAATCGCCGGTGACATCAACTGATTGCGGCTCCGGATGTGGCCTAGTGTTAGTATTCAAAATAGCAACAAAACCGTATAGAAATGGGTCCAAGACACATCGGGCGACAAATTTTCCACCTTTTAAGACTTTAAAAAGCCATAAGTCGTTCGTGGAAAATATTTTCACTCTTGATATCTCTGGGCAAAACTCCGAGACCCTGGTGACAATCTTGCAGGAGATTTGCACCAAAGATAACACTAAGTTGCGTTGGAGTGGCTCCATAATCCAAATTCTCAAAAATATACCCACCATTCCAAATTAAATTCATAAGGCATGATATCCCGGATTCGATTTGTTATTGATATCAGGCTTATGTAGTAAGTCCGCGTGTATACACCCCTTGCCCTGATCTGATCTACACGCAGGCATATCGCCTTATCAGCCCAGCAGCCATGTAGACGCCATACACCCGCACACCAGACGGAAAATTAGTTTCTGCAGTCGGTGGACCCACCTGTGTGCACGCGCCTCATTCCCCATGGTCTCTGCAGGAATGAAAAATCGCTACGTAGGCCAAGCGTGTTCGTTCAAACACGCCAAGGTGATTTCTCCAATTGAAGCGTAGCAAATATTCCACGCAATTGGTGACAACATGGCTAGAAAACAGGTGCCACGCTCCAAAGTGGACCAAGACAGCCTCTTTGCTGTGCTTGATGTTGACCCTTTACCGGAACAGCAGTACAAGAAGGGCTCGTCCAGACCTTATTTGGTGACTGCTCCTTCTCCCATTGCCGTTAAAAATAGACAGATTCGTCCTAAAGAGGCCATAGTATTGGGTGCACTCTTATTTATAACTGCCTACGTGCGTTGTAAGAACCTTTTGCATCCAACATCGGTGGTGTTTGACGAGGTTCATTTCGGTGGTTTCGCTCGTAAATACGTCTTGGGCCAATTTTTCATGGATGTCCACCCCCCTCTTGCTAAGATGTTGTTCGCTGCTGTTGCTTCCTTGGGTGGCTTTGATGGCCAATTCGAGTTCAAAAACATCGGTGACGCATTTAACGAAAATACTCCTTACTACTACATGCGTTTGTTCCCTGCCGTTTTAGGTGTTGGAACTGTGTTGCTTTGCTACTTAACCCTCCGTCATTCGGGATGTAGACCTATCACTTGTCTCGCTGCCTCTACTTTGTTGGCTGTCGAGAATGCTAACGTGACTATTTCCAGATACATCTTGTTGGACTCTCCTCTTTTATTCTTCATTGCAGCTGCTATTTATGCTATGAAGAAATTCGAGTTCCAAGAGCCATTCACTTTCGGTTGGTACAAGAGCTTGATTGCTTGTGGTCTTGCGCTTGGTTTGTCTGTATCCGCTAAGTGGGTTGGTCTTTTCACCATCGCATGGGTTGGCTTGAGTTGCGTGTTCCAATTGTGGTTTATCGTTGGTGACTTATCTATTTCCACCAAGAAAGTGTTCTGGCATTTTGCTCTCCGTGGGGCCATCTTGTTGGGCATTCCGGCCGTTATGTACTACGGATTTTTCGCTGTACATTTCCTGGTCTTACCATTAGAAGGTGATGGCTCTGCTTTCATGTCTAGTGCTTTCAGAGCTTCCTTAGAAAACAACAATATTCCTCGTGATATTCCTGCTGCTGTTGGTTTGGGTTCTATTGTATCTATCCGTCACTTGAATACTCAAGGTGGATACCTCCACTCCCACGCTCACTTCTACCCCGTCGGTACCAAACAACAACAAATCACCTTGTACCCTCACTTGGACTCCAACAACGACTGGTTAATTGAGCCATACAATGAAACTATCCCCGACCACTTCGTTCCTCTTGAGGATGGTATGAAGATTAGATTGAAGCACATCAACACCGGTAGAAGATTGCACTCTCACGATGAGAAGGCTCCTGTCAGTGAAAGAGACTGGCAAAAGGAGGCTTCTTGTTATGGTTACGATGGTTTCGCTGGTGATGCTAACGATGATTTCACTGTGGAAATCGTTGACTACCAGTCTAAGGAGGGTGAAGCCCAAAAATCTGTTAGAGCTATTGAAACTGTTTTCAGATTGAGACATGCTATGACTGGAGCCTACCTTTTCTCCAGTGAAGTCAAACTTCCTGACTGGGGTTTTGAGCAACAAGAAGTCACTACTGCTACTCAAGGTTACCGTCCTTTGACCCACTGGTACATTGAGACCAACAGAAATGAACGTCTTCAAAACCCAGAGATTGTTAACTACCCTAAGTTGTCTACATGGCAAAAGTTTGTGGAGTCTCATAAGGTAATGTGGAAGATTAACCAAGGCTTGACCGATGTACATTCTTGGCAATCCAACCCATCCCTGTGGCCATTATTGTTAAGAGGTATTAACTACTGGGTTAAGGACAATACCCAGATTTATCTCTTGGGTAATGCTGTCACATGGTGGTTCTCTACCTTGACCATCTTTGTATTTGTAGTTCATACTGTGATTTGCATTTTCTCATGGCAAGTTGGCGGAAAGATTGCAACTGATAAGAACGTCTATAACTACAATGTTCAAGTGTTCCTGTACGTTCTCGGATGGTTTGTCCACTATTTCCCATTTTTTATTATGGGCAGACAGTTATTCTTACACCACTACCTTCCCGCTTACTACTTTGCTATCTTGGCGGGTGGACATTTCTTGGACTTGTTTGTCAACCACCTCATAGCCTTTAACAAGGTTACTCGTAAGGTTGGATACGCTATTGTAGCCATCTTCGTTTCTGTTAGCGTGTTGTTCTACATTCACTACTCTTCACTTATTTATGCTACTCCATGGACCAGAGCTGCATGTGAGTCCTCTAAGGCATTGAGTGGTTGGGATTACGAGTGCTCTAATTTCCTCAACTCAATTGGTGAGTACTCGTCTATGACTGAGTCGTCGCTGCAATTGCAAAACGCCAAGCCAATGGAGAACCTCGAAATCAAGGAGGCTAAAGAGACAGTACACACTTCAAACGTAATTGCTCAATCAGAATCCCACGAATCGTCCACTAAAGAGGCCGAGGAAGTTGAGCCCGTTAAGGAGGAAGAGAGTGTGGCTCCACCCCAGGCAGTTGACATAGATGAAACTAAATAAGCCAATTTACTTTGAATAAAGACACTATCGACTTCTACAGTAGTTACCGTAATATCATAAGACTATAGCCTACCTGCAGTATATTATTACATAAGAGAATGATTAGTTGGCGTGAGATGGTTACTGCTCTGTTCTCCAGGTAATCCACCATGAATGACGTAGATAGAACATGTCGGATATGCCGAGGCGAGGGTACGGAGGACCAGCCACTATTTCATCCCTGTAAGTGTCGCGGGTCCATCCGATATATCCATCAGGACTGTCTTCTCGAATGGTTGAAGCACTCCAACAAGACAGTGAAGAAGTGTGACATTTGCAACACTGAATACAAGTTCCGTACCATATATGATCCGTCCATGCCCCTGCGAATACCCGCTCTCTATTTATGGCAGAAGTTAATGCTGCGTCTACAAAGTATTCTCATCCGAAGCATTCTGATCTTTCTCTATTTCACATGTGTGATTGTTCAGGTGCCGCTCTTTTGGAAATTCATCGCCAGAATGTACACTTGGGTCTTCGACGGGTGCCTCCCCAGTCCAGAGCACACTGTCACTCAGGCGCTTCTATTTGGGGACCTTGATTTTTCACAGTACTCGCTTGGCGATGTGGATCCAGTTGGGTTGGCGCTTTTCAAGGCTCGCAAGTTTGTCGAGTATACATACTTTAGTGGCTTACGTTACGTCATTGTGTGTGTGATAGTCCTGTTAGCATTATTTGTGGAACATGAATGGATCGTCCGAGATGATGCTTATACCAAGCTTTTGATCAAGCGAATCGGCAAAGAACCCAGGGCAAAATTAGTTGACATGCTCCAGCAAGCATTGCACGGGTTGCGAAGAGACAGCGCTGAAGGTAACGACGATGCTAATGCTAATTTAGAGAGACTTGAGATGATTGCTGGTGCGCTCCGTGATATTCAAGAGCAACCTAATATTGGCCAGCGTGAGCAGGCTCTTCGTCTAGCTGTCGATGATGCTCAAGACGAAGGTTATGAAGACGACGATCCTTTTGGCATTCAAAACCAAACCCTAGACCATATTTTTGATGAGCATATTGCAGAAGCTGAGAACTTGGAGGCCGAAGCAGCTCGTCAAAATGATGAATTTGTAGATGATCAAGATGGCAATGTCGATGACGAAAACGTTCTTCAAATATTTGGCCTTAATCTCGATCTCACTACTCCAGTTTTTGTCATGGCAATGTGCGATTTTGCTATCGTACTATTGTTGTTTGTAGGCTACCTAGTTCCTATAGGTTTCGGACTGGGCCTGCTTTCAATTGTGTCCGATTTCCTCCACTTGGGCAAACGACAAGCAGTTCGGGTCTTAAAGCGCAATACTGCTGTGGTCACAAAGTACGATGAGGTATTTCAAATAGTGTCGGACTTCCTATCGAAGCATCCTCGTGCTTCATTTACGGTGACTTCTATAAATCAGCTTGTCATTAGCCCCGTATTGACCACAACTGACAGGCTATTGTTAAATCCTGAAGCTTCCTCTCGTCCTAACTTAGTTGAACGTTGTATCTTACTCGGAGTTGGCTACTTCTGGATATTTTTCTTGATATCAGAGAGCATGAAGATAATGACGGATAGCCGTAAGCCCTTGGAAGGTGGAAGCAGAAAACGTTACAAGTCATTATTTGAAATCACAACCACTGCAAAAGTTTTCTTCATTTTTGCTATTGAAATCTTCTTCTTCCCGCTTTACTGTGGTTATCTTCTTGACTTTTGCATTGCACCACTCCTCTTGTCGAATTTTGTACACGAAACTTCAGAGGGTCCGATATTCACTATTTTGTTTACATCTAGCCATCCTCTGATGCAAGTTCATTATATCCGCGTCTTTTTATACTGGGCAACTGGAACATTGTACATGTTGTTCTTTGCGTTGTTTGTTGGTATGATTAGGAACAAAGTATTGAGACCTGGTGTGTTATTTTTTATTAGATCTCAAGATGATCCCAACACACGGTTGATACATGATGCTCTAGTAAAGCCACTTGGTCTTCAGGTTTCGAGAATTTTTTTGAGTGCTAAAGTGTACACGGGTTTCATCGTATTTGGAATTGGTGGTATCACTTGGGGCATGAGAGCATTCTTAGGCTATGTGTCTCAAGACGGCCAGTTTTTGCTTCCATTGCACTGTAAGCCAACCAATACTGTCCTTTTCACATTGCTTGTTGTGGCTGATATTTTCACTTATAAGCAAGTCTATATCAAGTACAGTCAGTACTATTGGATAAAAGCGTTTGAAATTTCAGCTCATAAGTTGAGGTTATCCCACTTCATTCTTGGTAAGCCTGTGGCACAAGAAAGGGGATATGTTGTCTACAGAAACATTATTCACCGTATTTTGGCCACAGCTCAACCGGATTACACCAGACCAGTCACTTACAAGGATGCTATGAAGCTATTTCAAGAGGATGCCAATATCACTGCATGTTTCGTTCCTGATGGCAGCTACGTTAGAGCACCTGAAAGCGATTCAATTTCACGAAAATACATTAAGAAAATGTTTGTCTCTGTCACCAAGGACGATAAGCTACTTTCTGAGGTGGCGGAGAGGCCCGAAAATGAAGATGAATACGTGTCTGATTCTTCTGAAGAGGACACCAGTGATAACACCTACACAATTGTGTACCGCCCACCCAATTTCAAGTCCCGTTGTTTTGGATTAGTATTTATGGTTTGGGTGTTTGCCGCTATACTCATAGTGAATGTTTGTTTAGCGGCATTTATCTTGGGTCGCTTCTTTGGAACAGTATTCTATCTCAAAACTTTATTGCCACCATTTCTCCAGCCATCATCTGCATTCCATTTCAAGAGTAAGTCAGTTGACTTTTCCTCTATACTTCTTGGTCTTGAAGTTCAGCTGATCATTTTACGAGCAATAGACTATAGGCTCTCCCAAGCACATCCTATTGATGTGGGTAGCAATGAGGTACAAGTACACGAACAACATGAACAGGATCAGGGTATCAGAGACGACATTAATTTCTTCAGAGCCATGGTTCCTTGGCTTACCGACACCTTGATTATCTCAATTGCTGTCTATACCGTGTCATTATTTATGTGGTGTTTATGGGTGATATCTGTTCACAAGTTATGTATTGATCTACCATTGAAGCTTCTTGATCATAACTTTTTGTCAAGTGACATATACGGAGACAACTTTTCCTACTTTTTGGTTACGAAAACAGCGATAGCACTTCATGTCCTCGCTGGAACCGTAACTGTGATACCTTTCCTATCGTACTTCATCATAGATATAAGAGCGGGTGTTTTCAACAACATGTCATTCAGGCAAAGACTCGATCAGTCGGGCCTTGCCACTGTTTGCATTAATTTCACCTGTGTCCATCTTGTGGTGTTTGCGTTGAGATACATTCCTGCCCAATTCCGCCGATCGCCAAAAATAGACACCGTTTACATATGGTCTATCCTGTTATCGTTCTTCTTGCTAGCAAAAACAATTATTTCAATTGTCAAATTCTACAAGGGCATCTCCGAACAAGTACGTAACGAAAAGTACGTTCGTGGAAGAGCTATTGAGAATATGAACGAAGCTTAATCCTTTCATTAAAAGTAAATAATTTACTTTTCACTGTATATAAAGGGCGAAATATATATCTAATTTATACATTTAAGGTACTATCTAATCATCATTGTCGTCATCGCCTTCGTCATCGTTCTCTTGTACCTGTTTCTTAGGTTTTCTACCTCTCTTTTTAGGGCCTCTCTTCTTCTCCATACTTTCCAATTCCTTCACATTAGTTTCATCATCAAACATTTTTCTATCTCTCTCAATCTTCTGTTTCTGCTTAATTATATGCTCAAATCTGGCCTCCTTAAGGGGGTCGTTGCGTAAGGCGAATGGGAAATCGTCCATCTTCACACGATTTCTGCCATGAGCTCGAGCATACTGCTGAGTGGCATGGCACAAGTCGGCAAGATATTCGGTTAATGTATCATCGAGTGCGGCTGCTGTCTCCTCTGATGGGTATGGACCATCTCCAAGAGCGTATAGAAGTTCTTCAATGTCTTTTGTGAAATATCGTTGCTTTCTCCGTCTTCTGAGATGAGAAGAATATTGGCTATAACTGGGGTAACTGGAGTACAGATTGGGGTATTGGTTTGTATATGTATTATTGCTGTTGGGATAAGATGTATACGACGTGTACGATGTAAATCTATTCGGATATTGACCGGAATATTGCTGGCCCTGATATGACATTCTGGTTGTAAGAACGCAGTTCAATTTATCAGTCGCATTAATTCTCTACGGTTCGGTATATAGTGAGTTTGGCTGAAGCTGTACATATACGGAGTATACAGCCATAGACTACTTACTCACTGCTAGGAACTCTTCGGTTATTATCGTCCCTATTGCTTCGTCGTTAGGTGATGGGAATGGCTTTAGCCTGTCATTTCCGTTGGTTAAATCTTCAATACAAGTTAGCAATTTGCCTGTTTTCAACTCATTGACAGAAACCTTAAGCAAGCAGTTCATTGCCTCTAGTTCATTTGCGACTTCTACCTGGTGATTATCCATCAAAGTCTCATTTGTGACCACAATTAAAGGTTTTCCTAATCGTAAAGTATCTAATATGGATCCAGTACCTGCATGCGAGACAACGATATCGCTATTCTCTATATGGGAACTGATGTTTGTGCTGAAAGGAAATGCATTGATTTTTATGTCGTTATAGCTCATTGAGAACATTCCATCTTTCAGAAGTTCATATGAATCTCTTGAGACACTTTTTCCTATCGAATTGAGGAAATGGGATAAACTGATAGAATTACCAGTCGAATCTTTTTCGTTACCGTACTGGAGCTCTACAGTATTTACTCCGACTCGCTCCAACTCCGATAAAAACTCGTTCAGACAGATATAACTAACAAGTTCTTTGAACGTAACTGTCGCTCCAGTAGTCACCAATAGCCTAATCATAACTTTACCTAGGCCAGTAACTGAAGAGAGTGCATACACTCAAGTTTGAAATGTGGAATACGTCACGTGATGTTTGCTGCTTATCCGGGGAAGGAATGAATAGCCGTATTGAAGCAAACCAGGACATGATTTGATCTCCAAACGGATTTTGAAGGAGAAAAAGATGTATTGACTCGCTCAGAGGAGTCAGAGAAGTTTAATATTGCGAATCAGATTTTCGTTGGGAACCGTTCCTAAGTCCGCGTTGCCTGCGTCAAGCGACTACAAAATTTACATGGTGCATAACAAAATAGCACGAGAATATTTTTTTATTCTCTTTTTTTTTTTTTTAAGGGTCCAATGATGGAAGTAGAATAGTCAATGTAATCAAAGTCTAAATATCAATTCAAACTCGCCTTAGTGACCACGGTGGAGGCTCCTACTTATAGTTGCTAAGTAAGCGAATGGGTACTCGGTGCCAAGTCCGGGGAAAAGTCCGACCTGGATTACCTGCAGGTCTTGAGTTTTTGACCCAGGCAACAACATGCCATAAAAATGTAATTAAATAAGTATTCGTAGATAAATAAGGTTAACTCACAACTAATGTTCTTTCTGGTCTTATCGGTCTGCTCCTCTCTAATAGGTTGATCGGGTCCGAACCAGGTTTTAGAAGTCCGATGAACGACATTTTGCATGTCGCATGACTGTTGGTTTTTTTTTTTCTCCGGCTTTATTGGGGCATTTGGAGATTAGATACGTGAAACCAGTTCCTATATACACTGCCACAAGCGTGTAAACGTGTGTTCTTTGCATCCATTTACCAAGAAAAGGTCGTATTATTTATAATCTTATACCCATTACCCTTCCGTAACCTACCCATCATAAACTATAGCATAATCTTCGAGTGAACAATGAGCTCAAGTGAGGATAAGTCATCACTGGCGAGTGCATCCCCGATTGAACTAGGGCTGACCACCCAGCCGATCCCTAAGAAGTCACAGCAGATCAAGACGGACAAGCCCCGGCCACATAGCTGCTCAGTTTGTACCAGAGCTTTTGCCAGACTCGAGCATTTGAAGAGGCATGAACGGTCTCACACCAACGAGAAACCCTTTCAGTGTGCTGCGTGTGGTCGCTGCTTCGCAAGACGAGATTTGGTGCTACGCCACCAACAGAAACTACATTCTACGCTAATTGCTACTCCTAGAAGAAACTCCTCGAAAGACCTCGATGCTTCGGAGCACATCATTGTGTTGGATAATAATACCAATTCCAACGCACCGCTCCCACCGTCGCTGGCATCGTCGCCGTTTACCAACCTAGTGACTGCTAACATGTCTCCATCCCAGCCACAACTCGTTTCACCTCCTAAGACCAATGTAATCGAAAAAGGTCCTAATTTCCGTACAACAGTATTTAACCCCGGGGTTAACAACGGCACAAACGGCAATTACAATAGCCGCCTAAGTGATCCAGGCATACAACTGAATCCTCTAGGTAGTATCAACCTAATGCCATCTCCCATTCCCACCAATTCGTCTCAAAATACTCCTCCCCACTTAGGGGCCGTAAATTCCGGTGCTCCTATGAGAGGAAGCATATCGCAGCATCCATCCCCAAATAGTGATCTTACCAATAATAATGGCATACCCAACAAATTACAGCAACGGCCTATGCCAAAGCAATTAAATAATGTTCAACGTAACGCCTTGCAATACCAGCAGCTAGATACCCTCCAATCTCGACATGCTTCATTCTCAGCCGCGTCCTCCACAACATACACAAATAGACAAGATGCTGCCAGGATACAACAGCAGAACACGTTTTCTGAAGGGCCATCTCAAGTTGGATTCGCTACTCCTCAGTTTTCAGCTGCTGAGCTTACGTCGAAAGGACTCTTGGGAGACTTGAGTACCATGGACTGGAATTCTGTTGACAACCTTGATCTCAATAAGCCCTACAATGAGGCATTTGAAGTAAATACTAACGTTGATAGTCAGGCTGAGACGATGCCCAACTACTTCGAATCAGTTGTTGCGTCACATCAATTCCTGGATCCAAATCACCCACATCATCTAAAGGGAACAACTCCATTAGCTTTTGGTGTTAACCCTCCTAATAAAGACATTGAATTTAATGATCAGAACATGCATTCGCGAAACGAGTTCTTACTAGACCAGAACAATATGCTAAACAAGAGACGCAAGATGGCCAGTGCACCTAAAAAACTTCCTCAAATAGACTCGTCAATAGCAGAAGACACTGAAAATTGGCTCGAAGAAATTTTAAAGACTCCCTTCGAAAAAAACTTACCTTCAGCATCTCATCACATTGGATTCACGGATTCTCCAAGAAGTGACGACTCGCTGTATCTTCAAGGTGATATATCAGCATTGTTCCGTTCGCGTCAAGTAGACCTTCTGAAGCAAATGCAACCTCAGAAAAAGATTAAAGATGAAAATAATGAACATAATATCGATTTGGTGTTTTCAATCAATGAAACACCTCCAACATACATTTCCGATGATTTACGTAACAGAATTATTCTCGTCAGCAACGTCACAAACTTGCAATTTCCACCATTAGAAGATTTGAATAATTACTTGTCATTATACGAGACCGAATTCAACAAGTACTTCCCATTCATCCATCTTCCTAGTTTACGGAATCCTATGGTCGATAACTTTGATAATACTCCTTTGTTATTAGCAATGAGTTGCATTGGTGCATTATACTCTTACCATGATTCAAATTCATTGCTTTTGTTCAATTTATCCAAGTTTCATATCCAGAAGTTTTTCGAGACGGAAGTAAGCCAGGAAAAGTTACAATTTAAAAAGGTTCCTTTGATGGCACACCAATGCTTAGTGCTACACATATTTATCACAATGTTCCTTAATGAGCCAACCATGTTGGAAGTTACTGGACGACAAGTCAAGGCTATGATTGGTTTGATCAACTCGACAAACTTCAGTAAGCCACTCGAAAATTTCCTCGTTCCTCCTGATACTGCTACTGCAGAAAGTAATCCAACATTGGTACAACAGAACTTTGATTATTTTATTATGGCCCAATCTCGCATCAGGACCTTACATGTATTTTACATGCTCCAAACTTTCCGAAATTCACTTAGCGGAGGCATAAATGCTTGGCTGGCCCCAAACATAGAAAGCGGTACTCATTGCAGTCCCGAAGTGCTTTGGAACTGCAATGATTCTACTCAATGGCTTGCAAATTTGCAAGAGACTCCAAGATCTCTTATGCAGGTTAGTAATGGCGAGTTATTCCAAAACTTAATTCAGGAACTTAATAGTCATTATTCTGATACCCAAGTCCCTTTCATAAGTCTTTTGTCATTGCTTATGTATATTCATGAACAAATTAGCAACGAGTACAAAGTGCATAGTCCCATGAATGTTACTAAGTGGAGACTTTTATCGCGCCCGAAGCTTGAATCGTTGATCCGCTCATGGGAAGAGTTATATGTGAGAAATGGTGGCATATTGTCCGTGAATAAGCAGAATGATCACATGCTCCACGCTCAAAATGTCTTCAAACTAATCCTTCCTATTCATAAGTACGTCAAGATGAGAATCTGTTTCGATTTTAGTCGCATCACTCAGCATATTCTCAAGAAAAATTGGACGGCTTATAATGAGCTCCTTGACCAGGAAGGATTAGATCCTAGCGGTTTGCGTGAATGCACTGAGCATGCTCTTGAAACAATCAGAATTTGGACTCACAACATCTCGGTAGTGAACGATGCTAAGCAGACTTCATTGAGAACCCCTGTGTTCTTCGTGACTTGTTCCTTCTTTGCTATTATATCGATTTCTCAATATGCCAAATCGTTAGAGAAAGAATCTAGAGCACCCAATTCTTATGACCAGGTATTGTTCATTGGGTGTGAGACGTTGTTAAACGACGTTGAGAAATTGCTTGCTCCTGTAAGTGACAGAAACTCATATGCCGAAGCCGTTAGAAAGCATTCATCTGGAGTTCGCCTGATCCATTCTGTACGGCACTTGGTGGAAGAAGACGCAGATGACAGGGCTATCTTGCAAGCGATTTTAACGACTAAACTTTCCCTGAGAGCCTTGACTTTGGGAATTAGAATGCTTGCTGATGCTCCTGTATGGCCTATTGCCTTAAGCTTTGCCGAAGCTCTTGAAAAACGTGCCAATCATATCTCGTTTTAGCTGCTTAATTGTATTTATAAAGCTTATTATATAATTGATGAAATATCACGACTTTCTTTTTATTTTCGCAGCCATCACAACTTTTGAGATTCTGAAAAATAAAAAAAAAAAAATTTAAAATCAAACTTAACCCAAGATTCTTCCATTTTTCCCAAGATCCTTACAAAACGTTATTAGAATAATGACGACAGGCAAGCTTTCTGGGCGTGACTTGTACAACAGTATTGGTAAACCGAAGACTGTGGTCGCACCTATGGTTGACCAGTCTGAGTTGGCCTGGAGAATCCTCTCTAGAAGATATGGCGCCGAATTGTGTTACACTCCTATGTTTCATGCCCGTTTATTTGCTACAGAAGAGAAGTATAGAAAGAACATGTGGTCTGATTTAGATGGAGATAAAGAAACGGATCGTCCTTTGATTGTTCAATTCTGTGCTAATGATAAAGATTACCTTTTACAAGCAGCCAAATTTGTTGAAGACAAGTGCGACGCCGTGGATTTAAACTTAGGTTGTCCTCAAGGTATTGCCAAGAAAGGTAATTATGGTGCATTTTTAATGGACGATTGGAATTTAGTCCACAAATTAATAAGAAATCTCCATGACAATTTGGCATGTCCAGTGACTGCTAAAATTAGAGTGTACGATGATTGGGAGAAATCCTTAGAGTACGCTAAAATGGTCTTGGATGCTGGAGCACAGTTTATTACTATACATGGCCGTACTAGAGACATGAAAGGGCAGGCAACAGGTTTGGCCAACTGGAAGATCTTGAAGTATTTACGTGATAATCTTCCAGAGGGACAAGTTTTCTTTGCCAATGGAAATATTTTGTATCCCGAAGATCTCCTGAGATGCGAAGAAGAGGTGGGATGTGATGCAGTGATGTCTGCTGAAGGAAACTTGTACAATCCAGGTGTTTTCTGGACCACTACCGAAGATAAAGAGAAGCAATTTCCAAGAGTTGACAAAATATTACGAGAATACTTCGAGATCGTGAAGACTTGTCCGGGGGAAGCATCTAGACATGCCATGAAGGCGCATTTCTTCAAGTTATTGCATGCATTTTTAAACGTTCACAAAGAGTTAAGACCTGTTATTGGTCGCACCAGTGTTCACAGTGACTTCAAAGACTGGGAGGCCATCGTGGAGCAAGTAGAAGACATTGTAGATAAGATCTACAAGCAAGAGAATATAGACGAGCTTGATATTATCACCGTCGGTGAAAAGCAAGAATGGGGTGGTGCCTACAAAGAGATTCCATTCTGGAGATGTCAGCCTTACTTCAGAACTGTTAACGGGGAGAAGCAAAATACGAGGAAGTTGAAAGTGGCTGCAACTGATAATGAAGAAGTCAAGGTCGCAACTAAGGCTGCAATTATTTCCAAGCGCTCTGGATCAATCGATCACGGTGAGCTGCAAAAGAAGGCCCGTATAGAACTGGTAGCATAGACTAATTACATAGAGAATGAGGAACGATAAGAAAATTCACCGTTTAACTTTGTAGGCGCATGCATCTCCTGCATGCGAAATGCACGGCTTGAAAAAGCCTCCAGACCAGCTGAAGTTAACATGAATGCCATAAACCCAGTCCAAGTCCTTGCAGGTAAACAGCCGGCCAAGGCAGCCATAATATTTCTCCATGGTCTTGGGGACACAGGATACGGATGGTCTTGGCTTCCAGATGTGGTAAAGCTGGCCGGAATTGTAAAGGATTCTGCAAGCATCAACTACGTTTTCCCCAATGCCCCTGATGTACCCATTTCAGTCAATCGAGGTACGCGTATGCCTGCCTGGTTTGACATCTTTGAATTCAATAATCCTAAAGCAAGACAAGATGTAGACGGATTTTTCAAATCTTGCAACTATTTAAAATCTTTGGTTGAAGAACAGATTGTGAAGCATAATATAAGCTCTGACAAAATCATTATAGGAGGCTTTTCACAAGGTTCTGCTATTGCTTTAGCCACGTTAACATTGTTAGATGTTAAGATCGGTGGTGTTGTCGCCTTGTCTTCTTTCTGTCCTGTCACCAACGAAGTAAGCCAAAGACTTAACAGAGAGATGCCCAACAAACACACCCCGGTGTTTCAAGGCCACGGTGAAGCTGACCCTCTTCTTTCTTTTGAATATGGTCGCCAGACTGCCAAGTTCTATCAGGATCTAGGATTCAAGGAATGGACTTTCCGTGGGTACCCTGGAGTGGCCCACAGCGCCAGCGAGGAAGAACTTGCGGAGGCGATGGCATTTATACAAGGAGTGGTAGAGAAGTAAGAATACTGAACTATATACACATTGAAATTCTAAAAAATGGTTGGTTGAGTAGTACATTTGAAAAAGATAACCAGGACCCGTTTGTTCATCCTGTATATAGTCATAGATTTACTTGAACCAAATAACACATAACTGTGATCGCTATGGACTCGAATCGAAAACAAAAGGGCCCTCAAACGGGCACTTTGAGTTTTGGCAACAGAAATACTGAGCCACACAATCTCTCGCCGAAAGATAAACGGTATGCGGCCCAAATTGAAAAGGCATTGGCTTCATTTAGTTCGCTTGAAGAATGGGCCGACTACATTGCATTTCTTTCACGTCTCCAGAAGGCGCTTCAGTTACCAGACGATCTTAAATCTCGGAACACCATCAATTATATTCCATATTCATATGATATAGCCACGAAGTTGAGTCTTTGTTTAAGTTCAACTCTTCCGAATGGAGTGCATCAGAAAGCTCTCGCAATTTATGATTCCATCTTTATGGCACTAACTAAAGAAAGATTTAACCAGGAAGCAGATATCTGGATTCCTGGATTATTTTCATTGTTCAATTACAGTTCTGTGCAAGTAAAGCCCCAAATTATCAGACTATTTAAGCATCACATCTTCGCATACATCGACATGAAAAATATCAAGTTAATGACCAAACCTATATTGTTAAGTTTCTTCCCCGGATTGGAAGACGAGAATTCGGAACTGTTCCAGGATGTTATAGAATTAATTGACCAATTGAAGCTGAAGATTAATGACGATGCATACTTTTGGCAATGTATATTTCTTTGTATCATAACCAATCCTGAGAAACGACTCGGAGCATATTTCTGGTGCAGCAAGAGACTCCCAGTCTTCAGTTCAATCAAAGGCATGGGTGAAACAGTTGCCTTCTCTGATGAGGCTCAAGCATGCTTGGATCTGGAACCGGGTCTTTTGATTCGAGCCTTTGCATCAGCTATCAATTCTGGTGATAAGGAAGCTAGCGCAAGTGATATCATGGTAGTTAGAGGCTTCTTTGATCTTTTATTAAGTCACATTACTTTAAACAGCGATCTCCTAAATAAGGTTATCCTTCCAGGAGATAAAGAATTGCTAGTCATAGCATGCTGCAAAGTCACTTTGAGGAAAGACATGAGTTTAACTAGAAGATTATGGAGCTGGTTATTGGGTCCAGAACACGAAGGACAAACCTCTAACTCTTCTGGAGATGCCAGATCAATATATTTTGCCGAATACGGTTTACAGCCAGTTGCTGATGGCATTTTGAGAGTGTTGAAAGGAGACAATCCAATACAAAAGAAGATCGAATCTGTAAAGATTGCATCTGCCCTCATAATGGATAAGTGGGAAATTAGTAACTCTTTAACTCCAAAAGTATTTGGTGCCATTATTGAGATGTGTTATAGTAGTACCGTAAATGATATGGAAAAGGCTCAGGCAAATGAGGTATTCCTCCCTGTCCAAGTATTCTTTGACGGTATTGAAGCTGATTATATTTGGAGTGAAATTGTTCCGGCCTTATTAGGTGAAAATAATTCTAAGTTAAAACTTGTGGATTTTATTTTTCGTACTTTTGACCTTAGAGAGGACGAAATGGTTACTATACATGCTCCACTCGCTTTATTAGCTCTTCTCACTAACGAGAATACAATAGAGCAACAATTCAGAATAAGAGCAATAGAGTTCTTGGTATTTTTGATTTCACCACGTTCATTTAGCGGGGAGGAAGAATCGTTTACAGCTCCGAACCATAATGAAATTGTATCAAAGATTTCAGATTTCTACGACGACCGTGAAAAACTGAATATAAAAGATGCTCCTTTCACTCCAAATGTGCTTGCTAACTTAATATTCACTCAGTTTAGTGAATTGTTCATAACTAAGTTACATGCGCTTGAAGAATCTCAAAAGTATGCTGATTTGTATAGTCATTTGGCAGAATTGATCCCAAAGCAAGTAAAGACGAAAAACTTAAAGGGGGTTATCGACAACGTTCTCAAGCAATATATTTCACCTGTCGAATCATCTGAAGGTTCGAAAAAAGGCGAATTACAATCTGCATTTAGTATTGCAAAAACTCTACACCTATTCGTTGGTTTGTTAACATCCGCCCAAAAGGGTAAGGTTCTCAAGATAATTTTGACGAATCTATGGCCTTCTTTATGCTCTAGTCATGCCATAAATTACCAAGTGGAAGCTGTTAAATGCGTGTTCGACTTACAGATTAACTATTCCATTGACCAGATTGAGGCCGGCATTGTTCATCTAATGCTTCAGTCGAAGATCTATGAACGCATAACTGCTATAAATACCCTTTGGACACATTCACAGGCTTTCCATGATAGTGATTTGATTTTAAATCGGCCTTTAGCAGTTATTTTAGACGATTTGATTACAGCCGACAGTATGAATTCGAAATTGATTGGAGATTTCGTCGACACTGTACTCATCAATGGATCTGCTAACCGCCTTCTTAAAATGATAATAGATCCCTTGATGGAATATAATTTTATGCAAAGTAGCAAGGTTAGCATCGAAGAAGATGATGATATTGAAAGATTTGCGTATCACTTGAAAATTATCACTAAAGTTATCGAAACAAACCCTAAGCGGTTCAGGGAATCATTTAATAATGAACTTGTCGTCACCGATAGTAATTTGAAGATCTATCTCTTGAACGATAACAAATGGGACATCTCTAATTACAAATCCTTGCTTCTAAAATTTTTGGACAAATTTTTGGGATTGACTCTTAATCCGGGAAAAAGCCAAGAAGGATCACAATATCTTGAGGGTTACTTCAATAGCACTACCAATTGCCTAAAGCTATACATGTACTTGGTGACTGGTAATGAGTCAGATTTCACAGATATCTTCCACCTATTGGTTAAATCTTGCTCTTCGCATTTCGGTAGTCCTTTCGGGGGATTTCAAGATATCGAAATCGTAGTGGCTGTCTATTTAGACTGTATTGGCCATTTCCTTAAGATCTCAGAAGAGTCAAAGATCAGCTTAAATTTGCTTCATGTGGAAGACAACGCTAAAAACTCACCCTTTGTGAAATTTTTTGTTGAAGGCATTGCGTGTGCACGGTCGGCAGTCTTGTTAAAGCTGTGGATCCTGTTGCTCATAAGATGTTTATATTTATTTAACGAATCTGTCTTCAGCGTGGTACTAACATTGAACGATTGCCTCATCCGTAAGGTTGATGCCTACTTTGATTCGTTGCTTCTGGTTGACGAGAAAAAGTATTTAGATGTCGAACGTGGAATTAACATTGTCTTAGGAGGCATTGAGGACCTCTTGGGTATTACAAACAGCTATCTTATGACGTCAAAGTTGAGGGCATCTCAGGAGCAGGTTAACTCGAATGGAGAATCGGGGTTCCTTGGTAACGTCATTCAGGGAGTTTTCCAGCTTGAGTCGCCAGCCCATAAATCTTCGGAGGAAGATAAGCTCTTTTCGGTTTTAATATCATTCCAGGACGCAGTTCAGTTAGCTTTTAAAATTTGGCTTTGGGCAGATACTGAGCGTAATAACAAGTCCGCCGATGATTCTTACGCACTTAAATCTAAAACTTACTATGCTCATAAGCTCAAATTCAAAGCAAGAAGAGTTCTTGGATCTTTGCTAGAATTGGAGAGGCATGAAGTGATTGAGATTCTTATCTCAACCAACAGGAGAGAAGTGATCAAGCTTTTGCATGTACTAGATGGAGGAAGACCTCAAGTAACTTTACCTCATGTGTATGATGCCATTACATCCCTATGTCATCCCCTGCTACTCGATGAAGATAAGAAATCTTCGAGAATTGTGCAGCTAACAGAATCGCAAGTTTCTCACTTCTTAGTTCAATACACTGACTCGATAGATACTGACAGTATCTCGGACATCTGGGATGCAACAAAAAGGTTTTTAAAGGATGTTCTTGCCTACCCTGGTCATTACAAGGAGGTACTGGCAAGCATACTAGTTGTTGCCTATAGGCTTTCAGAAAAATTGGCATCATCTAAATTCGGAGAGCAAAAGAGAATTCGGAAGGATTTCTCAGAAATAATATTAAAATTAATTCATGTTGTTATAAATCCTAAGAGTTCTGGAAGTTTGCTCTCTAGCTTAGAGAAGTCCTCTCCAACTCCAATAGGAGTTAATTCTGATCTCAGGATTGACGCCATCGCCTCCATAAGTGAGATTATTCCTACCTTGGATAGAGTTTTGCAAGATAAAGAGAAAGTCAATTCCTCTATTTCATCGATCATTCTGTCGCTTGTATCACCTCATGTCAAGTCAAAGCATATTCATGAGACCCCGGTAAGGATTTTGCAGTTAATTCTTTTAATCGGAAAGCAGCATCCTATTCGAGCGTGGAAGTCATTTGTTGCAGATGCCTTCGCGGATAACAGCTTTTTCAAACACCAAAATGAGGACACATCCATGGTTTGGAAAGAAATTGTAGGCATGTGGATTTGTGGTGATAAAGACAAGTTGAAGGACTTGATAGCCAAGATCAATCCGTCGGTAAATACTGCTGCTGGAAATATTTTCAACTGGGGAGAAAGCACTGAAATTGAAAGCAAGACTTTTGTGGTGAGAAGGGTTGCATACTTACTTTTGGCAGCTCCCAAAGATCAATTTGGAATGTATGCCCTGGATCTTTTTTCCAGAGTTGAGTATGCTCTTAATACCTCCTGCCCATTGGTATATCGGACATGCATTATGATCTTATTCCGAGCGATAACTATAAGTTTGAGTGATTTGCATTTGGTGCCTAGATGGCCTACAGTTATCTATCAATTGAGAGATGTCTTCGAATCGGTGGCAAGAACTGATACGAGAACTCTCTACACATTAGGCCAAGACGAATTGCAATTGATTTTCCATACGTGCAAGTTATTAGATCAATTGTTGCTTGTTGGACATGACGAGTTTTACCTAAATGATTGGCTTTTCGTTTCTACAGATGCCAACGTTATGAATGGTCAGGTTGAACCGGTGGCTTTAATTGATCAGATTGCTCGCAAAGATCTCGTTATTGCTAAAGAGGTTCCTATTAAGATTAACCGCGAATCAAATGGATTGGCTCCGCTTTTGCTAGGAGTCAGAAAGCTTACTAGCATCACTCAATTAAGAGTTTTCTTCGAATCTCTTAGCATGATTAACTTCGAGAGAACCTACGGATTGAATGAGGTTAATTTTGACCATGTTGTGTTTGATATATTTAATGACTTATTAGTTGATTAATCTCAAGATATTAATAGAAGTGTGTATTGGTTATGTAAAGGTTTCACATTTGAGTCTTAATCTCCTTTTTCCTGTTAGTTGCAGCTTTCTTTGCATGGCCCAGTGCAGGACGCGTACCAAAATAAATTCTCGAATGGCTATCAACTAAGTTTAGTGGAACACTTTCAAGCAAAATATAAAAGTTTCGTTGTAAATTGTTGGTTTCAATGACTGAAGGCGCTAATATCTCCAGCAGTTCATACATCAGACAAGGGTATGATTCTGCTGGCAGTGACCACGAACTGGAGTTTGATGATGAGGCTGAAATGAAGACCCCACGTCAATTGCGAATGGAAAAAAATAGCCTCAATGGGACCAATCATTCCTCAACTTCAAAATCAAACAATACAAATCTCACTCCAAAGGTTGTTCCTCCGTCCGATCCATTTGTAGAACAAAGTACAGCGATAAGGGTGCCACTTAGGCGAGGCGACGACGAAGTTGGATCAAGAACACCTTCGCGATACTCTCCAACTAGCTTATCCAGATACATCAAGTATAAATCGAAAAATGGCACACCTTTGAGGAAGACTCTTATAAATTCAAGCCAATTGCTGTTGTCTGATGAGGAAAATCAGATTCGAGAAACGAAGTTGATCACTAACGAAAATAAATTTGACCCGACTGGTTCGTCATCTCCAATGAGACGTCAGAAAGATGTCCCATCGAGGCAAAAGTCCAGTCCTCAAAAGCATAGGATACCTTCTCCACAAGTATCGATGACTCCAACCAAAAATACGGCGTCGCCAATTTCTTTTGAAAAATTGAAATCAACTCAGAATTCGCCAGCGAGAGACAAAGAATTGCCTAATCTTCCAAATCAGAAGGATCAAGTAAATCACAATGAGACGAATAATGACAAACTGGACAGGGCCCAGCAAAAGAGCATAACTCCTGCCGAATCTAACAATATCTTATCGCTGCCTCGTCTTAATTCGATTGACGGATTAGCCAAGGAGCCCTTGGCTTTGTCTGAGGACTTGACTAGGGCAGAGATATTAGAAAGAATGAATGAAAGTATTAATTCGTTAATTCAGAAGGATGAAGCGGCTCTTGAAGACAACGAAGCGGAGTGGGAGTCTGAAATCAATAACGAAAGAATACTTCCCGAGAGTGACCTGGATAGTGATTCTCAAGCACAAATAATCAAGGAGCTCGATGTAGCTCTCAGTTCGACGAAGAGAATCAGAAGGCCTACAAGTGAGGCGCTGCAGTTAGTTGTTCCAGATTCTGTTAAGACTAATCTAAAACGTAAAAGAACTTACAACGAAGACAGCTTTACAAGGCCGTCAAAACGTTCGAAGACTACTCAAAAACTGGAGCCTGTAGCCGCAGCGCCTGAACAATATGGCAATTGGTCAATTTCTAAATGGTCGAAATTGGACAATCTCATCCGCCTGCCATTAATGGGTGTCAATAAAGTTATCAATAGTGAATTCTTTGTTAGCGACTTCGGCTGTGCTGACAAAAAGGAACTCAGGACCAGAGTGAACTTTTTACTACACTATAACAAGCAAAAAGAGCAATAAGGATTTTGTTCTGGCGGATTTAATACTCTGTATATTATGTATATTACTGGTGGTGTATTATTCAATGCAAAATTGTTAAAATACGCTTGACAAGACGTTTGAGAGCTTTGCGTCTGGCTTTGATTTCTCCTTCAAATCATCACGAGAATCAGCTCGCGTACTGTTGACCTTTCTTTGTTTGAAGTTCCTTCTCAATTCCTCCTCTTCTTGCTTATTGTCTGCTCCTCTCTCACTTCTCTTCTTTTGGATATTCTTAATCATCTTGGATCTCTCCACATTCTGTATAAAGCTTTTGTTCATCTTTTGTTGTTGTGATAACTCCAATGCTAACTTCGATTGTCTAATCTCGTTCTCTTTAGCAATCTGTTGGGTCAAATCATGCCATTTAAACTTAGGAAGATACTTTATGTTCATAATATCGTCATAATAGTAAGAAGTCTTGCGTCCTCCAATCTTATTACCATTCATGGTGGCTGCACAAATCTTTGCCTCCTTCTTCTTGACAAACTCCACCCATCCTTCAGTATAATTTTTCTTTTTATTTCCGCCATATTTCACTCTTTTAGCATAGACTGCCGCATCCTCAGGCTTAAGAAAGAGTCTATCTACTTTACCAAATTTGGATAATATGGTTCTTAAAGTCGCTGGCTTCATATATGGTGGTATCCTTGAGAGGTAGCATACCCCAGTCTTCTTGATCTTTTTACTTTCCTTCAATAATTCGTCAGGACTGAGTTTCTTAAGCTTTGATTTATTCTTTTTCTCTTCTGATGCAGAAGCTTCCAATCCTTCAAGACCGAAATCTGAATCATCTTCTTCATCTGATTCATCTTTACCGCCAAATTGATCACTTATACCAAGCTTTTTACGTGCAGCCTGAACTTGAGCTTCTTCCTCATCGCTGTCATAATTATCGACACTTTCATCTTCACTCAGATTATGTTCATGGACTGATTCGTCGCCATGACTGTAATCCTCAGATCCAGATTCTTCACTTCGAATGTTGAGTAACTCCTCAGCGTCACTCTTGGAACTCCTCTTACCCATTATCTTTTAAGGTACTACAAGGCATCTCATCCCATCAAGATATTGAAATGTTATATGCAGTATGTGATAGCGTACTTGTTAGGAGCAAGGAGGATAGATCTGGAAGAATAAAGTGTAAGTTAATAGACTATTCTATCATATCAGAATATTATACGCTACAGGCAGATTTAATGATCTTTTGTCGTGGGAACCTACAAGAGGATTAAAAACGAACATGATCATAAAATAATATTATAAATATTTCGCAGCCACTCTATCATATCCAGAAAAGGGCCTACAGTGGTTATATGTATCAATTTTCTTGCATTAAAAAAAGACAATCCTCATCTAATTATATATGAAAAAGTACATAGTTTATTTCTTCAAGTTGTCGGAAGCGTCCTTGGCACCCTCAGAAGCGCCAGTGACAACACCGCTGACGTACTGAGCAGCATTAGCGATTTGCTCCTTGGCAGCATCGACGTACTCAGCAGCAGTATCGGCTAAAGAGGCTTGTCCCTCGGTAGCAGACTTCTTAGCATCGGCAGCAGCATCTTTGGCGTCGTCATGACCCTTTTGAACGTTGTCAGATACGGTTTGGGTGAAAGACTTTTGGTTGTCTGGAGTGGAGTTTGCAGCGAACTTGTCTAACTTGTCAGTAGCAGTGTCCTTGGCTTGCTCAAGGGTAGACTTCTCACTTTCTGGCTTGACAGCCTCGCTAATTTTGTCGGAAATATCTTTTCTACCAAGGTCAGACATGATTATTTAATTTGTTTTTTGATGATTACTATTATGGAAACTACATGGTATTTATAGATCCTCGAGGAATGTCTTAGTTGCTATAGTGGAACGGCTTAGGATGCTGGAATATTCTACAAAGGACCCTCTACTCGTATTCACGTCACTCGCGAAAGCCGATGGTTGCTACGGAGTTCCTAATTAGGATATTTTCGAATGTACGACTACGTAATGGGAATTCCGTCCATGCATCAAGCCACAAGTTGGCACCCGAAGTCAGAGACGATGTACCTGCCACATCACACACTTGCTGCCCGATTGTATTTTCTGGCTTCGCCTAGTGAACCGAAAGTATTCATTAATATCCTGGTCATATTGCGTACTTTAGCAATGTTGTCAGATGCGTTGGGAGTGACTTCAACAATGTGAATGCTGATACTATATAGTAAGAAATAGTAATCATCTCCCAGTAAGATACTGCAATAACTTTGGTTGTGGCTAAGGCAGTGTTTCACATCATGTGTGGCCGTGCACTTTGAGGATTTCCTTTCCCCATACGTTCGTGCGGCTGCGCATATGCAAATATCAAGCGAAATTGCCGGTCTTCTCTTACATTAATCTGTATTCGAGGATAAACCCGGTTGCCCTCGGGAATTGCAACAAGATAAGATATATGATTCATCCTTTTTTGGATGAGTGAAACAATAATATTTTTTTCATTGTCATTGACTCCACCTCTGTGAATTCTCACAATTTTGCAAAAATGTGGAGAACTGCAAAAATGAATAAAAAATTTAAAACCATTCTATCCGGCTCTGATTTAGTTTCAAACGAAATGATTACATTTCTGTACACCGAATTATTTAGGCTAGCTTTTTTCTACTATTGGCAATCCTTCAATGGGATGATAACCCATCGCTCCTGTATGTAGACAAGTTTTTTAATCTCATCGCTTCTACTGAGTATACCCCAAATGGTAAAGAAACGGAGTATTACCGGAGGCCTTGAGCTGAAGGTGTATGATTATATCCAAAAATTGCTCGTAGAGCAGACTGAATCAAATAAACGCGGGGAAAAAGATGAAAACTCGTTCCAAATTGCCCTCGCTAAAGATCTCAGACCGGTCCAAGTGCTTGAATATGTGCAAAGTAAAGACTTCCAAATGAAGCGAATGAAGAAGACTATGCTTGCTAAGGTTATTGAAAGTGCCTTACAGATATCTCGGGAGCAAGAAGACGAGGAAATGGACGGTTCTGAAGCTACTTCCGATGCCAAACAGGGCCTGCAAATTCCTGAGTCTGTTCCAGATAGTGATTTTGACGATTTAGATGAAAAAGATTTGATGGAGGTCAAAGATACAAATGCATTGAACAAATCTGTTGTGTCTTTGTGGAATCTTCAGAATGACACCAAAAAAACAGAGGTAGAAGGTGAGCCTTCAAAAGAAGAGGAAGACGACAAGAAGAACTCGAAAAAGAGAACCAAGCCTGCAAACGGTAAAGTAGTTGTCAAGCGCCCCAAGAACAAAATAGACCATACTCCTCCTTCAATAACATTATCCTCATTAGGTGGACTCGAAGAAGTCACTAAAGACCTATTGGAACTTGTAGGGTTACCTATACTTCATCCAGAAATCTATACTGCAACCGGAGTTGAACCTCCTCGTGGTGTCTTGCTTTACGGTCCACCTGGATGTGGTAAGACAACTATTGCAAATGCCTTAGCAGGAGAGCTCAAAGTTCCATTTTTGAACATTAGTGCTCCTTCAGTTGTCTCAGGAATGTCTGGAGAATCGGAAAAGAAGTTGAGAGAAATCTTCGACGAGGCTAAAACCTTGGCGCCTTGTTTGATATTCATCGATGAAATAGATGCTATCACTCCCAAGAGGGATGGTGGTGCCCAAAGAGAAATGGAAAGAAGAATTGTGGCTCAATTACTTACGTTGATGGACGAATTGACATTGTCTAATACTGACGGAAAGGCTGTCGTGGTTATTGGAGCTACTAATAGACCCGATTCATTGGACTCTGCATTGAGAAGAGCTGGGCGCTTCGACCGCGAAATTTGTCTCAATGTTCCCGGAGAGGCTCAGAGATGTTCGATCTTAAAGGCAATGACCAAAGGACTTAAATTACAAAATGCAGAGGAATTCAATTTCGTAGAACTTTCAAAACGCACCCCAGGTTACGTCGGTGCTGATCTCAAAAGTTTAGTTACCGCCGCCGGTATTGCAGCCATTAACCGAATATTTGAAAGCTTAAGTGAAAATGAAGAGGAGCAGTTAACGAATCATGTCAAGTCCATGGAAATAGAATCCATGGATGTAGATACTGACCATCTTAAGTTTGAAATGAAATCTGTGGCCGATAAGCTCTCTACTATCCAACGATTCCTTATGAAACATCCTAATCCATTATCTGCTGAGCAACTTGAACCATTGTCGATTACCTACGCCGACTTTTTGGCAGCATTACCTACCATTCAGCCGACAGCCAAGAGAGAAGGGTTTGCTACTGTTCCTGATGTTACTTGGAAGAATGTCGGAGCCCTCAACCATATTAGAATGGAGCTTCATATGTGCATAGTACAACCCATCAAGAAGCCAGAGCTTTACGAAAAGGTAGGTATCACAGCTCCAGCTGGCGTCCTTATGTGGGGACCCCCCGGTTGTGGTAAGACTCTTTTAGCTAAAGCGGTTGCTAACGAGTCTCGTGCCAATTTTATTTCTATCAAAGGACCTGAACTTCTAAACAAGTATGTAGGCGAATCCGAAAGAGCTGTCAGGCAAGTTTTCCAAAGAGCTAGGGCGTCAGTGCCGTGCATAATATTTTTCGATGAATTGGACGCTTTGGTTCCAAGAAGAGATACTTCTTTGTCCGAATCAAGTTCTAGAGTTGTTAATACTTTGTTAACGGAACTTGATGGCTTAAATGATAGAAAAGGTGTGTTTGTCATCGGAGCCACCAACAGACCAGATATGATCGATTCGGCCATGTTGCGTCCAGGTCGTTTAGACAAGACGTTGTACATTGAACTTCCAAGCATTGATGAACGTTATGAGATTTTGCGAACCTTAGTAAGAGCATCATCAACTCCTCTTGATGCTTCAGTGGATTTAAGATCAATTGCAAATGACGAGAGATGCCGCAACTTTTCTGGTGCCGATTTATCTTCATTGGTGCGAGAGGCTGGTGTTTTAGCGTTGAAGAAGAAGTTTTTCAAGGGTCAGAACATTCGCGATTTGGACGAGTCAGGATATTACGAAGAAAACGAAGAAGAACAGCAAGAAGGTGTCGATTTTATAGAAGTGACTCAAGAGGATTTTACGAACGCTCTACTGGCCATTAAACCCAGTGTAAGTGACAAAGATAGAGCCCGCTATGAGCGTCTTAATAAGCGAATGGGCTGGAGTGTTATCTCTGAGGCTAAGGATGACGAAAACGACAATATTAAGAAGGATATATAGGCAATTTTCAATTAATATAATAGCATTATACCAAAAGGTTGAAAGGTTACTTCTGAGGACACTATATGGGCTCTTTGGATTGGTTGTTAATCAAGCAATGGAGGGTTGGCCGAGTGGTCTAAGGCGGCAGACTTAAGATCTGCTGGACGATTGTCCGCGCGAGTTCGAACCTCGCATCCTTCATTATTTTTTTTCTTTTTGAAGATTTAGAAACTTAGCTTCAGATTTAGGAATTCAACTATAAGAGTTCCTCCATGATATGGAAAACCGAATGGTCTCCTTCTTCAATATACCGATTTATTAGTTGCTGATCTACTCTCTTTATTGCATTGTTGCTCAGCGTAGGTCTGATTTTTGTGTCATCACTTTAGTTTCGCAGCAGTGATTCATATATCATCGGTGCGCACGATCTAAAGTCAATACCAACATAACCCAATTGCCAGAGACTCCCCACGCCATTAATTCACATTTCCTTATTATTCGTTTCATCCAAATTGCTGAACAGAAATGATAAGACATGTTTTCAACGGTATACGACGGGCTCAATCGACAATAAAGTGTTCGAGACCTACATCCATTGTCCGACGGCTGAACATATCACCGCTTTATGGATACTACATATACCGAGGTGCAGCAACAAAGACCACCAAAGAAACCAAGAAGAGGCTTGTTAGTGATAAAGCATCAAAGACTCTGTCCTCTGAGAAAAGCAGCGTGGCTCAAGAGAACAACTCGCCCAAAACGAATAGCAATAGCAAACAGATACCATCACTCGATGGAAATATAGACCCAGAGCCAAGTGTAGTCGTGAAAGGTGCCGAAGTTGATGCGAAAGTGGATACTAAGGAGATTGATGGGCTGGAACCCAAAGCATCTCAAGTTGTTAACGATTCAACTACTGAAACTATAGAACCAACTACTGCTGATATTGACAAGTCACCCGAAGAAGAGGATTTCGAAGAGGCGGCAGATGGCGATTCATACTTAACAACTATATTTGAGCGTAGAGAACCATTCATGGATACATACAGCGTGTACACTGAGCTCAGGAACGCTGGATTTACATCTAGTCAAGCGGATGAGATCATCAATCTATTGATTGCCCAATTGAATACTAAACTTTCTAAGTTATCTACGAAATACTCTCAGCTCTACGAGTTAGAAAACGAGAGATACCTTTTTATAAGTGCTCAGCAGGAACTTCGAGTCGACATTACCCGTTCAAGGGAAAAGCATATCAATGAATTACTCAATTTGATCCATTTGTTGGAACGCGATTTTAACATAATTTCAGATGAGCTTAATAGCGATTTCATCCAAATGAAGAATGACACTCAGGTTGCAACCAACGACCAAAAATCCGAGAACACTTTGCTGTCGAGAAGAATCATGTTACGTATTCAAGAAACAAACCATAAAATCACCACGGAATTGAATTCCAATATCCGGTCAGAGATCGAGAGTCTTAGATGGCATATATCCAGATGGGGTATTATGGCCATCTTAGTATGTGTATTCTCAGGCTGTACTGTCTTCTATGTTCACAAGATCAAGTCCACTAATGCTCAATCTAGACATGATTTTGTTCCACTTATTATTTACGAGCCCAGCGAATATGACGAAGACGACTACCACACAGATCTTGACAAGACATTAATAGATTAGCACGGTACATATATATAGAACTTGAATGTATTAGATACCTAAATTTCACCCAGCTGTATAGCTAAAGGACCCCGTATATCCATATGCACTCCGCAACATCAGGTGACTGGTCTTGATTCGATATAAAGAGAGGCAATCTCTAGCCTAATTAATGGAATAATTAACCGACGATGGCCAGAGGTAGTAATTCTAGCTGTGACGAAGAGCCTTGCAAAGCCGAGGCATGTGCTATCCAGGATTGCTTGACTGCAAATAACTATAATGAGTCCAAATGCCTGAAAATCATTGATAACCTCTACCTCTGCTGTAAGCAATTCTACGAGACGAATGGCCCAGATACCCAAACTACCTGCTGTCCAAAATTTAATCTTTTAGAATTAAAATTGAAGCAGCGACTGTTAGGAAAGATCGATGCCGAATTATTGGAGCAGAGAAGAGGATAGCTACAAAAATTACCCTAGAATTTTACACTACAAAAGCTAATGTGAAAAATGTACGTTTCGAGCCGCGTAGATTCCCAAAAAAGAAGCACGACGTTTAGGCCGAGAAAACTTTCCTTCTAAGGCTTACCCGAGCACGAACGATCACATAGTGATTCAGTATATATGTGGAGGAAGTCATATAAACCGTGACTCTAATGGGTGCCTAGTTAAAAGACATTGTATGTTGGAAAGAAGGCCATCGCGAACAATTTGTAGACAAAGGCGGGTAATAAATATCGAGATCACTATATACACTATATGCAAGATTATCGGCCCTAGTCCTTACGCTTGTCGTACTCATGGGCATCAGGAAGATACGTCCTTAGAGCTGAAGTTAGTATTGTAATCAGTAGATCAGTATTGTTGTACTTACGTGAATCATCATCAATCCAAAGCACTTGGCCGCTTACATTTTTGATGGATTTTTCAGCCTTTACTGAAGCGGCATACTCCAGTAGGGCTTCATTAATGGATACAGGCTCTACACCCGCTTCAATGAGTTGTTTACGAAGCATTGCAATGTGTAGGCTCATTTTGAAGTCTCTTTTGTGTGTATCTTGACGCTCTTGAAGGTATTGACGGTCCCTCTTCTCTCGTTGTATATTGAAATTGGCTTGTTGAAGCTGAAGGGTCTTCAAATTCAAGGCATTGGTATCGGTAGCGAGCTTCTCTAGCTTGATTCGGTTGGTATAGTTGTCAACTGCAATATATCCAAGGGCTCCCATGGCTAAGAGCGAAGTTAGTTCTTTTAAAAATGAATCATTGCCGCCAGTTTTAGCATTTTCCACGCCAGAATCATCAAAAGATGAACCTTTTGAGCTCAGCAGACTTCCAGAATGTGAGCCGTCCGCCTGCTTCCATTGACTAGGAGTGGTGGTGTTAGATATGGAGGTTGCCTCTGTATGGGCGGCTGGAGATGGAGGTGATAAGACCTGGCCATATGGCGGCGGCGCTCGGCTAGGATTATCGAAATGGGACTTCACAGAATAGAATCTTACGTTTGGTAATCGTTTTAATCGGACTAGCATGTTGGGATGTTGTATAGTCAATATGGACAAATGTATCGAGTGATAATCTTATCCGCGAAAATTACTGGTGTACTTCCTCAATGGCCTACAATATAACTTCAGCTAATATTTCATTACCCTAGTACACCTAACTTAGCAACTATAAAGTAATAGAACGATGATATTACACACGATAATGTGAAGGGCGGTTCATCAAAGATACCATAAAAATTAGTGTCTTCTGGACTCAGCGATGACTTTGTTCATTTCCTCAACCTTTCTCAAGGCTCTCTTGTGGGTACCCAATCTCTTCTTAGCCAACTTCTTAGCTCTCTTCTCACCAGCGTTTCTGATCAACTCGATCAATCTTCTCTCGTAAGGAGCCAATCCGGAAACCTCCTTGACGATGTTTCTGACGAACTCAGTTCTCTTGGACAAAGCACCCTTTCTGTAGGAGATCTTAGGAGCAACGTCCTTGGCGGTGGTCTTGTGACCCTTGTTCAAACCAACAGCAATACCTAAATGTTAGTAATTTGTTCATTGCAACTTAGTTTTGATGGACAATATACGACTTCTTCATCAACGGACAAAATATGGTTCAGAGGAGAAATATATTATTAAACCCAAAACAGGGATGGAGCCTGCTCATATCTCATTGAATCTACAGTCTTCTCCACGTCTCGTTAACGAATATTCCGAAGGTACATACCTGACTTAGCCATTTCGTTCTATAGTTGTAGTTCTACTGTGAAATTTTTTTCACTTTGAGAATCCTGCCAATTTGAATCACGTGCGTGATATCTTAAATGCAGGTCGAGTACTGACTGAACCTTAGGGCTGCGCCCTCTATAACATGTGACTGCATGGAGCTTTATACTTAGAAACGGTTATTATGTTATTTTGATATCTCTAACAGTGTAGAGTTCTATAGATGACTATGTACAGTTAGATGGCCACTCCAGCGAAGTCGAAGTTATGTTCGTCCAATTTGTCGACGATTTCTTCGGTGGACAAGTAGGTGTGGTTAGATAAGAACGTAGACCACGATACCGGCACGTAGCTATCTCTCTTAACAAGGTTATATAAATGTTTAAGAAGCTTGTTTCTCCCTACGTAGATCTGTTTGCCATCTCTATGGACGTACAAGACCTTTTTTGCAACGTCGTCGACTACCACCTTGGGCAATTGGTTCAACTCACGCTGCTTTAACACTTCATATCTCAAGTTCCAGCCCTTCAATCCCAAGGTCTTTTCTCGGGCTGGCTTATCTTTGGTGAGGTAGTTGTCTAAACCACCTTCTTTGGTAATAGTTCTCAAAACGGTCGTGGTGACTTTGGTCTCGATGGCCTTGTTCAAAGTTTCGGACCACAATTTTGTCTTGACAATGTTGGGAAGATGTGCTCTTAAGTTCTTGTTACCTGCCTCGGACGAAGTTTTGGACCTGGTTCTCTGTAAACCACCAAACAAACCTCTATTCTGTCTCTTGAAGAACATGGTCTCGTATTTGTAGTCAGGATATTCTTTTTTGTTATAACGGACCTTCAATCCTTCTGCCAGGTCTCCCTCTTGGTATACGTTGGTATCCACAGGTTTGGTATACCGGGTTATTTTGTAGTATTTCTCTCTCGATGTTGGCATAGTGGAACTGAACATTCTGATTCCGGATACAACATTATAGGAGTTGGACAAGCGAAACACAGAAAGCTGCATATTAGCTCCACCTACTTGTGGGAACATCAGCCTACTGGCGATAGGCGACATGGTAGATCTGAAGGCCAGCATTGATCACCGTCTTGTTGAAAATGTAGTTTGATTCTGGTGAGAATAGTTTGTAGATTACATAATTGAAACATAAGCAGAGATGTAGAGATGAGGACGGGTAGCGACAACGAAAAAAGAAACGAGAGCAGTAACGGTATCAAAATTGGGAAACAAGATGAAAAGAGTGCAGAGAACATGTTTACATTAATGACGACTTACGATTTTGACTTGCCAAAATGTCAACTTCATAGACCGTTTTAGTCCGCTTACCCGCTCAAATCTATAACCCTTTCGCTAAGCGCAGTACCGAATGCGGTGCATATACGCATGGTCCCAGAAAATGCCTCAATCCGCACAGCGTAGGCAGATGGAGAACCACGAGGTATAAAGGGCTATAGCGGAGTTCGGAGCTCAATGCAAGGCTGTATTCGAACCAATGCGTGGTGTGCGTGCACAAAATGTCAATTCAGGCTCAAGCTGCCCCATCAAGCCGTTAGAATGCATAGAGACGCCAGTTCATTGTCAATGGTTCTTTCCTGCATACACCATCACATCTCATTTCGTGTCGGCACCGGCGATTTGTTATCTACAGTAATAAATATATCCGCCGGTATTTACACCAATACTGTTGGCAAGAATCCACCAGCGTCATTGTCAAGTAAGTTTAAGCCTCAAATTAGGGAGATAAGAGATTGGAGAACAGATTTTTGCATTCTTCATTTGCATTCGGGGTATCACTATATTCTCTTATTTTTACGATCATGTACCACCTGCCATCCTCATCCAACGAGGAAACTCAAGATGGGTTGTATTTTGCCATACTTTTTTATTGCAGTAGTTTGAGCAAATACTAACAATTTAGGACTACCAAGACATTAAGTTGTATATTTGACAGCGTTTGGTGATTTGCTCCCTATTAATAGACTAATACGCTGGACCACCCCTGAATTATTTGCAGTCCAGTCGTTGGGAGTATTTTTTTAATCAGTTTTCATTTCCAGGTTAGTCATCCTCTGAGTTTGATGCCTGACTTTACTAAGTCAATCTTTGGTTTAGGCGGTTTCCACAAAAAAGAATCCCCAGTGCCCTTCTCTTCTCAGCATTCCGAAAACGACGTGATGGATAAAACCCACCAGTCAGCGGCAAGATTCTTGCCCAAGAATTTTGCGAGCCCTGCTCCTACAACTGCGGTGACCCAGGACTCTTTTGCTTACGGCACCACTTCCAACCCTGGCAATGAGACCGCAAGTGAACGTTTCTTGAGCCAGACCAAACACTCATCTGATTTACAACCCAGCTTTTCTAATAATACCTTTGCATATAATCAGACGGAGCAAACATACCAGGAGGAAAATATGGGTTCTGACAGTTCCCAAGACCAAGAAATGACCGATTCTTCTTCACAACCCATCATTATCACCACCGATGAAACTGGGCAGAACTACCATCCCACCTCGAAAAATAGTTCTCAGCCTAAGGGAAGGCTTCAAGTTAAGATTCTTGAGGCGAGCGGACTTCTTGTATCTTCTAATGCATCGCAACCATACGTTGTCTGTACATTTGAAAGTTCCGAGTTTATTTCTAACGGACCTAACTCTTACAACAATTCTCCAGGCTTCCAAACCAAGAATGAAACCTATCATGTTCCAGTCCCTGTGATTAAGAACAAAGCCGAGAAAAAGACCAGGCCATCTATGTTCCAGAGACAGTCGTCGAGCCATCATCTCAATTTTGGACAGTCGGAGTCAGATTCCTCGAATCCTATTTGGAATCACGAGGCTACCTTTGACGTGGTGGGATCCAGATCTGAATTAGATGTGTCAGTGTACGATGCGGCCCGCGATGATGCATTTTTGGGACATGTACGTATTTTTCCTTCCACCATTGGCTCTGAATCTCATCAGAAACCTCAGCAATTAGACTTGAGACCTCGAGTGGTTGGAGAAAGAGTTTCGGGCCTGATTAAGGTGGAATGGAGATACAAGTCCTTGGATAAGAAGCCATGCGGACCCGAAGATTTTGAAGTTTTGAGATTACTTGGAAAAGGTACTTTTGGTCAAGTATTCCAAGTGAAGAAGAAGGATACGGAAAGAATTTATGCCATGAAGGTGTTATCGAAGAAAGTGATTGTCAAGAAGAAGGAAATTGCCCATACTATTGGCGAACGTAATATTCTTGTACGGACATCGGCGGCTGCCTCCTCATTTATTGTTGGTCTTAAATTTTCATTCCAAACTCCTACAGATTTGTATTTAGTTACAGATTATATGTCTGGTGGTGAACTCTTTTGGCATTTACAGAAGGAGGGGCGTTTTTCAGAGGATCGTGCCAAGTTTTACATTGCAGAATTGATTTTGGCGTTGGAGCATTTGCATGACAACGATATTGTATATCGTGACTTGAAGCCAGAAAACATCTTGTTGGATGCTAATGGTCATATTGCCCTATGTGACTTTGGTTTGTCTAAAGCAAACTTGAATAATGATGGTACCACCAACACATTCTGTGGAACTACCGAGTATTTAGCACCAGAAGTATTGCTTGATGAATCAGGATATACCAAGATGGTGGACTTCTGGTCTTTGGGTGTACTCATCTTTGAGATGTGTTGTGGATGGTCGCCATTCTATGCCGACAACACTCAACAAATGTACAAGAATATTGCATTTGGAAAAGTTAGATTTCCAAAGGAAGTTTTAAGTCCTGAGGGCCGCTCTTTCGTCAAGGGTCTCTTGAACAGAAACCCCAAGCATAGATTAGGAGCCATTAACGATGCGAAAGAACTCAGAGCTCATGCATTCTTCCAGGATATCGACTGGGACTTGCTTCGTTCAAAGAGTATTCCACCCCCATTTAAGCCACATTTGACTTCAGAAACCGATACTTCTAATTTTGATCCCGAATTTACCTCTGAATCTACGTCAGTGTTGCGCAAACAGTTAGAGCTTGCAACCACCCCATTATCTCCCGGTATTCAAGCCAAATTCAAGGGTTTCACTTATGTGGACGATTCAACTATCGAGGATCATTTCGGTAAATCACATAGAATGAACACATATAAAGCCGCAGGCTCATTCATTCCTGGCAATCCTAATCTTCCACCGGATGAAGATGTTATTGATGATGAACATATAGATGATGAAGACGACAAAGAAGACATGCAGATAGACGGAGAGGTGCATCAGATGGATGACGTAGAGTTCGTAAACGGACGTTTTGACCTATGATTGTCTACACCTTAATTTTCAGTTCAGGACATTAGTATTATAGAACAGCCCCGTATTTATTTTTTGTTGCATCGATATAGCTACTATGTATTTATAGATTAATGTTAGTCTTATAAAGTTGCCTGGCGTAAGTCATAAGTATATGCAGTCCATACTCCAAATTGATAAAATCGCGAATTCAATCTTGAAATTGATAAATAATGTCTGACCCGAGAAGACAAGACCCCAGACGGAAGAGTAGATATGGCGACCAGGCCGCCTACAGACCCGCTCAACAGCCCGTTAGAGAAGATACTGGGCCCCAAATCCATGATGAAGCCGATTTAATTTCGTTCCGTAATGATGCTCTTCATCGACTTATCTCCAACCAAGAACAGCTCGAAAACGTAGCCTCCAAATTCATACACTCATCCAAGATAATACCGCCCCGTACTTGGCCGGCAACAGGAAAAGAATCAGAAGAGTTGTCTCGACTAGAAATGGAGAAATATGTCAGTGGAAACAATGACAAACCGTACTTTGGAAATTTAAAGCTCATGAAGCTCCGGTCTGAGTTGCTCGAAAAAGATATTGCTGAATTAAATAATAGTGAGCCCAAACTGCCATTGGAGGACAATGAAGAATATACTTATCAGAAGAAAGCAGCATTGAAACTCGCACAATTGCACTCACAAATAAACGACCAAGAATCGTTTGAAGCATTATCCAAAGAATTGGACAAAATCCTAGACGATTACAAGGAAATGAATCAAAAGGAGTATGTGGTTAAAAAACAGTATATGGAAAGGAGTTTCCCTATACTGGATTTCGGTATCCTGGTCGATACTGCGCCGGCAAACTATGACCCACGACTGGTGACATCGATGGTAGGACTTGAAAAAGATAAAATGGAAGATGATTTCATGTTAGGAGATACGCAGGGCCAGAATAATTACGAAAAGAAGACCGATATATTCGAGCCCGGAACTGATACCAACATGAACGACTACTCTAATAGCGACCAGCAATTTTCCATGGATGTACTTCAGGGAGGCAGCGCCACCGGAGCCAATGGCGACCAGAGTGCTGCTGAAGCGGCGTCACCCGACAGAAAGGACGAAGATATTGATGAGAACTTGAATCAAATGTTCGGAACAAATGCGAACGAGGCAATGATAGATGATGACATGAACGATTTAATAAACTTCGATCCAGCTGATGACAACGAGGGGATGGGAAGCAATGGTTTTGATAATGGTTTCCTCAACTTGGAGTAGTGGAATTCCTTGTATAATAGACACTATAATTATTTAATTTGGAAGGTACAACAATGCCTAAATGTAGGATTTATTGCTCGGGATGAGCTCTTATCACTATACTTATATACGGGCATACAATCAGAGCAATTTTCTCACTACGCCTCCTATTTTTTTCTAGCTGAAGACTACGTTTTTGCGTAAAGCCGCTAGCCCTACCTTTCTTACAATTGCAAGTCAGTGTGTGGTGCAAGCTTGGATCCACATGCAGGAGGGTATATGTTGACAGATTCACGGCTGCGATCTGGTACGACAGGCACGTACAAACCATTCCTAACGTACCAGAGGCAGCTGATGGACGAGCTAGAGAAGTCACACGCATCTATTGCGGTGGCTCCGCCCACAGATACGTCCCCCATTACATCTGTGCCGTCGCTGGCTGCATCCAAAATCTCTCCCCGGACCAAGCTTCGACAACAGAAACTTCAAATTACTTTTTTTGGATATGTAGTGGTGTTATCCATGTTCACAATCCTACAGGTGATTGGAGTATGGTTCTTTGCCCTGGGTTTCCTTTTATCCAGGCTGGTTTCTCCCGAGATCGCATCTTGTAGTCCTGCCCTTTCGTCAGCCCCATCGTTGGATCAAACATGTATGCCTCCGCAGTTTGACAAAGTAGTGTTTTTGGTAGTTGATGCCCTTCGTTTTGACTTTGCGATTCCCGTTGAAGACCCTAAGAATCCGCTGCAAAAGCTGACCGAATACTTCCACAACAACTTCCCAATTCTTCATGACACCGTGAAATCTCAGCCCCAAAACGCGGTACTACTCAAGTTCATGGCCGATCCTCCTACAACTACTCTTCAACGACTCAAGGGCCTTACCACTGGATCACTTCCCACATTCATAGATGCTGGTTCAAATTTCGACGGTGACGCTGTCGATGAAGATAACTGGCTTCTTCAATTAAAACAACACAACAAGACAATAGCATTCATGGGCGACGACACGTGGCATGCCATGTTCTCTAACTACATAGACCCTCAGCTCAACTTCCCCTACGATTCGCTTAATGTTCGAGATCTCCACACCGTCGATAACGGGGTCCTTAAACATATGTGGCCGCTTTTGAAGGAGAAAAGCCCTAAAGAGTGGGACGTCCTTATCGGTCATTTCTTAGGAGTAGACCACGTAGGACACCGGTACGGACCCGATCATTATACTATGAAAGAGAAGCTTAACCAGATGAACCAGGTGGTTTCCGATGTTATGAAAGCAATTGACTCTAAGACTCTTCTTGTAGTAATTGGTGACCATGGAATGGATTCTACTGGGAATCATGGGGGAGAGGCTCCTGATGAACTTGAAAGTACTTTTTTTATGTACCTGAAGCGAAAGTTTGTCCACCATCGTCGTCCTGCTGAATATAATACGACTGCAAGAGGAAAGTATCACAGAGAGGTGAACCAAATTGACCTTGTACCTACTATTTCGCACCTTTTAGGACTTCCTGTACCACATAATAACTTGGGGTTTCCTATTGATGAAGTATTTGGAGATAGAGAATTGGCAGCAGCTGCTTATAAGACTCTCTTACAAATACAAACATTTAGAGAGACTACTCCATCCTTAATGAGCAATTATGAACTCAACGATCAATTTAAACTGATCATAAACGACTTCAACAATAAAGACTGGCTTAGATTGACAGAGAGGGTCAAGGAATACCAAAGAGCTTCACTCGAAGAGTGTAAGTTTCTTTGGGCCCGCTTTGACTTAGGGCTAATCGCTATAGGACTTTTAGTGCTCGGCTTATCGCTTTCCTTCATAATGACATATTCTCGGTCAATTCCAGCAGTCAGAGTTCTGACTATGTCTTTTGAATTTATTGGTTCTGTGGTAGCCATGTCGTTGTTAGGATTGGTATCGTCATTTTCAGTTTATATCGTCCTTCAGCCGGCAAACATAAAGAAGTGTTTGGCAGCAGGTGCATCTATCGGAATAGTTGTAGGATTGTGGGCCCCAATAATGGATCGTTTTAGTGTCGTTTGGCTTGTACACCAGATCTATGACTTTTTTGTTTACAATTTTTCATTCTGGTCATTTTTGGGCATTTTATTTGCAGTATTACACTTCCTCATATTTGCATCAAACTCGTTCGTTGTTTGGGAGGATAAAATGATTTTATATTTCCTCTCCACTTTTGGAGTATGCTGCATTATTCTGTGCTTGAGAATCCAGGATAAAGTGAACCGAATCCTTGGTTTCACTCATGCGATTACCTTCTTGGCTACTTGCCGCATCGTCGGTACTATTAATTTATGTCGTGAGGAACAGGCACCATATTGCAAGCCTACATTTTCACTGGGTGGATGGTATGGTGTATTATTTTTGTTTGTTGGAACCCTTCTTCTTCCACTGACAATTCGACTGTTTTTCAGATTAAGCGACTCTTACCATTCAGCTGCAAAAGTATGGATTAAAATATCTTCAGTTTTATTAGGAGCCAATGCCATTTATTGGACTCTTGAGACTATCGAAACTCAGGAAGTTGTTCTTTTCAATATCAACTTAAATTTTGAGATCTTTAAGTCCATCAAACTAGGGCTTGCCCGGACGGTGCTATTTATTACATTAGTTCTTGCGAATTACAGCTGGTCAAGAGGTCCTCTTTGCATAAAATTAGACGTCCTGAATGACAACGAAGAAGAGCAGCCACGACCAATAATCTTGGGATACGAAAATATTTACGGCTCTTCCTATTTCTTATTGATACTAAACTTCGCAGTTGGAATCATGCTTGTCACTAAACCAATGGGCGCATTTTCCCTTGGTATTTTGTTGGTGCAGCTTCTCACTCTTTTGGAGATTTATCGAATTTTAAATCTTCGGAAAAATCTCATAGCCCCTGTGATATTTGCGTTACTAGCATACCAACATTTCTTCTCGACGGGGCATCAAGCTTCGATCCAATCGATTCAATGGGATATCGGCTTTGCCACTACTGAAACCATCGTTTTTCCGTTTACACACCTCAATATCTTCCTCAATACTTTTGGCTCCCTCATCATTGCATGCTTAAGCATCCCCCTCATTACCTTATGGGGTATACCACCTTCTAACAAGCCAATTACCGTTCTTTCATATATCATAACGAACATCACCACATTCATGACGTACCAAACTCTTATTGCTATTTCGTCCTTCCTATTTGCGGCCCACTTCCGTCGCCATTTGATGGTATGGAAAATCTTTGCTCCTCGCTTTATGCTTGGAGGCTTAATGCTTATTGTGACCGATTTGACCTTGGTCGTAGGCACCTTATGGTTCGGATCGGGTAAGATTCTTACCCAAGTCAACCGTATATTTGGAAGGTGATCTCAATCACCTTCCCTTATAGAAGTATTTAAACTTTATAAAATATTTATCCATGATAAACATAGAATATTATGAAGCCATTGTCATGAGTATCACTATAGTACTGTTCTTATTTTCCAACTAGAACTCAATTTAGCTGATAATTTTGCCGCATTGATTGTGTCTTACATGTTCAAATCGAAATATGCAGGCAATTGCAACATCCATAAGCGATTTCAACGAGTTTAGCACCTTGATGCTTCGACTATTCTTAGTGGCATGGCTATTGATACAACTACAATCCACTAATGCAGCAATATTCAACGATAGACTGTTCACCAAATCACATGTCCAAGCTTTAAAACAAGAGACTAAAGACCTTTTCCGGCACTGCTGGGATTCTTATATGACATATGGCTTTCCAGCAGATGAAGTCAGACCCGAAACGTGCGAGCCGTATGGCCCGGACTTCAATGATCCGTATAATATTGTTCGTAATGATGCCATGGGTAATATTTCACTGACTTTACTTGACAACCTTGACAGCTTAATCATATTGGAGCAATGGGTAGAGTTAGAACACGCTTTATCATACTTAAAATCTGAAAAAGAGCTGATTTTTCAGAAGGATACTATTGTTCAAGTGTTTGAAACTACTATTAGAGCTCTTGGGGGACTACTCTCAACTCATTTGATGCTTACAGACTTAGATATGACAAAGCTAACAGACCCAAAGTTCACCCGATTTATTCAAATTTGCAAGGAATATGATGGTTTTCTACTAGATATGGCATATGATCTAGGCAAACGATTAGTTCCAGCATATAGGACTAAAAGCAGCATCCCGCTTCCGAGGGTTCACCTCACAAAAGGACTAAAGTCTATTCCATCATCTCTTCAAAATGAAGCTTGCACGTCTGGAGCTGGTTCTCCGGTGCTTGAATTCACATTGCTTTCTCGATTGACTGGCGATCCCCAATTTGAGTATTTCTCTCAAGTGGCATTTTGGAAAATATGGTCGTCAAGGCTGCTGCTCGATTTACTTCCGATGACTTTGGATCCTAAGACTAGTAAATGGAAAGATGCTGTGGCAGGTATAGGAGCTTCAATTGACTCATTCTACGAGTACGCTGTAAAGTCTTGGATCTTATTCGATGATTCTCATATGTGGTCTGTATTTAAAACATCATATAAGGCCCTTCTTACGCATCTGGCCCAAGGCGGAGCGGCGTCAGATGCATTCATGATGTTTGCAAATGCTAACAGTAATGATGGAACCATGTACACTTTTTGGATAGACCTGTTAGGAGCTTTCTGGCCAGGCCTTCAAGTATTAGCTGGCCAGGTTTCGGATGCCATCAAAACCCATTTGGTATATCTTAAACTTTGGGACCATTTCGATCTGATACCAGAACGGTGGAACTTTAAAATAGACGACAAGTCTTCTGTGGAACCAATAGCTTTGGAATGGTATCCTTTGAGGCCCGAATTTATCGAATCAACTTATTATCTTTATAGAGCTACCAAAGACCCAATGTATCTCCAAATTGGAATGAGAGTACTTAATTTACTTCGAACTCGATATAAAACTCACTGCGGACTCCATGGAATACAAGACATTAGGACAGGAAAAATGCAAAATCGAATGGAGACTTTTGTTATGAGTGAGACTTTAAAGTACCTTTATCTACTCTTCGATGCGTATAACGAGAACATAGTCCATTCTGAGGCAATCAGCAATAAGAATTGGGTGTTCTCTACCGAAGCGCATCCCCTTTGGTTTAACAATCATTTAGATGCTTTGAATAATAGAACCGATATCCCATCCACTCCCATAACCGGGCAAAATTCACTGCTGTTGAAGAATATTTTTCTTGTTGATTTGCTGATAGGGTCTAAACAGAAGAAGCTTCGAGACTTTGTCAAAAAACAGAAGATAAATTACTACCGCCCACATGTTAAATCCCATGAATCGACATTTGCAGACGATAAATATCCTTATGTTAAAACTTTAGATCCATTTGCATCTAGGTTTTATCAATGTCAAATAAGTCCCTTTTCAAATGTGAAGCTGCAGACTTTTTCACCATCAGGTTATTACGGCATGGACAGATTATTCGAATCTGAATATTTATTTGCAGCTTCATATTTCAACCCTCCAAACCTGTCAACAAACATATTTGACGGTAGTTACATAGAGTTAGATCCGCAATTTTTCAAGGCATACTCATGGTTTTCGTCAGTTTCTCTTCCTCGAAGTACTAGACCAGCAAATACTGAACAATATGATATCATATTTGGAGATGTTAACAAAGTCGCTAAGACGGAAGTCTCGCTTTTCAAATACAAAGATTCTGGCTCCCTAGAGGAATCTGCTATTTTGGCCGGGGATTTATGGATTCCTAACCTAGATCCCATAAGAGTCAAAATAGAGACTCTTGTGGCAGGTAGGGTAGACAGTCGTAACGTGGTCATAACTCAAGACTACATCGCAGCAATGTATGCTGAAAGTACGCTACATGATTACGATGAGAAAGTTTGGCTACAACTGAAGAACGAGGTATTGAGAGTGACTAAAGTCAATGGAGTCTTTGTCAAACCAGGTCTGATTATTTGGACCCTTCCTATAGATGATCTGGTGGGACCCTTATCTATGACTTCAGAGGGAAGAGTAACAGTAGAAGGTAAAGTGATCGAGAATGTTTTAGTGTGGTGGGGTGACTAAGAGATACGAAACGCATCACATTTAACTATATTATAGATTTATACGATTATTAGCTAATTGTATGGCAACCAGTTCTCTTGTACGGCAGTTTTTCGCCGGCTGCAAAATGTAGGTGGGGATTAGGTTTCGGTTACTGGCGGAGGTAGTGCGGATCCCGACTTATATATAAGCTATGAGTCAATGAAAAATGAATCAAAGACGAAACGTAAGTATATTCCGAGCATTAATAAATTGGGCTTTCCGTAATACTGTCACAAGTAGATTTATAGAGTGCTTACGGAGAGAGTTCTAGAACCCAGTTTTGTTATGAATATATTTAGAATTCTGAGTAAATCAAGATTTGCTCTATTTCCGCGATTTTCAACATATTCTAATACCAGGACCATAATGACTGCTGGATTGGATGCTTCGAAATTAGAGATCACCAAGACTAAGGACTCAAAGCCTTTGTTACCCAATGACCAATTGGTATTTGGAAAGACTTTCACCGACCATATATTAGAGATCGAATGGACTAAAGCTGAGGGTTGGGGGACCCCTAAAATTTCACCTTACCACAACCTTTCCTTGGACCCTTCTGCCGTTGTATTCCACTACGCTTTCGAATTGTTCGAAGGTATGAAGGCCTTTAGGGATGAGAAAGGACAGATCCGTCTCTTTAGAGCCGACAAGAACATGGAGAGAATGAACAAGTCTGCTGCAAGAATCATGTTGCCAACCTTCGATGGTGCTGAGTTGACTAAGTTGCTCGAGAAGTTTGTGCTTTTGGAAGAGAGATTCGTGCCTCAGGGTGAAGGTTACTCCTTGTACTTGCGTCCAACTTTGATTGGAACCACCGCTTCCTTAGGAGTTAGCGCTCCGGACAGAGCATTGCTCTACGTCATCGCTAGTCCTGTTGGACCATACTACGCTACTGGATTTAAGCCAGTCTCGTTGGAAGCCAGCGAGAACCTGGTTAGAGCCTGGCCTGGTGGTGTTGGTAACAGAAAGTTGGGTGCCAACTACGCTCCATGCATCAAGCCCCAATTGGAGGCTGCTGCCAAGGGCCACCAACAAAACTTGTGGTTGTTTGGTGAAGAAGGCTTCGTCACTGAAGTCGGTACTATGAACGCTTTCTTTGTTTTTGCAAATGACGATGGAAAGAAGGAATTGGTTACCGCTCCTTTGGATGGAACTATCTTGGAAGGTGTCACCAGAGACTCCATTTTGGAATTGTGCCGTGACAAGTTGCCTTCTTCTGAGTGGGTTATCTCTGAGCGTCCTTTCACGATTCACGAGGTTAAGGAAAAATCCAAGGCTGGTAAGTTGGTCGAAGCTTTCGGTGCTGGTACCGCTGCTATCGTTTCTCCTATCAAGAACATTTCCTTCAGAAATGAGGACATTAGCGTCCCTGTCAGTGGTGAAGGTACCGGTGAGTTAACTAAGAAGATCCTTGACTGGATCATGGACATCCAATACGGTAAGACCGAATACAAGCAATGGTCTACCGTTGCTAAGTAGTTCATATAAACTTATTCGATAGAAAAATAATATCTAGGATGCCTTTTAAGCTTAGAAATTAGAAATACAGCGATATATTATACGACTATTTGCGTTCAATAGCTGGTAACTTCTGAATTTCGGCGATGATATAATCTCGTTCTTCAATTAGATTGGAATCATTAAAACTGCTGAAATCGAAGTTGTCGAAAAAGGAGAGGAAGTTTTCCTTATTTCGAATGAGAATGTCCTGGACCCGCTGGGACTTTTTGGGTTTAGCTACGAAGAACTTGAAAATATGGAATCCTTCAATTCGCAAGTTCTTCAGTTTATCGCTCAAAAGAAGCATTACTAGCTTAAGATTATTGGTGTCATCGAAGTAACGATTCAAAAAGTATTGATTTTGACGTTGCAACACAAGTTCGGCTAATAAGCGAACACTTTGTCTTTTCGTGACGTAATTGTTGCCTTGGATAAGCAAATTGATATTGGTGGTAAACCGATCATAATTATTGGAAAGAAATGCAGAAACAAGTCGTTTATGAGTAGTTAAAAGGTCGTGAAAAGTGGAATATGCGTCAGTAGCGATCTCGAACACTGGACTTTGCATGTAGCGAAAGTAGTTCCACAACAATGGATGGTCGAGAACAAACTTGTTGATCGACTCAAACTTGATACAATCGCGGAGTATTTGCCCACATATGAGTGCTGAATCCTGGTATTCGGGGCCTCTAATCAACAATACCAACGTGTCGGGCTTGTTGTTGATCAAGTAGTCTACAGTAGGAGACGAACTTCCCACTTGTCGTCGAAGTAATGTCAGGAACAAGATAAGCACGTCTTTGCGGGAATCAAAATCCAACTCACGGATCTTGGCAATGAGGTGGTAAATGCAATCACTACTGTAGATCTCCTGGGCCAATGATGAAATCTGATCGGGTTGAGGATCGTTATCATCATCGCCGTGCATCAAAACTTTGATCTGTTTCAAGTACCGAGTGCACTCATCTTGGTATTTTTTGATGTTGTCACTAGAAGGATCGAGTTTGGCAACCAGTTCATTAAGCGCTCGAATGAGATCTTGTGGGGTTTTAGGGTTTCTCTTGAAAAGAAACGCCATAGCGTACAATTAACTTTCCACGAACTGGGGAAGTCGAAAAGCCGTACCGGAAAAAATGCGAATCAAGTCAAGCACAAAACTAATTCTTGACGGATACAAATTCAATTTTGGCTCGGAAAACACTTGAATTGGTGTTAGGCAACAGAATACCACTCCTGGACGGGGGAATAGCCGGTAAATTCAACAAGTTACAAGTTGACAATGCCTCGCCACCTGTGCAGGAGCTCACAATTTACGGTTGCAATTGTACAGGAGATCAAATCTCTGGACCTCTACTCCACCACAACTCAATGTCATGTCACATTTAAAGGTCTGGCACCGAGTGTCAATTAACAGAAGCAATCGACCAGTGCTCTATGACGACGAGCACATAGTATATATCCGTGACAAGGTAGGCCTCTATCAGGGACGACAGAAGATCACCAACCGTCAACATGGGAGAGTATACCTAACCAATAAGAGAGTCATTTATGTTGACGACAAAGACTCCCTCATGTCCATGCACATAGAAATCAGCGATATTACCGCTTCAGAAGTAATCGATGGGTTCTTAAGGTCGTCTGCCAAAGTACGCTTGAGCTTTTCCGATTCAACTTCGGACCAAAATTCGCTAGAAGTAACACTGTCGTCATCCACAACTAAAGCCTCGGCACCAGCTGTAGTAGACTGGGTATGCCAAATATGCTCTTTTAATAACCATATGATTTCAACCATCAATTTGGACCAAGACCTTCCCCGATGCGGCTCCTGTGGGATTCCCCCATCTCGAACATTCTTGGAAGAAGCAATTCGAAACAAGAATAGCACCGATAACCAGGAGCTTAAGCCACCCCAAAATACTTTACGGGACGATCAGTGCCCCAAATGCACTTTCATAAATCATCCATCACTAAAATATTGTGAACTTTGCGGTGCTGAACTTACATCATCCATCAGCAAAAACCTCCAACGCCGACTAGGAAGTGGGGTGACGGGTAGCGCCCCTGACATAAACGACACTAGCAACATCAAGCATCTTAATATAGAACTTGAGAACAATGACGAGTCGTATTCTCGAGCAATTCCATACATCAAAATAAGCTTCCGTGCTGGAGGCGAAACTCTTTTTCATAAGCACATAATGTCACTTCTCAACGAGTATAAGTGGTCTAAGTTAGAAGCAAAGGGCTTTATAAATCAGGATGCTGTACAATTGGATACCGCATTGAATAAATCACAACCAAAAATCCATGGAGGAGGGATTCATGGATTAGAGCAAATTGGAGAACTGAAACGGCGACAAAATGAGGTAGTGCTAAGCAACTCATTGGAAGATCTAGACCAACTCATGCATCGGGCTCAAGACTTAATTAAATTATCATCATCATTCCAGCCCCTCATCAAGTCTAAGAGAACATATGAAGCTATTGTTCCTCCGCTTAGGATTAAGAAGAGCTCTGAGTTATATCATCGTGAACTTGCACGCCATATAAGTGAATATTGTGTTAATGGGCCTCTTTCCAGGCTGATGTCTATGGTGACTATTCAAGATCTATTTGCATCGTATAATCGATATCTAGTGCTGACCCAAGGCTTTGGAACAGAGTTATTAGCGCCAGTTGACTTGAGTAAGGCATTGCAGTTTGCTGACAGCCTCAATCTACCTATCTTGACAAAAAAATATGAAAAGAGTGGATTAGTTGTCGTTTGTCCAAGAAATGAATCACTGATGGGAATTAAACAACTACTTCTACAAAAAGAGGAAAGCTTTAGATATCAAAAACTCAAGGGAGAATACATGTCCGAATTGGGAATGGTCGACGAAGATAACTACGTTTCAGAGATGTACAATTATTTCAAAGGATGTACAGTGACTGAGATAGCCGATGCTTTTAATTGGTCCTACGCAATTGCAATCGAGGAAGTAGAAAAAAGCTTGGCGACGGGCCAGGTGGTTTTGGACCAAAGTTTTCTGGGCAGTTTTTATTTTGCTAACAAGTTTGAGACATCTGATATTGAGTTCTCACAGGAACAATATGACCAGATCATGTTAAAAATCAGACAGGAAGTTGCAAATGAGCAAGAGATCATCACTAATGCCATTGACAAACCAAACGAGTTGGCCCTAAAACCGATTGTGCCAGTGATAAATGATTTCGATATGAATGTTAGCCAATCGTTGAACGAATTAAGTGGACTCAAGTTTTAAGCCTCATCTAATGCAGGCGGTTGCAATAGACGAGCAAGATCCCCGTGGAGATACAGCCTTACAATGTTGAAGGTGATAACACCACTCTACTAACCGGATTACACATGCAGTTTGAAGTGTGTCATATTATATAATCAAAACGTATCAATAAATGATAGAGACAAAGCCAATTCGTATGGAACTAATCAGAAGAGAGTAACTCTAGCTATCCAGGCTGTTTTATATGGCTCCAATGCGTCTCTATCCATATCTAACTGTGACCATTGACCATGAAGTTGCCCGTCCTCCTCTGTTTCTTCCTGTTAGATTGGAGGTTGACATTGATAAAACGGAATTACACTTCCTGCATCTGAAGCGGGCCGAACGCCGCTCCAAGTCTTTATCTTATCGTTAGGTTCAAGCTCATGTAAACCCACGTATAAATAACAGCATGAATTATCTTACAACTGAAAATCCAGAAGCAATTGAGCAACAGACAACATGCCTACCTCAACTTACATTGCGCTTCCACAAGGAGCTGGTTACGCTGTGGTCTTAGGGCTCGGATTCGTTTTCGCAGCCGGTATGGTTTTGACAACTTTTGTCTTGAGAAGATACAATCGTGAGATCATGACTGCAGAAGAATTTGCAACCGCTGGAAGATCGGTTAAAACTGGACTTATTGCATCCGCAGTACTTAGTTCCTGGACTTGGGCTGCAACCTTGTTGACTTCAACTACTCAAACGTATAATAATGGTCTTTCAGGTGCGTTCTATTATGCTGCAGGTGCAACCTGTCAGATTGTGCTCTTTGCCTGTTTAGCCATTAAAGGTAAAGAAAGAGCTCCTGGAGCCCATACCTATTTGGAGATTGTCAAAGCACGTTATGGTACTGTGACTCACTGTGTTTACTTATTTTTTGGTTTTGCAACCAATGTGTTGGTGACTGCTATGTTGCTAAGTGGTGGTTCAGCTGTTGTTAATGATTTGACAGGCATGCATATTGTTGCTGCTTGTTTGTTATTACCCTTGGGTGTGGTGATTTATACTCTCTTTGGAGGTATTAAGGCCACTTTCCTTACTGACTATGCTCATACTTTGGTAATGATTGTTATTATAATGATTTTTTCATTTACTGCTTTTGCAACATCTGATAAATTGGGATCTCCAGGAGCCGTGTGGGAACTCGTAACCAAGCTTGCAGAGACTCAACCGAGGGCTGGTAATGCTGAAGGTTCTTATTTGACCATGCACTCTAGATCAGGAGGTATTTTCTTCGTTATCAACATCGTCGGAAATTTTGGTACCGTTTTCCTTGATAACGGTTACTTCAACAAAGCATTTGCAGCCAATCCATCTGCCGCTCTTCCTGGTTACGTTTTGGGAGGATTAGCATGGTTTGCTGTGCCAATGTTAACCTCTACCACTATGGGTCTTGTTGCATTGTCTTTACAAGACACTGAAGCTTGGCCTACATTCCCTAACAAGTTATCTCCTGCAGAGGTTAGTGCTGGTCTCGTGCTTCCAAATGCCGCAGTTGCACTTTTAGGAACTGGCGGTGCTGTTTGTTCTTTGTTATTGGTTTTCATGGCTGTTACTTCCGCCATGTCAGCTGAATTGATTGCCGTATCATCAGTATTCACCTACGATATCTACAGAACTTACATCAATCCAAGAGCCTCAGGAAAGAAGTTGATTTTCGTCTCTCACGTTACCGTTATTGCCTTTGCATACATCATGGCAGCTTTTGCTATTGGGCTATACTATGCTGGTGTCGGTATGGGCTATTTGTATGAGCTTATGGGTGTCCTTATCGGGGGTGCAGTCCTCCCATCGTCCTTGACATTGTTATCGAGAAAGCAAAATCACATTGCTGCTACGGCTACACCAATCTTGTCTACAATTTTTGCGATCATGGCATGGTTAGTATGCACGAAGAAGAAGTTTGGGTCCATCACTGTCGATACTACCTTCGAGGATGATGCTATGCTCACTGGTAATGTCGTCGCTTTATTGGCTCCATTGGTATTCATCCCGCTCTTCACTTTGATTTTTAAACCTCAAAATTTTGACTGGCTGATCTTGCGTGGAATTTCACGTGTAGATGAAGATGAAGAGATAATGGCAGCCACTGAGACTCAACATGACCCTGAACATATCCACCCAGTGAAGTCTCAAATCTCTATAATAGCTACTGAGATTGCCGAGTCCAAAGAAGATGCTTTAGAAGAGCAAACAAGGCAGCTTAATAGATCGTTCAAAATTGCAGCTACAATTTGTGTTTCCTTGACCCTTTGCTTCGTCATCTTGTGGCCTATGCCAATGTACGGCACTTCATATATTTTCTCCAAGAAGTTTTTCACTGGTTGGGTAAGCGTGTTAATGATCTGGATTTTCTTTAGCGCCTTTATGGTCATTGTCTACCCAATAATAGAAGGTAGAGAAGCTATTTATACAACTTTCCGTGGTATTTACTGGGATTTATCAGGACAGGGATACAAATTAAAGGAATGGCAACAAGCTCATCCAGAAAAGTTGCACGCTGTCCAGTCTCAAGTGCAAGCACAATTACTTGCAGCAACTCAGCTGCAGCGTGGGGTTGTATTTGAAGGAAAGACAGTACAAGATGGTATCTACACACCTAGGAACATTGAAGAGGAATTGGATAAAAAGGAATAACTAATTGGTTGTATAAAGGTATAAAATATTATATGGCGTCCGGAAATAATAGAGTTAGTAAATGATCTTCGAATTACGAAGTAATGAATCGGTAAAATATGGAGAAGGTTTTGTCATATGAGAATGAATAGACTTGAACATTTCAGGTATTCAAATATCCCTTGCAACATAAGTGTATTTTATCAAGATCCGTTTGATTTTCTGGTTGATTTGCTGACATGGAGTTCGTAGCTTTTACCCCATTACCCTAAATATCTTTGATGCAGCAATTCCCCACACGCAGATTCTTATCGCCCTGCATCAGTTCCCTGCATCTGCTTATCAGTCGCAAGTCGGGATATCCTGATTGCACAGGTTTGGAGATCCCTGAGCTGTAATCTGTCAATCCTGCACAATATTAATCTCTGGCCAATAGATAAGGGGCTCATTTATCGCATTTTCTGAGAGTAGAGCGATAGCAATGTACAGGACAATCTATATGGGGCCCTACCACTAGCTGCCGTTCTCGATATCGTAGCGGGCCGCGAAATCGGTAAACGGCGTTAGAATCCGACCAAATCGGGAATCTCCGGTAGCGCTAGGTATAATATAAAGATAGAAGTTTATATATTTTTATAACGAAATTTTACTCTTTTATAGTCGACGTTCAATCGTGCTCGACAATATTAGAAGCAGAGTGGAGCTCCTCTATCAGATAAATCAACCTCGGCGGCTTCCACCTTATCTGCCTCATCGCTCGAACATATTCAAGATCAGATGTCGTATATTGGATATACTGTCCAAGATTGGATCAAGTTTCACTTTGATTCTACTCCTAATGAATCATTTATTACTTTAACTAATTTGTTAGAGTCTCAGCATGCATCTCCAATAGACCCAGCATGGATTTCTCTCGCAACCAAAGAGAATCTCGAGCATCAATGGCATTTTCTTCAAAGTAAGGCCGATAAGCACGCTCTTCCGCTTTACGGTGTTCCAATTGCTGTGAAGGACAACATTGACGTTAAAGGATTCAAAACCACAGCGGCATGTCCTCTGTACTCATATCAACCAATTGACGATGCAACTACTGTCAGGTTATTGAGAGATGCCGGTGCTATCATTATCGGCAAAACTAATTTAGATCAATTTGCTACCGGTTTGGTCGGCACCAGAAGTCCTTACGGAATTACTCCAAATACCTTTAACTCAAAGTACGTCGTTGGAGGCTCTTCAGCGGGCTCTGCCTCGGTTGTCGCTCGTGGAATCGTACCTCTTGCTTTGGGCACAGACACTGCTGGCTCGGGCAGAGTTCCAGCTGCCCTTAATAATTTGATTGGTTTGAAACCAACAAAAGGAGTCTTTTCCTGTAATGGTGTTGTACCTGCTTGTAAGTCGTTAGATTGTGTCTCTATCTTCTCACTTAACTTACAAGATGCTCAATTAGCATTCTATTTAATGGCCCAAGAGGATGGGGAACACGATGAATTCTCGAGACCGATGCCTAATAACCCTCTTACAAGGTTCCCTGTGCAACCTTCAGTACTTGTACCAACCGGCTTGTTGTGGTATGGTGAGAAAGAAAATCCAGAGTTATTTGCTAAGGCAATAACGTACATCCAGGAAACCGGGATTAATATTAAATCAAGCGACATCGACCCATTACTAGAGTTAGCTAGATGCTTGTATGAGGGTCCTTGGGTTTCCGAACGTTACGCTGCCATGAAAGATTTTTTTGCAACCAATCCTCCAGTCGAGGACTTAGATCCAACTGTTACTGCAATCATCAAGGGTGGTGCCAAGCACACTGCTACTGAAGCCTTTGAATTTGAATACAAGAGACAAAAGATTTTGCAAAAGGTTAAAAAGTTGTTGGCAGATGTTGATGTAATAGTGGTCCCTACGGCACCATTGACCCCAACCATCGCAGAGGTAACCGCAGAGCCAGTAAAAGTTAACTCTCAACAAGGTACATACACTAACTTCGTCAATTTGGCTGATTTATCTGCTTTAGCGGTGCCGGCTGGCTTCCGTTCAGATGGCCTTCCTTTCGGAATTACTTTCTTATCTCACAAGTACAACGACTATGCTTTGCTCGAATTTGCAACTAGATACATGGAAGTCTACTCTTCAAAGGTCTCCAGATTTGCTGGAAACTTGCAGACACAAACGAGCAATATTGCCAACAAGTTACTTCCTATTCCTAAACCTAACTATGATCATCAAGTTAAATTGGCCGTTGTTGGCGCTCACCTAAAGGGGTTCCAATTGCACTGGCAATTGGAAAAGTGTCATGCTACTTTTGTTGAGGCAACCACTACTTCAAAGGACTACAAACTCTATGCATTACCCAAGAAGGGTCCAGTACAGAAGCCTGGATTACGAAGAGTAACTGATAAGACAGGATCCGAAATTGCGGTGGAAATTTATGCCGTTCCTAAAGAAAATTTCGGTGCTTTTATCAGCATGGTGCCCGAACCTTTAGGTATTGGTTCTGTTCAGTTACGCTCCAAGGAATGGGTGAAATCCTTCATTTGCGAAGAAGCTGGCTACAAGGAACCTGGCACTACTGACATCACTGAATTTGGCGGCTGGAAAAATTACCATGAACATCTCGCTAGAGAGTCCAAAAAGACCAAAAAACCATTCAACGCCGTTTTGGTGGCTAATAGAGGTGAGATTGCTGTCAGGATTATGAAGACGTTGAAGAAGTTGAAGATTAAATCTATTGCAATCTATTCAAACCCCGACAAATATGCTAGACATGTTTTGATGGCAGATGTTGCTATTCCTTTGAATGGTGTATCTGCAGCTGAGACTTACATTAATATTGATAAAGTGATCGCGGCTGCAAAATCATCTGGAGCGGACGCCATTATTCCAGGCTACGGTTTTTTGTCTGAAAATGCCGACTTTTCTGACAGATGTACCCAGGAGGGAATCGTCTTCGTCGGTCCAGCTGGTGATGCAATTCGTAAATTAGGATTAAAGCACTCGGCTAGAGAGATAGCTGCTAAAGCTGGCGTACCTTTAGTTCCCGGTTCTGGTCTTGTCAAAGATGCAAAGGAAGCTAGAGAAATTGCCGCCAAGTTGGAGTATCCCGTAATGGTTAAATCAACTGCTGGAGGTGGTGGTATCGGATTGCAAAAGGTCGACTCTGAGGAAGATATTGAAAGGGTATTCCAAACTGTTCAGCATCAAGGAAAGTCTTATTTTGGTGACTCTGGGGTATTCTTGGAGAGATTCGTAGAGAATGCTAGACATGTTGAAATTCAGATGTTTGGCGATGGATATGGTAAAGCAATTGCACTTGGAGAAAGGGATTGTTCTTTACAAAGAAGAAACCAAAAAGTCATTGAAGAAACTCCTGCTCCTAACCTCCCAGAAGCTACGAGAACCCGTATGAGAAAGGCCTCTGAGTCATTGGGTGCTACAATGAATTACAAATGTGCTGGTACTGTTGAGTTCATTTATGATCAAAAGAGAGACGAGTTTTACTTCCTTGAGGTTAACGCTAGACTCCAAGTTGAGCATCCAATCACTGAAATGGTTACTGGTCTTGATTTGGTTGAGTGGATGTTGTACATTGCTGCAGACATGCCTCCTGACTTCAACCAAAAGATCAATGTTACCGGTGCTTCAATGGAAGCTAGATTGTATGCCGAAAACCCTGTCAAAGACTTCATGCCATCTCCAGGACAATTGACTGAAGTAAAGTTCCCTGGATGGGCTAGGATTGACGGATGGGTCGAAAAGGGTACTACTATATCCGCCGAATATGATCCTACTCTCGCTAAAATCATTGTCCACGGAAAGAATCGTGATGATGCCTTAAAGAAATTGCGTCAAGCATTAGACGAAACTGTCGTCTATGGTTGTATCACGAATATTGACTACTTGAGGTCTATTGCCAACTCTAAAATGTTTGAAGAAGCTAGAGTTGCAACAAAGGTGCTAGACTCCTATGATTATCATCCTACTGCTTTCGAAGTACTCAATCCAGGCGCTTACACTACAGTCCAGGACTACCCAGGTAGGAAGGGATATTGGCATATTGGTGTTCCACCTTCTGGATGTATGGACGAGTATGCTTTTAGAATTGCTAATAGAATAGTGGGAAATCACAAGACTGCTCCAGGGATTGAGATCACATTATCTGGTCCAAAGTTATTGTTCCATCATGATGCCATTGCTGCTATTACCGGTGGTGATGTTGATGCTGACGTTAACGGTCAAAAGATTAATCCATGGGCTCCCATTCATATCAAGCGTGGCGATAAATTGTCTATTGGCAAATTGTCCAAGGGATGCAGAGCATATTTGGCTATTAGAGGTGGAATTGATGTCACAGAGTACTTGGGGTCACGTTCCACTTTTGCATTAGGAAACTTGGGTGGATACAATGGAAGAGTTTTGAAGTTGGGAGATGTTTTGTTCTTGGGTCAACCCGAGCTTCCTAGCTGCACTTTGCCCACCGCTATTTCAGAGCCCACTACGGTATCCAAATCTATCATTCCCTCTTATGACTTCAATGCTACAAAGAAGTGGACTGTTGGTGTAACTTGCGGTCCTCATGGATCCCCTGATTTCTTTAAGCAGGAGTCTGTTGAAGAATTCTTCCAACTGGAATGGAAAGTTCACTACAATTCGAACAGATTTGGTGTTCGTCTTATTGGTCCTAAGCCCAAATGGGCAAGAAAAGATGGCGGTGAAGCTGGTTTACATCCATCTAATGCTCACGATTATGTCTACTCTTTAGGTGCCATCAACTTCACTGGAGATGAACCAGTTATTTTAACTTGTGATGGTCCTTCATTGGGAGGTTTTGTATGTGAAGCCGTAGTAGCCGAAGCAGAAATGTGGAAGATCGGTCAAGTGAAGCCTGGTGATTCAATTCAATTTATTCCTATCACTTACGACGATGCTAAAAAATTGAAAGACATCCAAGATGATCTCGTCGAAAACTTAGATGGTGAGCTTCCAAGTATTGAACGTCTTGCCTTGGCTAAACCCGAAAATCCTATATTAGGTGAGGTCAGAGTTTCTTCTAACGCTCCAAAGGTTGTTTATCGTCAGGCCGGAGATCGCTATATTCTAGTTGAGTATGGCGAGAATGTCTTGGACTTGAATTTGAGTTACAGGATTCATAAGTTGATCGAAATGGTCAAATATAACAAGACCAGAGGTATTGTTGAAATGTCCCAAGGAGTGAGATCTGTATTAGTCGAATATAACAGCGAAATCTCCCAAAAGCATCTTTTGAACACGTTGATTGCTTTTGAGAAGGAGATTGTATTCGTGAATAAGTGGAAAGTGCCTTCTCGCATAATCAAGTTGCCAATGGCTTTCGAAGATGAGAAGACATTATCAGCTGTCAAGAGATACCAAGAAACTATCAGAGCGGAAGCACCATGGTTGCCAAACAATGTCGATTTTATTGCTAACATCAATGGAATTAACAGAACCGATGTTAAAGATATGATGTACACTGCTAGGTTCTTGGTGCTTGGATTGGGTGATGTCTTCCTTGGAGCACCTTGTGCTGTACCATTAGATCCAAGACACAGACTCTTAGGTACCAAATACAACCCTTCTAGAACCTACACACCAAATGGTACTGTCGGTATTGGAGGCAACTACATGTGTATCTACACCATGGAATCTCCTGGTGGATACCAGTTGGTTGGAAGAACCGTTCCAATCTGGGATAAGTTGACTTTGGGCCTCAATTCGGAGAATCCATGGCTCTTGTCGCCTTTCGACCAAGTTGAATTCTATCCTGTTTCCGAACAAGAGGTTGACAAGTACTCTGAGGAGATGAATGCAGGCAAGTTCACCGTTGACATTGTTGACACTGTATTTGATCACGCCCAATACATGCAATGGGTACAAGAACATTCTGAATCTATTGAACAATTCCAGAACAATCAAGGAGGAGAAAGAATCGAAGAATTGAATAAATTGATTCAAATTTCGAATGCAGAATTAGAAAAAGGTTCAGGAATCAAACTGGGAGGCGATGAGAAGTTTTCAGATGACGCTGAAATGGTCTATTCTGAGTATTCTGGTAGATTCTGGAAACCTTTGGTCGTTGTTGGCGATGTCGTCACAAAGGGCCAAGGATTGGTTGTCGTTGAAGCCATGAAGACGGAAATGGTTGTCAATGCTCCGAAGGCTGGTAAAGTTGTTAAGGTATACCATACTAATGGTGATATGGTGGATGCTGGTGACCTAGTAGTCGTAATTGAATGAAGTTATATAAAATAATAGAGACAATTTTTTTGCAGCCATAAATTCGATAAGCAATACTCATCCATAACTAGGTCTTAAATGGTCAGATAAGTCTCATTCATAGTGTTAAATTAAGTGATCCTATGCTCTCTTCCATGACTCTACCGTCGCCATTTTTTACATATTTGGCTACTTGCATAATTTTGTGCACATTCTTTGGACAGACTCGGACGACGTGCTTTGGTCGCAACTGAAAAATCTAGGATGTCAATATTTGACTCCTGCATAGACCTATGATAATTAACGCGTGAACTTTCAACTACTATTTGAAGCCAATGAGCAGTCAAGAAGTCACTGCTGCGTCGTTGCAGCCTGAACAATGGACGACTTCTGCTAACCAGGCTCTTCAGATATTTATTACTGAGCCTTCTGGTGCTAAACATTTCCTGCCATTATTCACCTATCCGGTTTTTGGTGAAGCTGAACAGATTTTTGGGTTTAAAGACCTTGTCATTTTCCTTTGCTTCGACCATTGTACTTTTTATCCGTTCCTTAACGTAAAATATTCAGAAAAGCTTAATGATGATTCCATTGCAGAGCCTAAAGATGAAATGATGAAATTTTTGCCAGAGTCTACAATCTTCAAAGACGAGGAAGAATGGGCCGATGCCATCTACGAAGAACAACAAACGTATTCAATTCCTGGTGAAATTGTAGGCGATGAATTTGTCCAAGGAGGCGACAGTTATGCAGTGTACAAGATCGATTTAAAAAGTGAAAATGGTCTAGAGTTGCATAAGCGGTTGCAATTTTTGACTTTGTTATTCATCGAAGCAGCATCGTACATCGACAGTGATGACGAATTGTGGGATCTCTACGTCATATATAAAGTAACTGATCGCAAGGTACCTTCAGTGGTGGGATTCACTACGGTTTACAACTATAGGAAGTATGGTGGTTACGAAAGCTTTGATAGTGGACGTCTAGAAATTCGTAAAAAAATCTCACAATTCATCATTCTTCCTACACATCAAGGCAAGAGGCTCGGAGGTATGTTCTATAACCATTTATTTGGCGTCTGGATTAATGATCCTACTATCGTTGAGGTTGTTGTTGAAGATCCTAATGAAAATTTCGATGACATGAGAGACCGCTGTGACCTCAATAAGCTTCTTGAAACTGGAGTTTTTGATCTCAACAAATTAAACATGGATCTTGTTAAAGGCGAATGGTTCGATAGAACCAGATCTGAACAAAAAATCGAGAAGAGGCAGTTTTCTCGTCTAATAGAAATGGCTTTATTATTAAAGCTCAAGAACAAACAAGCAGATGATGATATCACCGTAAAGGCAGTGCGTCTCTATATCAAGCGAAGATTATATCAGAAGAATAAGGACGCCTTAGCTGGCCTTGATGAAGCCACATTACGTGATAAATTACATACAGCCTATGAAGCTTTGGTACAAGATTATTATAGAATATTGGAACCAATTAAATTAAAAAGAGATCTAGAGGGAGAGTCGGTTCCTTCAAACAAAAGGGTAAAGACAGATTTGGATATTAATTAGAGTAAATACTAATAAAAGTTTCTGATATGTTATCTTTGTTTACATTACATTAAATTTGCGAAAAGCATTTCTCTTTCTTTCCTTTCAGTTCATAGGAATGTTTTTTACTTGTTGAACTGACTTTGCAGCCATTCGAGACTGTTGAAGATTAAGTTCATGCTAAGTTCAAATTAAGTATTACCAGGAGTGAAACCTCATAACCCGCACCCAAATATAGCACTCTCGGATCAAATCAATGACCGATTGGTGGTTACCGTTGATACCGCAGCAACATGTGTTTCAATGATACTATTAAACAGTGATCTGTTGCAGGACTTGCATGATGAATACTCCAAACGAATTACGTCATGAACGCAAGGAATATTCTGCGTATGTGTGATAGTGGCCACATGACGTCATTATTTACGATTATGTAATATTGAGGCAGCTTACTACTCTATTCGGAACAAATGCCGACGGGGTCCAATTAAGAACCCAATCAATTGAGCATCGAGAAGTATACTCTGAAGAAGTTCAGAGTCATCGGAGCAACTTAAAGTCACACCTAAGTGACTAAATTATTCAAATAATAATTCCTATTGTTGTTTGCTCTTAACTACCACCATCATGGAGCCCCGCCCTATCATGAGTCGATGCCGAAGAAGTGCGGCTCATAGCAAGTAACACAAAAGCGTCATCCATGAACCAGCACTTGTATTTAAAGGGGGGAAGTTTCAGCAGCTGATTGTTAATTAACTGCCGCTTGGATAACTCGCTTGATAACCAAAATGCACAGAACATACTCATTAAGAAGCCAGAAGGCCCCTACTGCATCTCAATTGCAGTCTCCACCTCCTCCAACCTCTTCTACTAAGTCGAGATTTTTCGGTAAGGGAGGAATTGCTTCTTCGCTTAGAAAAACCGTCGCCGGTAACACTGGTCCGGAATTGTCGAGAAAATTGAGCCAATATGTGAAGATGGAGAAGAACGTTATGAGAGCCATCGAATTGACGGCCAGAGAGCGTCGTGATGCCGCTAAGCAATTGAGTGCCTGGGGTGAGGAGAACGACGAGGACGTTTCCGACGTTACTGACAAATTGGGTGTCTTAATCTACGAAATTGGTGAGTTGGAAGACCAATACATTGACAAGTACGATCAATACCGTATCACCTTGAAGACCATCAGAAATATTGAGTCTTCCGTCCAACCTTCGAGAGACAGAAAGCAAAAGATTACCGATGAGATTGCTCACCTTAAGTACAAGGACCCTCAATCTCCAAGAATTTCTGTTTTAGAGCAAGAATTGGTTAGAGCTGAGGCCGAGTCCTTGGTTGCCGAAGCTCAATTGTCTAACATTACTAGACAACAATTGAAGGCTGCCTTCAACTATCAATTTGACGCTACTAGAGAATTGGCCGAGAAGTACGCTTTGATTGCCGGTTACGGTAAGGCCTTGTTAGAGTTGTTGGACGAATCTGCTGTGACTCCAGGTGAGACCAGACCAACTTACGACGGTTACGAAGCTTCGAAGCAAATCATTATTGATGCTGAGAACGCTTTGGCCTCATGGACTTTAGACTCCGCTGCTGTTAAGCCAACTTTGTCCTTGCACCAATCGGAGTATGAGGAGCCTGCTGAGGACGACCTTGCCAACGCTGAGGAGGAATTCGCCAAGCATGACGAAGATGTTGTCGAGGAAAAGTAATCGTATCGCTGATAACTTTGTGAACTGTGTTGTAGTAGTTGACATCAATTCTTTATGTATTATGTATTATTCTTAATCACCCACGTATAATCAACGGTCAACTATATTCTTATTGTGAATGTAGACATGGATGGTGAAATCTTTTCCGAATTCGCCGTTGTTAGAGCTAAGTGAAATGGCATCTTTGGTGGCTAACTCAAGAATTGCACTAAATGATGCGGCTGCAATCCGGCGGTTAATTAAAGCTCCAGGCGCCTCGCTCGAGTTGGCAATGGTAGGGAGTAGTTTTTTTGCAGCTATCTCATACGCCCCGGTTGCAACTTCCTCCGACGATTCAACTACTGGGTGCGCTTCCACTAAAACATTTCGCTCACCTAGCATGATACTACGAAGGGCCAAGAACTGATAAAATCTAGCAATAGTCTTGCTTAGACCACTTGGTATTTTAATGCAGTGCGTCTCTTCGCCATTTAAAGTCGCAAGTTGTAGCGTCACATCAAATGCGCTTTCAACGTCAACATCATCCGACACAGAAGAATTCAATTCATCGCCAAAATGAATTGAGGGAAGTGATATATCCAAGTCCATCTCTTGAGCAACCAGGTAGCCTGACCTGATATTAGCATAATCTAGAGTAAAGTTATCACCTCCCCAAAATATCTCACTTGTGGTTTGAGTGGGCCCGGTATTTCTTCCAACTTCCGGTTCGTCCATTCCTTCCTCAATCGATTTGAAGATCGAAGATTGAATTACTTCACGGTAACCTAAGCCACTGTGATATTCTTTAAAGTAATTTCCCACCCGATTCAACGCAGGCAGCTCGAGCAAGCTCTTTCCATATAACTGATAAACTTCCCGTACAAGCCTTGCAACTTTATGGTGGGACCTTGTTTCTGAAAATTTATATTGCCGTTTCCTAGAGCATCTTTCGATATCCATGGTTACTGATTCATCGACCTTTATTCGTCGCAACCTACAAAGCCTTGCTTTAGAGACTTCTGAAGCGACCATCTCAAATCCTCCTTCTTCCATGCTTACGTCCCTCTCTTCAAGAATAAGGTTTCCGGAATCCCACTCAACTTCATCACCAATTTCAACTTTCTTAGGCTCCCCTCCTAGTAGAAGATCAACTTCCGGAATTTCTGCCAAGTCTAAATTCAAATCAAAAGGCATGCTGTCACGTATCGATCTTCTACTGGTCATATTTTGGATTTTTTTCTCCAAGTAATTCAGCTGCATCAATCATACACATGTCATCAATACCTGAGTTACCAACTAAGTTCCCCATATCTAAGTCAATATTAAAGTGAGGATCATCACCCAAAAGGTGAATTTTAGATCTCTTGTCTGGTAAGACTTGTTGTAGAACTTGGGTATTACTCTTGACGATTCCAACATTATAGGTCTTTAATATGTCATTTTGTTTCATTCGGGCCAAAAGAGAGTATGCCTCTTTCGTACATTGTTCTACCTTATAAGAGTACATCAAAGAAACCCCTCTCAAAAGCTTTGATGTCAAATGGAGGTTTATGGTCGGTGCCATATGCTCTATGTCAGAACATGCTCGAGGCACTGACATCCCCAATACCTTATTCTTGGAGACTTTAAATATCGCACTCCTAGAACTATTGTCTAGCTGCCAAATAAGTACAAGATTCGAGTTGATATGAGGATTCTGTATTTCAGTCATTAAGTATAAGTGGCAGTTTTCAACGTGAATTTGATCGCACTATATGAATTTCAGTATTTTGCAACCTTGGCTGCAAATAAACAAAACGCCAATTGGTTATGTAATTTTTATGAAAATTTATAGTGAAGATTGGAAAAAGTGTCGTACAACACTACAAGCCACTTGACAGTGGACTCAAAATCTTCATCTTCGGCAGCCTTATGTAAGTACCAGAACACACTGTGTTCATTTCTCTGTTCGTAGTATTTATCAGATTTGCCAATAGTAAAAGGAAGCGCACCGTAAATTAAGTGCCGAAACCAGTACTCATTCTCTTCCATATCCAAGTAGTCGTAGTGCTTTGATTTTAACGAGAGTTCCTCTTCTAAATGAAGAAGCTTATGATTAGCAACTTTGAACTGAGCATAAGCTTTGAGTTTCATGATCAGCTTGAACCATGGATAATCTTGAATTAAGCCGCTTTGAACTTCTTTTGTATATGAATCAAAATGGCTAGATGCCTCGACAGTATCATCCAACATCTGACGACATTCGTGGATAAGGCTATGGAAATCTATTGCCTCAGAATCGATCTCTTTTTTAATATTATTGTAAAAAGTGGTTCTGTCAAGTAAGCTCTGTGGGATTACTTTGTCGCTCCATTCTCTTAACTGATTAGCCTTCGACATTTGGAAAACATTGTACTGTTCACTAATACTGTTGAAGTAAGGCTCAGTTCTTGAATACATAACTTCATGCTCGCTTAACGATAATATTAACAATCCAATATATCTCACCAACAGGCCATGAAGAATCATGTCTGGGTCAAGCTTATGGAGTTTCTCCAATGTCAAATAATTTGAATTTGGAATGTAGTTTGTAGAATTGTCAACCCCAAACTTAATATTTATTACGGGGGATTTTAAGTGAGCTTGAAAGACAAAAGCATTAGACTTGATCAAGTCTTGACCAATAACGTTAGTGATTTGTGCTTCTCCCCCATTCTTCCAATGGCCATAGAGAGATGACAGAGTATAATCGCTGTTTAAGTCATTGTAAGATGCTGGAAATGGAATATACTTCGCAGTTTTCCTGAGCAAGTGGTTGAAAACTGGTGTAGCGTCGACTTGGAAATCAGTGCCTCTTATGGGATCGTTGTCCAAATTGATGTAGCTCAAGACGGAGTGCTTGATATTATGTGCCTTCTGATCATCACCATGAAGTTGGGAGCCGACTAAGCCACTGCTTGTTCCATCCCATGAGATGAATTTTATCGTTCTTAATGGTTTCCACCCTAGAGATTTTAGATGCTGAAAATGTTTCATTATTTCAAATAGGACGACATGACCACTGTGTACATTCGTAGATGTGAGTGAATCCCTCGCAGCTCCTATTATGATATCACCATCTTTGAAAATACCTGGAATGGAGCCTACAATATTAGTGGCTGTTCTCTCCTTTGAATTCGAGAAAGTAGAAGTAACTCTGAGTTGATATTTCCCGTCAGCAGCTTCTATAACAGGCTTGATGCTCTTTAGGCTGACAGGGATTGCTGGGATGGTCGGCCGAGCTTTGGAACTTTTGAAGTGTGGGATTAAAGTGCCAGTATCTCTCGCAATTGCACCCAGATCGATCCAGTCATCATGAAAAACTAAAAGTGCTGCTGCCTTCTTAGCTTGAGCAATTTGAACTTTTTCTGCAACTGATAGATGCGACGTTTTAGAGGACTTAACTATTATTATTTTTCCTTCAATGCTGTCTTGATAGTCACTAGGTGAACCTTCTCCAATGAACATAAAATCAGCGGTAACATCTCCATTAGACCCAAAACTATAGTATGATGGAGTATCACTGTTCTGCTCCAGCAAATTAGCCTCATACACAATATCCTTCGTATCGCTATCTATCAATTGCAATGACAGCGATATTGGTGCTCGCAATGCTGGGATAGCATACTTGAACTTTTGAGGATGAAATCCAAACTTTTTGAAATTATCATATACGTATTCTTCAAGTTGAACATTGTCACTCGATAGAATAGACACTGGGCCGGCCTTAGTGAGGTCTGAAAATGTGGAAAGGTGAGACTCCATCATTTCGAAATTAGCTCTTCCAATGGGATTAGAACCAAGCTCACTATAGAGCATGAAGTTTCTCTTTACGTCAGATTGAGTCAAATGGAGACCATGCCAGCGGCGGAAATCCCGGCTCAAGGAAGTTCGAGGCAAAAACGAAAGGTGCATTACGATAATGGCTGCAAGTCCCAACCAGCAGAACCACCAAAACCTTTTTTTGACTAACTTTTGTTGCTCTAAGCGCATATCCCTGTCATATTTTGACTGAATGTCTTCAAGCAGCTCTCTATCTAAGGTTGTATCTGGCTCAAGGGCACTTATAGTTGAGTAGCGATGGACATATGGAAGTAGAATAGGGGTATTCTCCGTGGCTTCAGCATTCGTGGAATCGCTGGGCACCTCCAGCTCCGTCGGGTCTATAGAAGATGACATTCGTATAACTTCAGTAACTTCTGGCTATCGTAAAGGGGACATATGAATGGTTCTATTTTTGTTTCTGTTTATAGTGACCGATTGTGGGGTGTTGAGATGTCCTGTACCCGGTAACCACGGGGCAAGCTGCAAACAGAGAAATTCTTGTGGCTTGAGACTAAACATGGCATGTTTAAGAGCTTCTTGTTGTAACCGGCGGCAGTAGTTCCTGGAGTTCGCCTTTATGGCCAAGTTGGTAAGGCACCTCACTAGTAATGAGGAGATCGTCAGTTCGAATCTGGCTGAAGGCATTTTTTTTTTTTACTTGTTGACTTTTTTTTCTTTCATAGGTTAGAGATGATCAATACTTGATATAAGCATTTGTAGCTAACTATATTGGTTTCTAAAGGCTGCACTATATTCATTATATCTAGATCGTAATGACTAAAGCTCTAAAGTTGTCCTGCATGTAACTCGGAGAGATGAGGTATGAAGCTGCATAGGTAACAATCAGTGTTATTCTCTACTTATAGATTCTATTTAACTGACGGAATGGAGGAGACGTCGGGAACGGCACTTCAGGCCCCCCAGATCTCAAGTACTCAGATTTTAAAAGAAGCATATGAAAGCAAGAATCAAAAATGGCTGCGGCCTCAAGAAACGATACAAGATCTAGAGGAATTAAGATCTTTCCAAATCACCAAAAGAAGGGAATATGAACAGCAATTGAACAAGAATCGACTAAATTATGGTCAATGGTTGCGATACGCCAAGTGGGAGATAGATCATAATCATGATTTTATAAGGGCTCGTTCCATTTATGAAAGAGCTCTTGAGGTCAATATAGAACACATACCGTTTTGGACCCACTACGTGCAAACGGAACTTCAGTATCGTAATGTAAATCATGCGAGAAATCTATTGGAGCGAGCAGTTACAACCTTACCTCGTGTAAATAAATTATGGTATTTATACCTTCAAACCGAAGAAGCATTGGGAAAATATCAAATTGTACGATCCCTCTTTGAACGCTGGTTATCATGGCATCCGCCAGCTGATGCCTGGAATACTTATATAAATTTCGAAAAGAGGTACGAAGAATACGAAAATGTGCGGGAAATCTTCACCAGATATGTCAATGAGTACAATAAAGCTGAAACTTGGTTGCGATGGATCGATTTCGAGACAATTCAATTGTCTGAAAAATCAAGGAGCACGCCCCAAATAAGAAGGATATTTGAACTTGGTGCTGACCTGTTACTCTCAAAATTAGCAAATGGAGAAGAAGACGATCTATTGCCTGAATATATTATTCGATGGGCAAATTGGGAAGTATCTGTGGACGAAAAGGAACGGTCGACAGCAATTTTTGATTTAGTGTTGAAGCAAGACAGCAAGTTTCTGCAAATTCAGAAAGACAAACTTATTCGTGGGTTCTCCGAATTTGAACGAACGCATGGAAATCGCGATACGATTCATAAAAGTGTGATGTTGAAAAGAAAGATGGAGTATGAACAAGAATTATCAAAAGATAAGTACGATTACGAAACCTGGTGGTCCCTCTTGGATATCTTAGTCGAAGACGGAGCTGACTCCTCTAGTTTGAGACATACCTTCAATTCATGCCTTGCTATCCTACCACCAACATCAGAAAACAAGACTGCTCTTTGGCGCAGATACGTATTAATAGCTATCCGATACGCTCTTTGGCTAGAATTTGATGAGCGTGATATCGAAGCGTCAAAGACTATCTGGAATGATTGCTTGCAGTCCGTACCTCACAAAAACTTTTCGTTTGCCAAACTTTGGATTGGAAGTGCAGAGTTTGAATTGCGTAACGACCCACTGGCTGGATTGACTAACGCAAGAAAGATCTTAGGTAAGAGTATTGGAGTAAGTGGTAAACATGTTAAATCCAAGATATTCAAGTTTTACATTGATCTTGAGAAGAAATTAGGTGAATGGGATAGAGTTCGTCAATTGTATCAGAAGCATTTGGAATTGAGCTTTGAGCATAGACCAGAGGTCCTTCTACTGGTGCTCAATTCCTACATATCTTTCGAAGAAGAGCAGAGCGAATTATCAAGATGTCGATTCCTCTTTCAATCCTTTTTAGAAATGTTCAACGATTCTGCTGTTAACAATGCAGGTATATCGTTAGAGAAGCATAAACTCTGGAAATTATTTATTGATTTTGAAGTTAACTTGTTTGAATTTGCAAGAGCTCGCGACCTATATGACAATTACGTCGAAGAGAACAATTCTTCAAAAGCATGGATTTCGTATGCCTTGTTCGAATCGTCAATTCCAACTGACGCTCAATTTCAAGAGTTCCAGGAGAGCACTGAAGAAGAACTTGAGTTTTCGGTTACAGATGAACATAAAGAAAAAACGAGAGCAGTTTTCAAGAGGGCATTGAATTCTTTTACATCTAATGGTAACCCCGAGGATCGTATTGTTATCCTTAAGGCATGGCAGGGTTATGAAAGGGAACATGGAAATGACGAATCTCGAGCTGTAGTTCAGAAGCAACTTCCTACTTTGGTGAAGAGAAGAAAGACTGTTGGTGGGGTCGAACAAGAGTATATGGAGTACGAGTTTCCTGAAGACAAGGAGGCGAAACCAGCAGCGCCTTCTATTAACAAGTTCTTGGAGAATGCCAAAAGGTGGGCGGCTCAAAATAATTGATATGTATTATAGTACGACGAAATATAAATTAGATCTTCCGACTCCCTGAATGCTAGTTACCTCCTCTTAAGGTCAAAACTAAGTGCAATGATGCTCCGGCGCTAATATTAGATTCTTGAACGGTGCTCTCATCGTCCAATTGTGATCCGTTGAAGATGAGTCTTTGCTGGGAGGGAGGAATACCTTCTTTCTCTTCCATCATTTCCTTCACTCTAATGATTTTGTCGGTAGGCTCAACATCAACAGGAATATCCCTACCGGTTAAAGTCTTGACTTTGACTTGCATTATTGGCGTTTAGTGGAATATGATATTAGTGGATCAATTGACTTTGTCAGAATGCTCTAGTCGCACTTTATATTTCGCGCTGATGAGCCGGGCTCTCTACATGGATGCTTCCTACACCAGAAGTACCCAATCTCGATGATGAGAAGGTCTACGAGCCAGCAGAAGATTCCTACTTGTTGCTAGATTGCTTTGAACAGGAACAGAAATATCTACAGAAGAGATTGAGTGGGTCTTTTCCGTTAATTACTGAAATAGGCACTGGTTCCGGAATTGTAGCGTCGTTCGTTCAACAGAACCTATTTCCCAGTGGCATATACATAAGCACTGATGTCAATCCCCACGCTTGCAAAACAGCAATCAATACAATGATTCATAATAGCTCGACCAAAATTCCTTGTGTTGATGTGGTCCAAATGGACAGAACAGCGGGGATCAAGAATAAAGCACTCGATCTAGTAATTTTTAATCCTCCTTATGTACCAGCAGACGAAGTGCCTAAGTATCCTTCAGAACTTAATAGTGAAGTATGGCTTGATTTTGCATTATTGGGAGGAACAGATGGAATGGAAATTACTTGGAAGGTTCTTGACGAACTCGATAATATTCTTTCCGATCGTGGGGTAGCTTATATCCTATTTTGCGCTAGAAACAAGCCTGCAGATGTTATGGAAACTATGAGGCATAGAGGTTGGAATGCAGAAGAGGTCATAAAGAGAAAGGCTGGATGGGAAGTCCTTAGTGTGGTCAGATTCACGCTTATGTAGATATAAGAAAATATTGTATATATATATATCCTATTTCGGGATTTTTTTCACGAAATCGTTGATAAAAGACATCTAAAGCACTCTATGGCTCCTTTTCTGTAAGGCATACGCTTTACTTCATCCTATTTTTAATTATTTAACCCCACCGCTTCATCGTCTACAGCTGGTGTAGATAAGGTGTTTGGGTCTTATAGATGCTCATCTTCATTGCAAATCTGAAGATATTCAAGACTTCGAATTTGCAGAATGTCCCCCATAGGACAGCTGCAAGAACTTAATAAGAATAGACCTACCAAATGGTCAGGGAAGCCTTCCCTTAAAAAGAAGTTCGATGATGTAGAATTGGAGACTTTTATCGCTGGACATCTCACTTCAGAGCAACTCGATGCGTACCAGCAGTATTTCCGAGTAGAAGAAATCAGCGAAGTATTACGAACATCTAAAAAGAAACGTGTGGGTATTCTTCTGTTGTTGCCATCAGGTGATCTAGATACCAACCCCAATTTAAAAAGAGATCCATCACCACCACCTAAGTATGATTCTTATGGTAACAGGGTGAACACAAGAGATGCTCTCACTGGTCTGTACCTTGAGAACGAAAGGCATTACCTTGTCGAAAAGGCAGCAGTTAGCATCAAAAATTATATGTCGCCTCTCGACTATCACAAACCAGCCAAGACATATGAGAAGTTGTACATCCCTCTTCAGGAATATCCAGATATAAATTTTGTGGGACTTTTGTTAGGTCCTCGTGGAAATACCTTGAGACAGCTTCAAGATGACAGTGGTGCCAAGCTAGCTATTAGAGGTAAGGGATCGGTAAAGGATGGGAAATCTACTGGTACGGCGTCAAACGATGCCGAAGAGCCAGGTGCTTTAATGTCTCCATCTTCTTTTGCCAACCCTCGTTCTGACAACAATAGCGACGATTTGCACGTTATAATTACTGCAGATTCGTCTAAAAAGATTGAGAAGGCAATTGAATTAACAAATGAAATTGTAAATAAGGCCATTTCTTCTCCCATGGGCCAGAACGATTTGAAAAGGGGCCAATTACGAGAATTGGCTATTCTTAACGGTACTTTGCGTGAAACTAAACCATACAATCCTGAAGCTACACAATCAAGACCTGGTCTTGACATATCGCAGATTATATGTAAGAACTGTGGAAAAGTTGGTCATTTTGCCCGTGATTGCAAGCTCGAACCAGCGTATGACCAGCCGTATCATGAACCTAGTCATCTTCCCGCTGCTCCACAGTATTCCGGTACTGGTATGGCAGACGCTTATGTTCCTCGTTCGGCTAATAACCGCCAACCGCAGCATGGTACAACGTCGATGTATGATGAGCATCGTCGTATGGATCCTTACAATAATGGGACCGACTCTCTTCCACCTTGGAAAAGACAAAGAATGTCTACTCCACCTTGGAGCCAGGATTTGTATGCAAGCAGCAATAGCCATCAACAGCCACCTCCTTCCGTAGAACCCATGAGGACAGAATCCCGATTTTTTCCTCTGGCCACATCACAACCAACCGCCTCCGCTGTACCTGAAACTGGATCCGCAGCCGCTAAACCTCGTCCTCCACCGCCAGGAGCAAGACCACCACCAACTATTAAGCCACCACCGCCATCTCTCAATAAGCCCATGCCTCCTAGTAAACCGGCCCCTCCTCCATTGAATTCTACATCTTCTAAACCACCTCCACCGCAACCTCCAAAAGGCGACAAACCACCACCACCGAAATGATCATACCATTTAATAAAAGAATTTAACGCATTCTTCCATTATTTATTTGCATATTTGGCATTAGCTGTTTATAAAACCTACTTAATGTACAATAGATCTCTTTCAATATCACAGGATTGGTTCTACAGGAAAATTTTAATCGTTTATAGTGTAATATTTGATATACAATCGTGTGGTTTAGTCTACAATTCCTTAAGGTACTAATTCCGGGAACTGGGTGAGTTGGGGTTACATGCAAGCTCGTTAGAGGTGATGGGTAGTTTTATAGATCTGAAAAATTGCGGATTCAGTCTTTAACTTATTTGACCAAGTCAAGGTTTTCGTAAGTTGATCCAGAGGCCTTGAACAAGTCGGCAGCGGTTACTCCACTCTTGGTCTTCTCATTCTCTTTCAATTGTTTCAACATAAGTCTAGCTTTTTCTCTTTCTTTATAACCGTGTAAGCACTCGAAATAGTCATCAAATTGAGGAGTACACTCTTTCTTAGATTGAGTGTCAGCAGAAGTGAAACACGACACTAACGTTTGAAATTCATAGAAACACCTCCTGGTGCCACCATTTCTTGAGTAAGGTTGCATGGTTACTTAGACCTTCTCAAACGGTAATTTTACCATCTCGTATTGGACGATGAATTGGGTAATGCACTACTTTTGTGATGAAGACTGTACAGTCACAGAAGTTGCAATACTTTTGATGTAAATTCAATTAGAGACCCACGGGATCAATAATCCATATATAGCCGTAAATTAACATTGCTTATTTCCGCTTTAATCATTATATATAAGCCAACATCTCCTTGATACATTCCTTCACCTTATAGTACAATGGTCCTACTGAACCGTCAATTACAATGTCACCAGTATCGTCCCCATCAGAACTGCCATACGTCACTTTCCTAATGGCTATAACACCATTAACTACGAGTGTACCCTCACTTTTAAACTCTGCATTCATATTTTTTGAAATTAGTTTCTTTTTGAGTTCTGGAAGGCGGATATTACCGATTGCAAATTTAGGAGTGTTGATTTCTTCTTGTCTAGCAGCCACATCCGCCACTTCGGTTTCAGCTTGCTTCTTCAAATATTCTTCCTTAGTCAAATACTTTAAAATGAATTGCGTGGATGGATTTATGTAATCCTGAACAGTTTTAGCCCGCTTGTTTGGCATTTGAGGATTCAGCAATTCAAGTTCACCATATGCTTGGGCAACTCTATAGTTACCATCGACCTTCTGCCAGCTCAAGCTGTCAACAATGCTATCCTCGAGAACAACTTCAAAGTTTGTCAATCCTAGCGAATCATCTTCTTCGTCAGCTCCGATCTTCAAAGGCTCAGCATCGCTAGCAGCGAGCACGGGCATCTGAGACGAACCAGAGAATCTGTTGGCTGAAGACACGTTGGTGCTTCCTCCTCGAATGGAGGCAAGTGATAAAGCTTTAGAGGTATTCATTAATGAAAGCTTCGATTGCTCTCTCTGTTGATGCGCTTGCAGCTGTTCAAACATTTGCTTAACTGCTGGAAGTCCATCGAGTTCTTTGGGGAGATCCTTGGATGCACCCATATCAGGAAGAAGTACTAAATTGTAAGGCTTCAATGAAGATACAATCAAACTCAAGGACCGCAAGTCGACTAAACCAGCGAGGTCGACATAGGATAAACTACAACGGAATTTGAGTTCTTGTATGTTTGGTAATGGAACTCGCTTCCGAGGCATGAAAAGTGTGTGAAGATTCTTTTGCAAAATTTGATTGTTGAGAGTTTCTTGAGGAGTAAGCCTGCTGTTTTGAAAACCTCCGTTTCTTCTATCAACATCATTACCCCATTTCTTCTTATCAGACTCCTCAAATTTTTTCTTCGAATCCAGGATAAGCTTAGCATTTGTTAAATCTTCGGCCCTCTGGAAATTCTTGATATCAATAATCTCACCGTAGTCATCAAATTTCCTTTTGTGGTTGTTGACATACGGAAACATGGCTTGTCGAGGCTTTAATTTATGAGAAACCTTAAGATCAAGAGGAAGCTCATTCTCAAGGGTTTGCTTGATCTGATCGGCAACAAATGCATCTTGACTTACGATACCTTCAAGGTTTTCTTCCGTGTTATTAGCCTTAGGTACCTCTGCTTCGGATTCTTTAGCCTCTGGAACAGGCATTTCTTCATCCGATGAAACAACATCATCGTCATCATCGGAGGAAGATTCATCACCACCTATAGTGTCGGCATTCAACAAGTTTTGGTTTTTCCTGTCTCTGACTTGTTCAAACAACTTCTTTTTCCTCTTTTGATTTATTCTATCTTGAAAAATTGTGAGCTCAGAGCCAACCAAAGGTTCTTCACGAGCCCAGCCCTTAAGTGGAAGGACTCCCTCGTACCCGATCGCAAGACCATCTTCCACGTTGCCGTACTTCTCCTTTGCAAGCTTGTACCAATCTATATACAATTGCGAGTTGATATTGAATTCAAACCCAAAATGGGTCTTCTCAGTCAATAATATAGTATTCTTCTCGTCCAGGCACAAGAACTTCAATGCATCAAAAGACATGTCACCGTAGTTCATATCAATTCCTGAACACAAGACAATCTTGGGGCCACTTAACTGAATTAACTCTTGTGGATCACCTAAAAGATCGACTTTAGAAGGATCAAATGGAAAGTTATTCTTGTTTGTGCTATTATTGGAAGCAGACGATGCAGCTTCCCATTCTTTGACAAGAGCAGACGACATCCACTCAAGTAAACTCGAGGCATAATTCAACACCCTTGTTCCAGAATACGATAAGAAATATACAGGGATTGGTTGGCTCTGAAGATGGTGATCGACGAGATGGAGAAGTTCTAGGAATCTACCTGAAAGTGATGTAGGTAAAATGACGGCGCCACCATTGGCAAGTGTAGCATCCATTAATTGTAAGAATTTTTCAGATCTTTTCTTATGAGCAATATTAGAACCCAAATCAGTGTTGGTGATGAGAACTGTGGGTCTCATAAGCTGTGATAATGGGTTTCCGGTAGCAGCAGAAAGGAAACTAGCACTATTGAGGAAAGAATCTTTGGAATGATTCCATGAGGGAGCGTAAATAACTTTTTCTAATCTCTTCGTTATGGACCAAAACGTACCACCAAGAGTATGCCCAGCATTGTATGGCGTTATAATCATCTTGTTTTCAAATAAGCTGAGAGTTTGAGAGTATTTGAGTGGAACGACCTTATCAAACCATTCATCGACCTCGTCGACTTCCATAATGGCATCTCTCAATGGACCTAAAATTCCTTTTGCACGGTAAAATTCGACAGTGGAAACTCTTCCCAATTGGTTGACTGGAAGTGTAGAGTAGATGGGTATCTTAGCCAAAATATGAGGGAACTTAGCGCATAGTATCACGAAACCACTTATGAATTCTGGGGTAGAATGAGAGAGAAGAATAACGTCAATCTCTCGCAAACGAGCTTCCATGAATTCTACATCCTTGTGATTAGTTCCATTCCATGTCGGATCGGCTAATATCTTGACATCCTGATCTAACGTCATTAGCGACGCCCGAAAGGAATAGTCCCCTACGCTTGGCGTTAGGATGCTAAATGTGAACATAAATAGTCTGTAAGTTTCGAGCTGAAGTTGATAAATTAGGAAAAAGCGGTGTTCGGGTTTATGGAACCTCCAAAGGATGGACCAAGAGATTACAAGTTCAACGCTACTGGAAGAACAGGCATATTATTATATTAGCTTTTGAGTAAATTTTATCCTATTATTAACTTTTTATATCATTTTGCAATGATCTTTTTTAATGATTCCCCATAACGATTCTGTCAGCGTAGGCTGCAAAATCTTCTGTCTCGTTGACCATCTCGTTCAAGTCAGGTTGACAAAATACGGCCAAGGTGTTTCTGGCCACATGTGGCAATTCAGTTCCTTGAACATAATGGGGAACAGCCTTAAACTTACCCCCGGAAATTTCTTGCAACGCTGAACCAGTCTGGAATGCAAGACAAGTCGAGGGAATGTTGATTTTGACTACTTCACCATGGCGGTTTCGGATATAAAGCCCTGCTTTTGGGTCTGGATTTGAATCCAATGGCAACTCTTGCCCATCCTCGTTCTCTTTCAAGTACATCGCAGAAGTGAGACCCGTAATGCAAGAATGGTCCAAGTGTTCTCCACACCACTTACTTTGATCGATACTTTCCTCTGTTGCAAAATAATGTAAGAACCGAGCCTTAGTGGACGTAGATTGTGAGACAATACGCTTCAAGTATCCGGGCTCCATCTTGTAACCACCATTGGCCAAAATGTATGAATCGCAAGATTTGGCGACGCTTTCTCCAACTCCAATAATGATGTTACAAATATCTTTGCAGTTCTTTTCAAAGTCCTCAAGGCCCTTGAGCGACTTAGAAGGCCAGATGTTACTGGTAGTGTACGTCTTGTGATTCTGGTAGCGATCAACCAAATCCTGTGACGGACCCTCTAAGGCAGGGTCCTTATGGAAAGCGCAATTGACGTAAAAAGAGCCCTTGTAATGGTCAGGCTCTCCTCCATCAAGAATCTCCTTTCCACAGGACCAACCAGTGAGCCACATGGATTCAGAGCTCTCCAATTTCTCTAATTCTTCTTTAGGAAGTTTTGCAAGTGTTGAAAGTTGAGTGAGCACAGTTTTGCGGAGATCATGAAAATCCTGGGGTAAATCGGTAACGACTAGAATACCTAAGGAGTTTGGACCAAAGGCGGCATTGAGAGTATCAAACTCGATACCATTTTCAAGCTCCTTCAATGATACAGTCACTGGTTTTTCCGTTTGCATTTTGACAGCGATAAATTTTTCAAATTCGTATAATTTTACGAAAATATTATATTAATACACAACGTCTACACAAAAAATAATTTCTCAGAATTTTAAATACACGCATAAAGAATACTTAGTTATCTAAGTGAATGCTGTTTCTGGTATGATAAGACATCAAAGTCTCTGCCTTGGTCAAACCTGGCAACTCATGGGTAGTAGTGACTCTCTCTAAGGAGTCACGGGCAGTCCTATATTCACCCGTTCTAATCATTTCTTGTCTCAACTGTTCTAAGTTGAGAGGTACCTTCAAATACTCATTCACGGTATTTCTACGGGAACGGTTAACAGTGCTACGGCGAGAGCGGTTGATGGTAGTACGCCTCTTGATACTGTGGAATGTTTTGGCGAAGGGGTTGTGATCGGAGTCCTTCTTCTCAAGGTCATGTTCAGGATCCTCAAGTTCAATCTTTTCAAGCATTTGTGGATTCTCCATCACCGCATTCAATACACGGTGTCTTTCCACGTCTTCAAAATCGGTAGGGTCATAACCGTCAGGATACTCTTCGTAGGCACCATGACGAGCACGTTCTCTAATGATGTCGATATCTCTTGGTTTGAAATTACGCATCAAGAAATCGTAAGTGAAACGAGGCAATAAGCAAATAACAATGGCCACGAAGATGACACACCAAATTGACAAGGTTCCCAAAGTCTGTGCGCCAGCTCTGAAGAATTCTTGAGCGTAGAGACGTGAACTCCAAACTCCACTCCAAAAAAATACAAGCAAGATGGATATACCATCTATCAATAGAGTGAGCCAGTCCCATCTGAATTGTTGGAGCAACACGTACAAGTTACAGGCAGTGACAGAAATACATGCTACGACGATACCAATCCAAAACCTGTGATCAACAGGTAAACCTTGCATGCTCTGGAAGGACTTGTAGAAAAGTAAGTAAGGGAAGAAAAATGAAACCACAGATTGGAAAAGACCGTCAAACATGTACCAAGCGAACTTGTACTGAGACCACTCAAGTCTATAAATACCACTACGGTATAATTGAGGGACCAATAAAGAGATTGTGTCAGAAACATCTTGATCCAATACAGCCAAAACAATGACTGGTAAAGATGTGAAAGCCAAGTTGTAGAACATCAAGAACGTGTACTCGTATAAGTACGATCCATCGAAGTTGTTGTAAATTCCATACCAGAAACAGGTCAAAGTAAATACCACATTCTTGTAAAAGAAGCATGGAACCATCTCAGCTAAACGCTTATAAGACCATCTGCCATGCACCAATAACAACCTTGTAAGGAATCTGAATTGTCCAATTGCATAGTCAGAAGACATAACTGCTTGACGACCTTCTTCACCGGCAATACCAATTCCAATGTTTGCTGCCTGAATCATAGCGACGTCATTAGCGCCGTCACCGATGGCTAGCGTCATAACCTCAAGCTCCAGCTTAACCATTTGGACCACTTCAGCCTTTTGGGAGGGCGACACACGGCAGCAAATTACGGATTTACAATTCTTACCCAATAATAAGAACTTCTTTTTCACGTCTTGTAATTCACTGTTCTCTTCAGGGTCAGCAAAGACAATAGACAAAGCAGCACCATCAATGATCAATGCGGCATTATCATTAGGAACGGAATGATCCTTCTTCGCTATTTCAATTGCATCATCAACACTTGAACCATTGTTTAATAAGTCAAAATTTTCTTGAAGGTATTGGGTTAACAATTGATCAATATGCTTTACATTATCCTCAGCATTTTCATCGGGTCTCACAACCAAAAGCTTCATTTGATTTTGAAGCAAGTTGCACGAAAATCCAATGTTGATTGCAGTCTCAATTCTGTCACCAGTAAGAACCCACAATTTGATTCCAGCCTCACCTAAAATCGATATAGCGTCAGGCACACCAGCTTGAAGTCTATCTTCAATGGCAGTACCACCGAGTAAGGTTAAGTCAGTTTCAATCTCTTCGTCCAAAGAATCGATCATCTCTTCACGAGAATCTTCAATTGAGGCCAAAGCTGCCTTGTAACGTTGATGCCAGTCGTTGAAGTAAGTGGGGTCAACTTCCCTCTGAGCAATACACAAGGTTCTCAAACCTTCTTTCGCGAAATCCTCCAAATGTAAAGCGGTCTTCTGAACCAAAAGCTGCTCTGTCTTTGGCGATAGCCGTTGAAAGATGACATTATCAGCACCCTTGGTATACATAATAATTTTCCCCTCTGGCGATCTAACAAAGCAAGACATTCTCTTTCTTGCAGAGGAAAATTGAATAATTTCCAACAATTCATATTCTACCAGCTCGCCATAAATATCAACAATGACAGATTTCCGCAACCGCTCTCTGAAGACGAAGCCAAGATCTCTTGCCACGGCCACTAAAGCAGCTTCATCAGGAGATTCTGCCTTGAAGTCACGAAGACTAGGGTCAGTTTGATTTGCTTCAGTCACAACAGTATGACAAAGAGCAAGAGCCAACATAAATGCTTCATTAGCCTCTCTCTGCTTTTTGTCGTCTTCGTCGCCGTCTTGATTCATAAGTGTGTCTAGAACATAATCATTCGATACAAAGGTTACAGCCTCATCACGCAATTGATCGTTCTTGCTGTATTGGAACAAGTTGTCGATCATTTCAGTTCGATCTTGAAGAATCACCTGCTTCTGCTTCTCATTTTCTGCAACTACATCCTTACCCGCTCTCTTATCCATACCTTGCTGTGCCTCAGTGTAGGCTAAACCGTACGATTTACCATTAATGGACATTTTCTTAAACTCCATAACGTTCTGAGTCAAGGTACCGGTCTTGTCACTGAAAATGTATTCAATCTGACCTAAATCATCAGAAATATTCCACGATTTTGGAACGCATGGGAAATCAAGTTTCTCGTAGTACATTTTCACATCTGAGAAGATGAAGAAGGCCTGCAAGGTTTTGGTAATTTCAACTGAAATATAAAGTGAAATGGGAACAAGAGCCTGATAGATAATTAATGTTACAAAAAATGCGATGACACCATTGATGGCTGGAGTAGATCCGTATGGCTTGAAATCGAAATAGAGTCTTGAAACATGTTTCTTATCGTAGTAAAGACCATTTATCAATGCGGAAACAAAACATAAGATGAATACCAAAAGGAAATTGATAATGACGGATAAGTTCAATTCGCGAGAAATACGAGACTTTTTTGTGGGAGTAATTCCTGAATTCAACATGATCTTCGTCTCGGGGCCAGTATAGATTGCAATTCCTATAGCCCAACTTGTATTACGAAGGGTTGTGCCTCTTAATAGAACGTTGTCATTAGTAATTGGCTCTTTCTCATCTGGATTAACTAGGTTGCCATTAGCATCGTAGTTCTCATAATGAATTGTTCCTTTGAAAGAATAAAGCAGACTATTAGGAGCATCACATTCAATCCAAAATTTGGTGCTGCCTAGGTCAGTCGCATGTTTCAAGTTGGTACAACCTCCACAATGTAATGCATTCTTCGTCTTTAAGTTGGTTTCTCCGTCTAGGTTTTTCGTTTCGATGTAACAATTACCCTCAATATCTGAGGTAGAAATGATGACGACGTCAGCAGGGACTTCCTCATTTTGACGGACTCTAATAAATTCTCCAACGTTCACATCCTTCCATGATCTGTTTTTGAATGATGGGCCGGACTCTGATCGTTCAATTTGTTCCTTCCGGAGAATTGGATTGAAAACAGAATCAGGTAATGGTTTAGCGGGCCTATATCTACGACCAGGGTGTGACCTACGTTCACTTTGCGTTGACTGTCGGTTCCCTCCGTAATTCTCAGTTGCATTAGACATTTCGGAAATAACGGTGGAAACTCTTCTAAGCTCATTATCTCTTTCATTAGCCTCTTCTCGTAAGATCTCCTGCTTCTTTTGCTTCTTACCGAATGCCATCACAAAGCCGTATCTGATGCCTTTGAATGATTTTCTAGTAGCTCTTGTACAGGCTTTCTTAAACCTTCTCCATGGGTCTATGTAGTCAGCCGAAACGTTGTGATTTTGCAAACCCTGAAGTAAATGAATCGGAGAATTATTCAAGTCATCATCACTCGAACTTCTTCTATAGTCTTCAAAAGCATCTTTTACCGCAGTGATAATAACAATGACAATCAACGGCACAGCTGCTAATGCTGGTGAGACAACACCGAAGATTTGAATTGCACCAAGAATCACAATTAAAAGGAAATATGAATTGGCGACATTAGTGAACTGCAAAATTATGTTTTTGGGAAGAAATGATAACGGGGTGTACTTAGTAGTTCTGATCTTATTTCTAGGATAGTCCAATACAGGGTGGCCATTGACATCTTTCATGTCATTTGGAAGCTCTTGGTTTACATATACGGTACGAGGGATGGTCCGATAAATCTTTAGCAAATAGTCAGGCATATCAGTGAGTCCTCTATTGTATAGTATTCTCTGCACCCGCAGCTTAAAGTTTGGCGGCTTTGCATTGAGAAATTCATATAGACGGTTGGAGTCGGCTGGAACCTTGCCATTCGAGGAGTTGTACTCGGTACTGCTGTGGTCAAGCGCAGACAGGGATCCCTCGCCCTCCTGGTCGGAATTGGGTTTACTCTCATAGTTAAGTGATTCCGCCATCGTTTGTAGTTAGGATAATCTTAAATATGCACCTCGAGTTAAAAAAGCTTTACTAACAAGGATAAATGAAATAAGGGAATATGGGTAGAAAATGGTTTATAATCCTCACTGAGTACCTTCAATTCCAAATAAAACTAGCAAAATCCTTAGCGAATACGCTAGCAAAACTAGAGACCGAAATAACCAAAATTAAAAATAATTTCTTAGTGGTAGTCCAGGGTCTACTCCGGTTAAAGATGGAAATGAGCTATGGCGACGGCAAAAAACTACCCCACAAAGGTTAAAATGCGAATATGTGTCGAAAGCTGTTTTATATGGTATTAGGAAGACTTCTATGAGCCGTATAGGAGCTAGGGTAGGAGTACAAAGTATATCTTTTCTAGATAATAATAATGACCAAGAGCGAAGGGCTGAGGCTACCTGCAGGAGCCGAATGGGCCGTTGCGGCACATTCCAAAAGTATAATTCCGCCAGCATCACCACTATAATTGATTTACCGCATGAATAAGGTAACGGAAAAGGTCTCCAGGGGCTTAGAGTTGATAAATGAACTATGTATTACTTCTTTCTATTCAATTGGAAGATACGGAGGATGCCGATAAAGTGTTCGTAGGTCTCACATTCTCGGTGGTATCGGCGGTAAAAATACCCGGCCGAATTTACTAATAGAATGAAATTAATAACAGTAAGCCCAGATGAAATAATGGAAAAAAATCGTTGTTGTTCAAAATCTAAAAATTACATTCCTACTTAAGTATGTAGCATAGCTAACCTCTATTTGACTCCCTTTCCAAACAAATATCACACAATATCTGGGGAAATCAGATTTTGCCAGTGGAGACAACCTACCTGCATACAATCCATGCGGGTAACGATACGCTCGTCGACTTACTGAAAAATTCACTTCTCCAGTTTTATTCAACTGAATACCAAAAAAACTAAAAAATGTCTATCGAAGAAATTCCCCAAGGTGCCGACGTCACTATCTTGTCTAAGAACGAGAAGAAGGCCAGAGAATTGATCAAGAAATTGAACTTGAAGCCAGTTGCTGGTATCACCAGAGTCACCTTCAAGCAAAAGGGTAACTTGATTTACGCCATTGACCAACCTGATGTGTACAGATCCGCTGCTGGTACTTACATCGTTTTCGGTGAGGCCAAGGTTGACGACATGAACCAAAGAATCGCTGAGGCTCAAGCCCAACAAGCCCAACTGGAGGCTCTTAGCAACGCTGCTGCTGACGCTGAGACTGCCGACAAGTCCCCAGAGTCCATCACCAACGATTTGCAAAAGGCATCTTTGGAGGACAAGGGAGAGGAAGCCGATGACGAAGACGTCGACGAGACCGGATTGGACCCTAAGGACATTGAGATTGTTGTTGAACAAACCCAAGTGTCTCGTGCTAAGGCCGTGAAGGCTTTGAAGGCCCATAAGGGTGACATGGTCAATGCCATCATGGAGTTGTCTTAGATTTAAGTAGATACAGTTTTATTTAAAATTAACATACTCTATTACCTAGATGCGTAGCTAACTAATTCTCCTTTTTTGCGGCTTCAGCAGCAATGTCCGCTTGATCCTGAGCAGGTAATGTGGGGTCAATGGTTGGAATGGGATTTTCATCTTTTGGCTGTTGCTTTGGTTCTTCTCTAGGCTCGGCTAAAAGTGGCAGCCTTGACTCTAGTGGGTTGTCTCCATCGTTACCATTCAAGAATCCACATTTGGGACAGACATAAACAACTTCATCTGGATTACGGCTGCCAGGAGGAGCAAGCCCATTATGCAAGTAGCAGTTTTTACAGATTAATGCGTATCTTTCCTCGACTGTCTCGTTATTATCAGACCCAATAAGTACATCAAGCAACCTATCGGTGACTGTTCGTTTGCCTGGGGCTGAGGATGCTGCTTCTGGAGATGGTGCACCATTGGGAGAAAGCTGTTGATTAGAACCTCCGATGGAATTAGGGCCCTGAACTTGTTTAGTCGTAGATGTCTGCTGCTGGTTATTGATGGTATTGTTGGTGGCTTTTGGTTTGCGTTGCTTTACTTGCGCTGGCTTGGATACAGGTAACTCCCGATCTTTTTCGCTGCCATACTTCGACACAAGGTTATTGGTAGCTTCAAAATTGGTAGCTTTCTTCAATTCATCAACCTTGGTCTTGAGCTTCTTTCTAAGTGCTCTGAGTTGCTTTTCTTTGTTATTGATAAGAAGCTGCCAAAGACGGCTGACAAGCATTAAAAGGCCATGGATGCAAAGTGGCCATAACACCACCAATAATAATTGCCGATTAGATTGGCTCCGCACAAATCGCTCGATAAAGTTGCGGGCCATTACTCTGGGAGCCGTGGTATAATTATACATAGCAACGATTATGTAGGCCGTGATGGTGATCAACTTTATCTTGAGAGACACATTTCTGTACAGTTGACGTAACTTGTTGATTTGTAGTTGGGTATTGTTTATCTTCTTGCTAAGATCAGTTAGCTCCTTTTCGTATGTGTCGGGGTCGAACCCTTTGCTTCGAAAAATGCTAAATACTCCCATGCTGATGAAGAGTGGAGATAAACGATGATTCTGCATGGAATGATTGCCGTCGCTCATTGCGACTGCACACTAGCTCGGTCGTTTCAGAAGCCTAAAAGAGGAGTTCTATAAAGCTAGCCGATGAAGCCAAGAGGTTGGATGGATGATTAGCACATAGCTTAAACTCCTCAAATCGATCACTGTTGTCAGAATCACAATTGTCTCCGAGGTGACACCATGTTTCCCTTCATATATTTTGTCAAATCATACAATCCTGCACACTAAGCAGTGATGAGCAGCTCGCTCTATCGCTTAATGTTCCTCCACAATCTTTTTCTTAACCCATGACTTACCGAGTCGGCAACCGTACCATACGGATAGACCGCGACTTTGTAGAAAAAGCCGACCATAGCGCTGTAGTTTCACACCCGCGACTATTTCGGTACTGCCTCAATGAGGCATGTTTCCATTATCTCGTGAGACTTAAGCAAATCATCCATCTATATTGCGATGTCGCCATAATTTACAGCACATTACTCAAGAAAATATCGTTTTATGATGACATTACCGTCATGACTACCAAGACTAAGCATCATTTACTTCTTCTCGAACAAGACTTTAACAAGCTTTTGGGCTCGGGACCAGTCAATGTCAAAGATGATATTCTTCGTAGCTTATCAAGAGGCACTTGGGAGACAAAACCTTACGAGACATTTGTCAAGAGAATGTGCGCCTTGTGTGTTGAGTCGGCCATTGAAACGTTCGAAATGACCAGCAAGACACTTAATTGCATTGACTTTTTCTTCAACAGTTTTGACAATCTCCGAAAACTCTTGATACCCTATTTACTGGGCCATACTAAGTCCCTCCAGCATCTGCTAACCAAGTCTTTATACTTGTTCAAGCTCACAACAGTGTCCGATGACATCGAGACTCTTTTCGCCGATGGCACCATGAACGATTCCTTATCGAAACAACTCCGTAAGATTGAAAAAATCACTACCGGCGTGGAACGAGAGTCCTCCATTTTAGGCATGCTCTTCCAAACCTTCGACCCATCACTCCAGCAATATACAAACATACTTCTAGGAAAAGCCATTCTCAAGCGAGACGTCAATGCATCAGACTGCCAAATTATTCAGCGTCGGAATATTTGTTTCCAGGCAGCTGAACATGTGGTTAGTATACCCCTCACAGAAGAACAATTCCCCTCGCTCAGTCTTCGAAAATTGTCCCGACACCACATATGGAACATAGTGTTCTTTTCTGTGCTTGTATCGCTAGCTGTCTATAGACTTTTCCGAGTGGTGGCTTCGTAGACGCCAGCAGAGATGCTCTCATTGTCATGAACATTTACCTACGGGTAGCAAACAAATTAGCTAGATAAGTATTATGAAAGTACCGCATAAGACAGTTCAGTTCTACGATGTCACTATTGATTGCATATAAATACACACTTCATTCGTATCTTATCATTGATTATCCTGTCAGCGGCAGATTTAGGCCTCTCCACCGGAGATATCCTGCAGGTGCTCGTGCTCCCCACCTCCGCTCATTACACAAAATTGACCGTGCTGACTGTTTAGGTCTCAACTCATTACCATCCAGTGAATGCAAAACAATTGAGCCTTGGAGGGCACAAAATAACTAGTCCTACTTACATCTAGACGTTGCTTACAATATTTGTGACTCTATTCCAAGCTCTCGTTATTGCTAGTTATTGATTCTTTTTAACTTTTTTTTCACTTAGAGCGTTGTTGTGCTCGCATCCTTATACACCTCCATCGCCATGAACAAACAAATATATTCCGCCACCTACTCCAGCGTTCCCGTGTTCGAGTTTGTTACATCTGAGGGTCCTATCATGAGGCGAAAACTGGACTCCTGGATAAATGCAACCCACATTCTCAAGATTGCCCAATTTCCCAAGGCTAAACGAACAAGAATATTGGAAAAGGATGTCCAGACTGGCATCCACGAAAAGGTTCAGGGAGGGTACGGCAAGTACCAGGGAACATATGTACCACTAGACCTCGGAGCAGAAATAGCTCGGTCGTTTGGTGTATACGAAGAATTGAGGCCCATCTTCGAGTTCGAATATATCGAAGGAAAGTCCGACACTCCTCCTCCTGCCCCCAAACATAGCCATGCGTCTGCATCCAACGTCGCTAAACGTCAAGCCAGTGCCAACATGGCTTCTGGTGGAAGAGAGACTGCTACTGCCAGAAAAACCAAAAGCCTAACGCTGGCAGAGCCACCGAGAAAGCGAGGACGGCCCAAGAGAGACGCAGAAGCCTCAGGCGACGACGATCGTACTCTGCACCCACATGCCCCCCTGTTAAAAAGAGTTTCACGTCCTTCGGCTAGAGCTTTGGCTAATTCCATGTCTCGCCAGGATACTGAACAAGATGACCTTGAGGCGATGGCTGGAGGATTGAGTGTAAAGAAAGAAGACCTCAGACCCGAAAGTAGCGACGAAAATGACGATGACCATGATGATGATGACGACCAAGTTATAGGACACGATGATGATGCTCTCATGAGCGGACGAGATTTGGGCTTTGCAACTCCTCGAGCCTCATTCGACCGTCATTACGATGGGCCGGGCCATTCCTTCAATGGGGCAGGCTCCATGAATAGCAACACTTCCAATGATCCATACAGCCTTCTGCAATACCATCATCATATGAATACTCTGGCAACTAGACATGATCTGGTTCATGACGAGTATTTCAATAGTCTCCTCAATTACTTCCTTGAAGACAAGGTAAGATCAGAACAAATACCCCAAAAGCTCGCAGTACCTCCACAACCTCTTTCTAGCATCAATATAACGAGACCAATTGACAATGAAGGAAACACCATCTTCCATTGGGCTTGCTCGATGGCTAACACTACTGCTATAGAGTTCTTACTCACCACGTTCAATTCGTACGTTACCCCTGATACCAAGAACGCTCATGGCGAAACCCCATTAATGTTTTCAGTCAAATTCAGTAATGCGTATCAATGGAAAAATTTCCCTATGTTAGTTGAAATTCTATTTGACTCCATTCTTCTGGTAGATAGCTCAGGCATGACTGTACTTCATCATATTGTGAAAGCATCGCTCGATACATCAGACGACGGTAAAAAGGAAAGATTTGCTAAATTCTATTTAGAGTGTTTGATAAAAAGACTCATCGAGTATGAAACTCAACTGCTGCCACCTAACAGTAAGAGACCAATATCTGAAGCAAAGGCAAAAGACAGAAAAGCAACAATCCACAAGTTTATTAACCATCAGGATATTAACGGTAATACTGCCTTCCACATTGCGGCATATCATTTGCGTAAGAAATTGATCAAAGTATTGATCAGTTATCATAGCTACATTGATTTCTCACTTAAAAACCTTGTGAACTATACAGTGGAAGATTACTTGGCTACATTCAATTACGTTTTGCGGTTGGATTCAGACTCAGCGAAGCCAGGAGCCGATCGCAGCGGAATTGCTGAAATATCGATTGCTGGAAGTACTCAAAGTTTTGATACCCAAACGCATTTCACGAAAATGGCCATCAAGGCGCAAAGTAATGCTGCCAATTTGATAACTGAGCGACTCAGTCAACTTTCATACTCGATGGAGAAGGAACTTATTGAACAAGATGCCCAGCTCCGAGCTTATTTTCTGGCAGTGGGGTTTAGCAACCAAAAAAAACTTCAATCACAGCGTGATATCTTGCTGTTCTTTAAGTTAGAATATCTTGTTGACGACCCTGAAATCAACAGCAGTAATCCAGATCCAAGCAGAGATTTGTTGCTTCAAGAAGAAATTGATAGATTACACAATGACCTATGTTATCAAGTCTTGCAACATAAAAACGAGCTTGATCAACTATTTACCAAGCATAAGGCGATGGAACAATTGGCTCAAAAGTCCAAACTTGTGGAATTGTCTGAAAAGTATAATTCTCAGCATGAAACTTCCGCGAGCTCACCTGCTCAGTTAGCCATAAATCTCCAACTTCTCATAAAAAAGAGACGAGAGTTACTTGATAAATTGTTCGAACAGAGACTATCAGTTCCTATTTCCATCAATCCCGATGATGCCAAAGAGAATGTGAACAAATCCCTGCTGCGAGAGACCAATGAGGGCATTATATCTCAATTTCCTCATGACGATAAGCTTCACAAGTATTGTAAACTTATTTCATTGTGCTGTGGAATGAGTTTAAAGGAAGTGGAGTCATCAATTGACCTAATTGAGGCATCACTCTCCAAATCTTCCTCGTGAGATAATGCTATACCCACTAGTGTATTAATATTGTATTATAGTAGCAGAAAAGACTGCCACATTTGATCTACTTTGTATATTAATTAGGACGCGCCACGCATATGGAATGTAGCGGAAGAGCAAGTATAAATCCTCGGGCTCGTTAACCTTTTTCCTTCATTTAGCAATAGCCACCACATGGAAAGGCTATGCAAGCTAACTGCAGGAACAACGAACCGTCCTTTGACACCGCCGTTCAACGTTGGCGGACTCGATTTTAGCCTCACGTGCGGAAGCTCGTAATTCCCCACCGCGAAAAAAAATCAGTATATTTAGAATTTCAGGCAGCAGCATCAGTTTTTAGAACAAGAACTCACGACAATTTTTTCTGGCCAAAAGCACGATAGTTGCTTGTTTTCATAAACGATGGTTCTTGGACGTAGGCATACGCGAGTGCTTGCACTGCTTGTGATCGTCGTTATCATCCTTGTAACTATCACATCTACATCGCAATACCTGATCACTGATATAAGAGAGAAGGGAGTTGGATCTTTTTCAAGTTTATTCCCTCAGCAAGGTGATACAACTGTCCCTAAGATTCATGAGGACCCGGAAGTAAATGATGAAGTGGATTCGATTGCAGGTGGGCCAGTAGACTCGAGCGATGACGGATTTCCGCTCACCAAGCCGCTCCGTGAAGACTATCTATATACACTGATGGCCATGAAGACATTCACTGATCCGTTTTTGCTTGTAGACGGTATGCCAAAAGACCATAAATATGACAAGGCAGCTATTTGCGAGGCTCTTACATATGAGCAACCTATTCAGTTCACAGAGCAAAAAATGCTTGATGCAGATATGGAAACAGTCCGCAACTCTATAAGGGTAAATGAAATGTATGGGCCTATATTAGAGGAGGCCATGGCCAAATTTGCGCCAAAGATTCCTATTGAAAAACAATGGCATAGATTTGGTGGAGCTTCTGTTTGGCTTCCTCAATATGGCATTCACTACATGGTGAGCAGAATCATGTTCTCCCCGTCTGGTATTCCTAACAAGGCATTTGCTAGTTTCTTGTACGTGCAGTTGTATGACAGAGACTGGAATGAGTTGCCCAATATAACTCTTAAAGTTTCTTACGAAGAGACAATCACCAAGAATGTAGTAAATGCCGACGGAACAAATTCCGAAATCGTTATGGATAAAGTAACGTCTACTCGTGATATCAGATATCCTGCTGTGCTACCAATAAAGTTCGATTATATGATGCATGTCGACAGCGGTAAGTACTACTGGGGTCCTGAGGATCCTAGAATCATTGCTCATAAAGATTCAAATGGCAATATCGAGCCAGTAATTGTCCTCAACATGAAAAACAATGAGCTTGTGAAGAGAGTCATGCATATGTACAAACCATTTGCCAACGAGCTTACCATTCTTAAAAGAAGGTCAGGCGTCTTTGGTTATATTGAGAAGAACTGGACCCCGTTCTTCGATACTACTGGAAACTCTGAGATTCGTAATCATATTCAATTCGTTTCTAGCATGGATCCACTTGAAGTATTGTCGTGCTCTATGGATGATGGTTTATGTGATCCTCTTAACGAATCTGCGGGAGACAAAAAACCAGGTCCTTTGCGTGGAGGATCTCAATTAACTCCAATTCCATTTGACGACATGATCCCTGATCACATCAAGGAACGTTATAAGTTACCTGATAATAGGCAAGTCTATATTGGATGGGCTAGAACCCATCTTAACGAGTGCGGCTGTGGTGAGTCGATGTACCGTCCCAACTTGGTCATTTTCATTCAAGATTACGACCCTGAATCCAAGAAATCCTACTTCAGATTTGCTGATATTTCTGAGTACTTTGATTTTGATGTTAAAGTTCCCACTTGGTACTCTCCAACCGTTGATAAGCAAGGACATTTGATCGAGCCAGAACCAAAACAATGTGTAGGACGAAGTGTACTCATTCCTAACTCCATTGCATACTGGGACATTAGTGCCATCATCAAGAACGGCATTCTGTACCGTCGGGCATTCTTTTCTCGTGTTCCTACAGATGAGCAAATCGCCGAAGAAGCCTCCGAAAAGGGCCAAGAGTCCGTTGAAAAGCGTGAATTCATGTATGACGTCCAATTCGATGATTATATGGGTGTCACATTATCTGGTGCTGATCGTGATGTCAGTATCGTTCACGTCAAGGGAATACTCAACTACATCCTTAACATTCCCTCATTGTTTGATCAAAAGACATTCATCAGTAATAGTGCACAATATAACCAGACTGCGTTGGATTTCAACAACAAGTGTGCCATGGATGCCAGTAAAGAGTATTGTGTTCAGTTTGCAGAAGCCAATGGTGGAGTCACCATCTACGAGGACAAGCCTAAGGACAAGAAGAAGGACAAGAAGAAGGATGATAAGAAGAAAGAGGAACCTAAGAAGGCGGAGGCAGAGAAAGAGGCCAAGGTTGAAGAGCAATCCAACCAATAATTCGATCTATATTTAATATTGTCATAGTCAATAATGAAGTTGATAACATTTAACGGTAATATGCGGTGTGAGGGTGCTCAATAACGGTTACCGGCGGGATCCGTCAATAACCGAATCGCGCTGCTGATGTTAGGGCAAAGCTGCAAAAAAAAATTGTTCCGGTCTTAGTTAGACCGCGCATAGCCGAAGCTGCAAAAACACCTTAGTAGATCAGAATTATATATATACGTTCCCACGGCTTCTGAGTCCATAAACTATACATTTCATACACTATGGGGAGCAGCATCAAAAGTGAAACGTTAGATTTTTCTCATCAAATTTCTGCCTCAACCTCTAATGGTAGTAGTGAAAACCCAGTAGCCTTCACTGGCCATGCTAATGAATACGATGGCGTAGATAGGGAGTCCCGGAAATCAATGGAAAGCACACGGTCATTTGCTGAAAAAGACATATACTCAGATTTAGATTCAGACGAAATAAGAGTGCAAAGACAACTCACTAGAAGGACCATCTTATCTGAGTTAGAGCAAAAGACTCAGAATGAAGAGTTTGATTTCCCGAATAATCCAGAAACCCCCGTTCCCGTAGATAAAAATGGGGAAGAATTTACAGTGATAGACCCTGAGCTTATTACTTGGGAAGGTTATGATGATCCTAATGACCCACGGAACTGGCCGGCATCTACTAAAGTGTACTTGATTGCATTCGTTTCTCTCTACACCTTGGTTTCTCCCATGTCGTCATCGATGCCATCACCCGCTATGGAATACATTAAAGAGGAGTTTGGCATCAAATCAGCCATTCTTGCTCCCATGGTGGTATCTATCCAAATCCTTGCATGGGCCATGGGTCCCCTTCTAATTGCACCTTTGAGCGAAAACGACCGGGTAGGAAGAAAACTAGTACTCGATGTTTCCATTTGGGTCTCTTTCTTTTTTAACCTCGGATGCGCTTTTTCCAAGAATACAACTCAGATGATGATCTTTAGATTCATTGGTGGTCTCTTTGGATCATCACCTCTTAATGTGGGTGCAGGTGTCATATCCGATCTCTTTGAGGCTAAATCAAGAGCCACCGCCTTGGCTGGATTCACTCTTGCACCTCTTTTGGGCCCTGTGATTGCTCCTTTAGTAGCCGGTTTTATTGTAGATCATAAGAACTGGAGATGGGTGTTCTATGTGTTGAGTATCTTCAATGGTGCCGTTGCTATCGTCGGAACAATTTTTTATCGTGAGACTTATTCACCAACATTGTTACGCCAAAAGGCTAATAGGTTGCGGAAAGAGACCGGAAACTCAAATTTACATACCATTTATGAAATTGCCGACGGTGAAACATTCTGGGGTAAGGTGATGTTGACTTTTTCACGCCCAGTCAAGTTGTTATTTACCCATCCTATGGTTATTGGACTCGGCTCCTTCATGGCATTCACTTATGGTTTCATGTACTTGATGATTGTTACATTCCCACTTGTGTTCCAAGGTCAATATGGATTCTCGCTGAGTGTAACTGGACTCATGTATATTCCAATGGGATTTGGATTCTTCTTTGGGGTCATCATCTGGACAGTCTTGATTAACATCATCTACACGAGGTTAACCGAGAAGAATGGTGGGGTTCAGAAGCCTGAATTCAAGTTACCTTGCTTGTGTGCTACTTCTTTTGTAGTACCAGTGGGCCTAATCTGGTACGGCTGGTCCGCACAGAAGCAGCTTCACTGGATCATGCCTACCATTGGTTCGGCAATTTTTGCATTCGGAATGGTGGGAGTGTTCCAAACTGTTCAAGGCTACTTGATTGATATGAACCCTAGATTTGCAGCCTCTTCTGTGGCTGCCGCTGCCTTGTTCCGTTCCCTCTTTGGATTCTCGTTCCCCTTATTCGCTGCAAAGATGTATGAAAGATTGGATTATGGCTGGGGTAACACTATGTGTGCCTTTGTGGGAATCGTCCTTGGAGTTCCCTTTCCCATCTTCTGCTACTTGTACGGTGAGCGATTGAGGCTTTGGGCCAATAAGAAAATGGAAAAGGACCAAAAGAAGAGAGATCAAAAGAACTTGCAGAGGCTCAAGAAGAAAGAAATGATGAATCAAGTGTAGATTATGATACAAGATATAGCATAGACTTATAGCATTTAATATAGCATATTTTACGACCTGCAACTATGACATAATCAGTCTACTTCTCACATAAATTACTACACACAACTTCCACTTAACTTATGATACAACCACTTACCATTGATGAGTTAAAACCGCTCAAGCTCCCAACTCAATTGGAAATTCTTCCTAATTCAGTAATCAGCCAATTGCTACAGCTGCGCGAACTTGTTCAGGGATATGTAAAGAGTCTCGATCAGTATCAACAGAAGCGAACCGATTTAGTAGAAGCAATTAATCTTCAAATCCGCAAACTAAATGATATTTCCACAGTAATAGAAGAGTACAACAAGACATCCCAATTAATTGAGCAGCAATTGAGCAGGATCAAGGAGTTATACCAGGAATTTATAAAGCTAGAAACAGTTCAATACCAACTACTCGCAGCCAACTTCAACCAGCTGTTCTTAAAGTCGAAATATAAGAAGCTTGTGGATGATCTGGACCAAGAAAGCATTCGTATAGTAAAGACGCACATACAAGAGAAGCATAATGATATTACGAATTTGGATTCATTTATAAGTGATTTCCGTCAACGGAGGAAGCAATACCACTTGAGGCGAGAGAAGATGAACCGGATGGAGGAGGAGAGGGTAAGTGGGCTTATATAAAGGAAACCAAATCTTAAATCAATATAAAGCAGATGGTCACCAGCCAATAGATGGCTGCCAAAAGAGTAAAGCATACTCTACTGCACGAATTTATGATAAATATACGCCAATTATATAAAACGTAAAAAATATTTGATGTGGTGGTATCGCCGAGGTACCTTACCCTGAGTCTCGTATTTCTGCCGTCCACCTCATCTCATTGGAAGCAATTTTCTTATCATCTCCGGCACTGTGCGCGCCGGACTTACGAAAATCTCCTCGCAACCGACATACATCCTATAGAGGATTTAGTCCCGTTTCAATTCGTTGTTGATTGTCGGGTAAAGTTCTCAATTGTTCAACACCATGATTTTTCCTCAAACCCTCAAGGTCATGAAGGCCTCTGTAGGCCCATTGAGACAGTCAGCTCAGATCCTGAGAGGATCTAGAATTGGGGTCCGCAACTTGACGTCTTCTTCAAGACTTCTCGCTGAAATTCCACCAATTAAAAAGAAGAGTGGAATTAGACGGGCCTTGACCACCGCCAAGAGAGTGACCATTCTCGCAGTGTTAGGTGGTGTTTCGTACTTGTCTTACAAAGTGTACCTTGACTCTCATCCTGCGGACCAAATTAAGCAAGTACCCTTCTTTGAGAACGGCCAAAAGAAGAAAACTTTGGTCATTTTGGGTTCCGGATGGGGTTCAATCTCTTTGCTTAAGAACTTGGACACATCTTTGTATAATGTAGTTGTGGTATCACCAAGAAACTACTTCCTTTTCACACCCTTGTTACCATCCTGTCCTACTGGTACGGTTGAAACCAGATCGATCATTGAACCTGTTCGTACAATCACTCGTAAGTGTGCTGGTGAAGTGATCTACTTAGAAGCCGAGGCTACTGAAATTGACCCCGTAGACAAAAAGATAACCATCAAGCAATCTACTACTGTTCACTCTGGTCACTCTGGTACTGACACCAGTTCGTCTAAGTCTTCTGTCAGTGAATACGGTGGTGTTGAAGAAATTTCCACCACTCTTAACTACGACTACCTTGTCATGGGTGTAGGTGCCCAGCCATCCACATTCGGTATTCCTGGTGTCGAAGGACACTCTACTTTCTTGAAGGAAATCAGTGATGCTATCTCTATCAGAAAGCGTTTAATGGAGCTTATTGAGGCTGCCAACATTTTACCTGAGGGTGACAGCGAGAGAAAGAGATTGCTTAGTATTGTCGTTTGTGGTGGTGGTCCAACTGGTGTTGAGGTCGCAGGTGAGTTGCAAGACTACATTGACCAAGACTTGAAGAAATGGATGCCTGAAGTTTCTAACGAATTGAAAATCACTTTGGTTGAGGCTTTGCCCCAAGTATTGAGCTCTTTCAACGACAAATTGGTTGAGTACACTGAGCAAGTTTTCCAAGATACCAACATTGACTTGAGAACTAACACTATGATTAAGAAAGTTAACGACACCATGGTTATTGGTACTCACAAGGTTAATGGCACAGACGAACATGTTGAAATTCCTTATGGTATGTTGATTTGGGCTACTGGTAATGCTCCTAGAGGCATCACCCGTGACTTGACAACTAAGATTGAAGAACAACGTAATGCTAGACGTGGTCTCTTGGTAGACGAGAGATTGTTAGTCGATGGTACCGACAATATTTATGCCTTGGGTGACTGTACATTCACCAAATATGCCCCTACTGCTCAAGTTGCTTTCCAAGAGGGTATCTTCTTGGCTAAACATTTTGAGACCTTACATGAAATTGAGTCCTTGAAGTATCAATTAGATAACCCAGGTCCTAAGGATAACACTGAACGTTTAACGAAGAAATTGAACCGGTTGCAAACGAAATTACCAGTTTTCCACTACAACCATCAAGGTTCTTTGGCCTACATTGGATCTGAGAGAGCCGTGGCTGATTTAGTATGGGGTGACTGGTCCAACGTTTCTACCGGTGGTACTTTGACCTTCTTGTTCTGGAGATCTGCATACATCTACATGTGTCTTTCCATTAAGAACCAAATCTTGGTACTTATGGACTGGGTCAAGGTTGCTACTTTCGGAAGAGATTGCTCTAAAGAGTAATTTTGTTTACTAGCGGTTTAGAAATTGAATATTAACAATTGAATTAAGTATAAATAAACTAAAAATTGAATTCTGACTCGTTATCGTTCGACAGTTCAAACTTCTCGAGATGTTCTTTCTTCTCTATTGGGTATGTGTGAGTAGGAGTAAGTTCGTGTGGTTGTTGAGCATGTCTGTAATCATCAGGATCAGTGAAACTTCCACTGTCTAATTCATCTTCGTCATCAGATGGGTAGTAAGTTTGCTCAGCCGTAATGATGGCCCGCACCTTGGCTGGTAAGATATCTGGTCTGTAGAATCTCAAGTCGACTCTTCCAACAATATAGATTACGTGCACGAAAACTTCCAAGACACCCCAGACAATGTAGGCAACAACTGGTTTACACAAATTGCTAGCTAACCAGTCCTCGTTGTTCTGGAATACAGTAATAGAACGAATAATTGCCCCAATGAAAATAAGAATTGTAGTAGCAAAGATAATCATTAACGACTTATTGTGACCCAAGTCACCTCTCTGGTTGGTCAAACCTTCAACCATCTTGTAGTGGTGGTGAGTGGCGGCGATGACTCTCTTGGCGTGACGGTGATTATGGTTACGTTTCATGAAAGTCTCTTCAGCTTTTTGAGCTGCGTGGGGCTGAACGAAGTAAAACGGAGAAAACGACTCAATCCACCATGGCTGGTAAGTGTACAAGTTCTCATCCTTTCTGGTTGGCTTGAAGAAGTAAGATAAAGCAATCAAACTGAGCGATGTCAAAGAGTACAAAATAATCAAAATTGACGACACCATAACCACTACCTTGTACGACTGGTAGGCATGGTGAGACAAAAGGTAGATGTAAGGAATGAACGCTGAAGCCACAGTCATTGCAATTACCAAAGCAACAACAAAATAAAGGAAAAACATAATATTCCAGAATAACATTCTGTTACCACCCACAGGGTGTCTCCAGGTAAACAACCGTTGAGCCAAAATCAAGTTGAATGATACAATCACGATCGAGGGAATAATCAAGAAAACCTCATCAGCCAATCCAACTTGCAACTGAAGAATGTTAGTGGCCCACACAGCTCGCATAACCCAGCCAATGACTCTCATAACACAGTAAAATACCCATACTAATGATAACCAAAAGTAATGGCCTCTGGTAAAATTAATGATCCAAATCAGCAAATGAATGAGTCCTATGACGAAGAACACCACTGCAAATACTATACTGGGAGCAATATCCTTTTTTGTTGGATAGCCTCCCAAAAGATTGTTCTGCTTATCGATACAATAGTCGATTAAAATCTGGGGAAGAAATCCCAAAAGGTTAGTACCCTGATTTTTGAGAACAAAAATACCGCTTCCTAAGTCGGCACCATTATTGGTCGCCTGAAGGAGCTTCAACAACCCGGCAATAGGCTCGCTGTCACTCATCGGTTGTCAGGCGTCTACGTCTAGAAAACAAATTTTAACGTTGGTATTTTATACTTAGGTTCTCCGCATTAGAAAAACTTCCTAATTAGTAAATAAAATGCACGGACTGCAGATAAATATCGGTACCCTACCTTGAATTGGTTGAAATTAAAGGGCCCACATGGAATTAACCGTGATTGCATGGCGGGGTTATTACCACATTTTTAACAATATGTCCTTTATAAGAGTCCTTTGAAGTCTACAAGTCTTATTCACAAAAGGGCGCTTGATATTCAAACCTGGATTTCAATGTGCGTTTTTACTGGATGCGTTGCCGTGCAGAAATCTGCAACAGACCCCAGACGGGAGCCCGATTCATGCAGGACGAATGGCTCAATGGTTCATATTCGTATTTCAGACGTTTAAACAATCTTGCATAAACAAAAAAAGTTGGGTGGTATTAATCAGCCTTTAAATGGCCCAAGAAGTATAGGTGGTTCTAAAAGTGGAATTCGGATTCGTCGTCCCTCTTTTCTTTCTCTGGAGTAGCAGAGAATCCAAACTCATCAGATTCATTGAAGTGAGTATCTGAATCAGAGAAGTCATCGCCTTCTTCCTCGGAAGCCAAACTTCTTGACTCAACATCAGAAGGATTAAGGGATTGCTCAGCAGTGATAATGGATCTGACAGGTTTAGGAAGACGATCTGGACGGTAGAATCTAAGATCAACTCTACCAACAATGTACAAGACATTGATGATCACCTCAAATAATCCCCAACATATATACATGGCTACTGGAGAACAGATAGCACTGCTATCCACGGCGAATCTCCCTTGGAAAACTGCCACACATCTACCCACTTCACCCACAAAAATGAAAAGAGTTGTAAGAGTGATGATTACCAACGACCAGTTGTGCTTGAGATCACCTCTATCTCTGGTCAAGCCGTTCACGATGTTGTGATGGTGATGCGTGGCTGCGATGACTCTAATAGCATGACGGTGATTGTGTCCTCTCTTCATAAAAGTCTGCTCAGCTTCTTCTTTGGCTCCAGGCTTTACGAAGTAAAATGGAGAAAATGACTCAATCCACCATGGCTGGTAAGTGTACAAATTCTCATCCTTTCTAGTTGGCTTGAAGAAGTAAGCCAAAGCAAGTAAACTCACGGCGGTTAAGGTATAAAGAATAATCAAAATAGCAGAAGCCTCTACCACTTTCTTATATCTGGTATAATTTGATTCGGAAAGCAAGTAGATGTAAGGTACGGCTGAAGCAACAATAGTCATGGCAATAACTCCGGCAACTACTGCGTATAAAAGAAACATAGTATTCCAGAAAAGTGGTCGTGAACCTCCTACTGGGTGTCGCCAAGTGAAGATTCTTTGCGCTAGAATTAAGTTGAATGATACGAGTACGATAGATGGAATGACAAGCATCACCTCATCGGATATACCGATTCGTACTTTAGTAAGATCATAACTCCATTTGACTCTCATGGCAAAGCCAATTACTCTTAACACACAATAGAACATCCATCCAAGTGTAAGCCAGAAGTGATGGTTACGACTTGTGTTAATAACGAAGATTGCTGTGTGGAAGAGGAAAAGGATTCCGAACGCAACAGCGAAAATGATGGAAGGAACAACGTCTTTCAGGGTGGGATAGTTGCCGAACAAGTTGATTTGCCGCTGGTTGACGTATTCGATCATGACTGGTGAGATTGAGGGACCCAAAAGATTGTGACCTTGGTCTACAAGGACGATCACTCCGGTTCCCTCAGCCGCACCGTTGTTGGTGGCCTTGAGCAATTCCATTAGCCCATGAATGGCCGTATACTGGTTAGACATGGTCTCACTCTATAGTATTGCCACCGTAAAACCAAGCTAGATATTTAAGCAATAGCACGCTGGATCAAAGTTATAAGCTGTCGAACGTTTTTTTAGCTTTAGCCATCTTATAAGACTGTGATTTTGTCTCTTACCTATTTGGGCTAAATGATATGCGTTAGGCATATATCCCTAAATATCTTGCCTAATTAGGAAAGTATATGACAGGTACCGGACTAAATAGGCATCGCTCATCGCTGCTTCCGAGGGCCACCAAAACATAGCACCAATCATCAATAGGAATACAGTGCCCATATCACAAGACAATGGATGAAGGAACATCATTCTATTAGGTTTATTTCCTAAAATATTTTTTAAGTCAAAGCCTCACTCGTATTCGCTTAAGTTTACCTACAGAATACTATGCTTAACAAGTGAAAATCGCACACGTGAACTAACACGTGAGACTCCACGTCTTGAACCTCGCCAACTCGCGTCATATGGTGATGCCTAGCATCAATATCGATTACCAACAGGCGCAGCAGTCGCTTTCTGGAGAACCAGCAACTATATCTACTCCTTTAGGATTATCAATTATCGAAATCCAAGGTCAGCTTAATCTACCAGCAGCAAGCCAATCTACCAACCATGAATCGGTAACCATCGACGATGTTCATCAAGCCATAAAGTTCGGTCGTTTAGAATTCGATTCCAACAACCCAACAAAAGTAACCCTATTCATAGGAAATTCCCAGCGATTATTAGGTTCGATAGTGGAGTTGCTGACTCCGCTAGGTGTATTAAAAATTGCTAATGATAAATCCAAAGTCAGCATGGTTGACGTTATCACCAAGAAAATCATCTTCAAAGAAAGACCCCTTCCTGTAATGTAATTTATTTATGTAAAGTTAGATCTAAAACTTGGCCCGTTTCATATCGAGACCTCCGCTTTCTGTCAGTGTGACCACCAAGTTTGTGTAAATCTTATAAATGTCATGATCGCTGAACCCAAGCATTTGCCTCATATAGTTTTCAATTGAGCCATAATCTTGATGGAACTGATCAAGCGTAGCCAACATGGCCTCGTACCGGGAACTGATTAAATTCTCAAATCCATCACGTTCGATTGTCCATCCTGGTCTACCTTGTGCAAGTAACTCTTGAGCGTTATCCACCTTCAGAGTGAACTTCTTCACTGTTCCTACAAACTTATGCCGAATCTTCTCCACTTCTGGACGAATACCAACTGAAGTCAATTCGTATTCTTGAGCGATGGTATGCTTATCAAGACCGGTCAACAATAAAATAAGCATAGCCATTACTCCTGTGCGGTCCTTACCGGCGGTACAATGAAATACAAAGCTGGTTCCGTAATCACGAATGTGTTCAAAGATGGTCTTGAAAGCTGGCGCACCATGTTTAAGCATATCCATGTAAACGACAACGTATGTGTACCAGGATGACATTAAATTTTGGTACCTCATGGCGATTTGTTCAGGGGAGTAGCTGTCTTTGACATACACCGGAGCATGCACTCTAGTAATACCGACCTCACTCAATCCATCGGGAATTCCGTCGTTTTCACACTCACCGTCAGAGCGGAGATCAAAAACTACTTTGATATTTAATTCACGAAGCTTAGCAGCGCCAGCAGGGGTAATCCTTGCAAGATTACCAGCTCTGAAAATGAAACCAGGTTGAACGTAGTATGACGCCCCTGGAGCAGCATTTTGAATTAAGTGGGTAGGATCATTGATGCGCCATCCCCCAAGATCACGAACATTGAACGCTCCGTCAACGCTCTTCCACCGCTTAATAGAAGCCACGTTACTAAAGATATCCGAAGAGCGCTCAGATCTTGAAGAATGGCCAAAGAACTCAATGATTTTATCCACAACTACACCGTTGTAGTTAACAAATTTTCTCTTGTTCAATGGTAAGTCATCTGGATTGTAGTCCTCGGCATCAGCCTCATTTTCAATAGCATGAACACCAAAGAATGAGTGGTCAGCACCGGGAATCAAGTGCAACGTATGTGTACCTGCGCCCCTACCTAATGCATTTGTCATTCCAGCGATATCTACTAATGGAATTACTTGATCTTCAAGGCCATAGATACTAAGGACTGCCGTTGAAGGACTCAAATGTCTCAATGAATCCATATCTGGAGTTGCAAGAGACAAAAGTTCATGCTTGGTTACTGGAGTTTGTTGCAACTTGCCATGACGCATGCTTGTTTGCGGCACCACGTCGAAGTCTGGATCAAATATAGGATATCTTTTCGCCACTGCAGCCAGGTCGTATCTCGAACTACAGTTGACTAGAGTCTTGACAGAGATTGGCTGCCATTCCAGTGGGCGCAAATAGTCTTCATGTTGGGGCTCCAGCTGCTGAAGTGCCCACAACAACATGGCGGTAGAGCCTCTTGAATGGCCAACAAGAGCTGTGAGTGTGAAGTCAATGTTCACAGCATTTCTTCCACTGACCAAGTACTCGGCACAAGCCTGGATATCTTCCAAATCTTGATCGTATGTTCTCCCTAGAAATGGATCGTCATTATCAGCTGAATTACCACAGCCTCTAAAATCTATACGGAGAGAATACATTCCTAATTTTCTGGCAACATCGTGGGCAAGCTGCTTCTGGTAGCAGTAGTCTCGGTGACCACTCTGGCCATGAAGGATGAGGATGGCTCTGCGGCTAGCGGGTGCAAGACCAGCAGCGAATGGATTCTCCACATCGAGTGCAGGAGGAAGGGCTAATGTTGCCAGCACGCCCTTTATGTTTACTTCTATCTCCTTGATAGGATATTCTACAAGGGTTTCTTCAACCATGGGATTGGCTCTTTATTATAAATTGATAAAAAGTGAAAAATAGAAGTGTGGAGTAAACTTCCATGTATAATAGAGCCGAGGTAATGCATATGATTCGCAAGGGTGCAGGATTAGAATTAGCGCTCCGCTGGGGTATTAAGTGAGCTAATAAAATCGGTTGCACGTTGTTCAAGCTACAAGAACATATACTTGTCGTTTGAAGTTACAATGACATATACGATCCTGCTTAGAATTAACTAGATTTTCCATAAGAGCGTATATATTTTGTTTAGAACAGGTGACTCTGCCGCCGACTCAGGTACTGCGAACCCTCAGAAAATCAAATCTACGCTGCTAACAAGATTACAACCAACAGATTACCATTATTCCTTACCCAATTACTTCAAAGAGTTCGCTCCCTAGTTCAAGTTTTCATCCGTAGAGTCCATTAAGTAACTTATCATACAATCCTTTGCTCTCTATTCCACCTTATATCATACAAATTGTTCGGTCAAATCATGTCTGATAATGACCGCTATGCTCAACTAGGGCGCCTGTTACATGAGAAGCATGCCAGCGAACTTGCAACACAACTAGAAGTTTTCCGCTCAGCTCTTATCAATTTTGCTAGAGATCACACCAAACATATCGTTGACAATTCTGAATTTCGAGCTAAGTTCACTCAAGTTTGCATGCTGATAGGAATTGATCCGCTCGAACTACTAATGAATACCCAAAGTGCCGCAGCTAATACCGGTGATTATAGCATAAGTGTAGCCGTGAGAGTTGTGGAAATATGCAATGAAACAAGGGCAGTAAACGGAGGTCTTATTCCCGTAAAAGAATTGGTTTCGATCATGCTGAACACTACTGATTTCGATAGTAAAATCCTGGAGAAAGATGTATTGGCGTCGCTCCCAATACTAAATGCTCTCGGTAAGGGTTATGAAACGTTTACTATTAATGACAAAACCTGGATAAAGTCTGTGTCTCTGGCATCGGCCATCTCTAATGATCATAAAACCGTCTATGCTACTTGTGAATTTACTGGTGGATACGTCACCTCTGGAATATTGCGGGATAACTATGGCTGGGACAACGTTCGAACCCAGGCAGTAATTGATGACATGATAATGAACGGTTTTCTCTGGATAGATAGACACGAGCGTGAAACTATGTATTGGGTCCCGTCTATTTCATGAGCTTATTTGTATCTACTTACTACTGGCTTCACGCCTTTTACCCTTGGCCAACCATCTAGCATTAATCGTTTCAAACGATTCATTACGCTCTCGTTTCAATACCGGAGTATACTTTTTAAAGTTTCTGCCTTTTCCATCTCCGATGTCAATGACACCCCCGCCTGGAACGAGCCCTTGCATTTTATCGTTGGGTCCAAGATAGAAACCCTCCATCATCTGATAGATATATGCTTTGATTTGATGGTCTAGCACTTCTTTTCGCATGATGCCTCGGTCTCGGAGAACCTTTGATTGCATGTGTGCCATGCTGTCAATTGTTTGCCATTCCATAGGAGGAAATACACAATCATATAACACAAGCGGAATATCGTTTGCCATATCGTAATTAGGTTTTGTAGGATTTGCATCAACATCCATCAATGCATCTACTAAGCTGGGAGCTTCATGCTTGTGGCCGATAAGAAGAAGAATCCCCATCATACAACGTACTTGATGCCACAAGAACGCAGTGCCCTTAAGATCAAACATATAGTAGTCATCTTGCAATGGAATAATATTGGCACTGAGAATAGTTCGTTTATAGTTTGTGATTTGCTTAGACCCATCGATCTTACAAAAGTTACGGAAATCATGTTCACCTTCGTACTTCTTAGCTGCTTCTTTCATGACTTCGAGATCCAAGTCGTATTTTCTGAATATATATCGGTAATGTCTGTAAGAACATGAGAACCTAGCATCAAACCCAGATGGGGGCCGCAAACATATGCCTGTAATTCGAATGGATGCCGGCAATAAAGAGTTTAGAATGGCAAGGTATGCAATTTCTTTCTGATCGAATTGTGGGTCCTGTTGTTGCTGTTCTGTCAAGTTGCTTCGGACATCAAGGCTGATAACTTGATTCATGGCACTAACTCCTTTATCTGTACGTCCACAGCGTGAAAAATTACAACATGCTGGGTCGGCTTCTGTAACAAGTCGGGCCTTAGCAAGTGCCTCTAAGATCTCCTGTTCTACCGTTTGCAATGGAGTTGGATCATACTGGAAATTTAAACCGTTATAAGGCCAACCGGCATAGGCAAAACGGAGAGCAATAAATCTCTTGCTATGGCCTGAAAAGTCGAAATTACGCTTTGGTTTCTTGGTTGGAGGACCAGTAGCTACTCTAGTGTCCGATGCACTCTCACTGGCTTTGGTCGTCTGTTCTTTGGGAGGAGCTTTGGTTGAAGTATCTTTAGATTCCGCATTGTTGGAGTCAGTACATATAGCTTCAAGCTCCTTTATACGATCAACAAGTTGATGCCTAGACCAAGCTTCGTACTGCCCCTCTTGCTTCCAAATAAAATTAAATGCCCTTTTCAACATTATGGTTTATCTCATCCATCGCATCGCATTTTAAATTTACGGCTCATCGCATCGATTGCAATTCAGAAGCTTTCATTATGGCGGCTACAAGTTCACTCACGTGGTCGAATGTTACACTTCAACCATGGATACATGAAGCTATTAAATCGTTAGGCTTCAAGAATATGACCCCAGTTCAAGCGTCCACTATCCCATTATTCAGTGGAAATAAAGATGTCGTAGTTGAAGCCGTTACAGGATCTGGAAAGACATTAGCATTCACCATCCCTGTTCTCGAAAAAGTTTCTAAATGCCTTCTCGAGCTGTCTAATGATAAAAATTTGTTAGCGGTAGTAGTATCCCCCACCAGAGAACTTGCAAACCAGATCAATACCGTGTTTAATTCCGTCTTACAGTACCGCTCCGAAGATGCTCCTACGATTAAAACCCAACTTCTTGTAGGGTCCCTTTCAAGTGTTCGAGAAGACTTACATGAATTCGTCAATAATAGACCTCAAATCATAATAGCAACTCCTGGAAGACTTTTGGACTTTTTTTCAAGCAAGACAGTGAAGAAGTCTTCAGTAGAAATCGTGGTTTTAGATGAGGCCGACAAGCTTTTGGATGTTTCATTCCAATCTGATGTGGTAGCTATTCTCAGGCAGCTTCCTAAGCAGAGACGTACTGGATTATTCTCTGCTACATTGTCATCAGCTGGAGATAGCATCTTCAGAACAGGCATGTCGAACCCTGTCAAAATTTCCGTCAATTCCAAAACCAAATCAGTTCCTAAAGCCCTTACTGTCAACTATATGATGGTCAATCCTGAAACCAAAATAGCAGTACTTCTCGAAATGTTGAGGACGATTCGCTACAAGAAATGCATTGTGTACTTTCCAACTTGTGCTTCGGTAAAGCATTTCTATTCAGTTTTTCAAAAACTAGCTAAATCAGAATCTATCAAATTCCATTCTATGCATGGTCAGCTTCTTGCTAAAGCTAGACTCCGGGCCCTTAATAATTTCACTGAAGGGGATACAAGAATATCTAATCACGTATTAATGACTACAGATGTTGCAGCCAGAGGGATTGATATTCCGGACGTTGATTTAGTAATTCAACTAGACCCACCAACAGACCCGGACATGTTCTTTCACAGATGTGGCAGAACTGGTAGAGCCAACAAAGTGGGTCGAGCTATCGTTATGCTCAACAATAATGCATTGGAGTCTGACTACGTTGATTTCATAGAGGTTAAGGGTTTACAAATGTCGGAACAAGAAGCACCTGAAGTGATAAATGAGCACAAAGAACTTCAAAAAGAAATGAGAAATTTTATGCTTGATGATAGAGCCCGTCATGACACGGCAATTAAAGCATACGTGGGATATGTCCGTTATTATTCCAAACATTTAGCCACATCAATCTTCCGGATGCAAACTCTCGACTACTTGGCAGTAGCTAGGATGTATGGTTTATTAAGACTTCCAAAGATGCCAGAATCGAAGTATATTTCGAACGAAATAATGCCTGAAGACGGTTGGTTAGGAGAAGTGATCGACATGGATACCTATGCCTACGCAGATCCGGCGAAAGAGAAAGCCAGAATAGATACATTACAAGAAGAAAAGGAGAAGAAGATTAATAATGCTAAAAGGAGAAAAGAGCTTAAGATAAAGAACCAGGCTTGGTCTAGTAAGAGTGAACAGAAAGAAACAAAGCAAGAAAGACGTGAAAAAATGAAGAGAAAGAGAGAAGCCATTGAAAAGCAAATTATGGATGATTCTTCTGATGAAGAAACTGTTGTAGATTGGAAAGACATAGTGAGAGATAAGAAGCGTAAATCAGAGGGCGTTATGCAAGGAACCTTCGATGACCTATAGGCGTCATTACGTCTATCTCGTATATTGTTGTCATTATCTATACTTTGTATTTTTCGCTCACAGAGCGGATACCATCATACACGAACAAATCATCAAGAGGTCGGTATTGAATTGTAGTTAACTTCAAAGCTTCCTGACTGGCTACTCCACCCATGAAGCTGCTTAAGTTATGATATGCCCGACTGTTGTGGCTAAGGATCTCTTCAAAGATCAGCTTCAAGTGGTGAGGTAACTCAATGCTTTTATCAGAAAACTCATGATGGAAAACGTTGATAAAATCATCAAGGTCTGACCCATTTGGTGCCCTATTATACTTATCAACGTATGAATTAAAAGTGAGAAGCGCAAAATAGATTCCTAACGTAGTGGGATTATTGTCTTCGTTTTCGTCGCTAAATCCATTAAGAATCTCATCTACCATTTTTGGCCTAAATGTTTTCTTAGTACCCAGGGTGACATGGAGCAGATGAGTATTTTTACAGAACTGACTGATGCTTTCATATGTGAATAAACTCGTGTCCATATCCAATTCTTTGGCCACTTGAATTAATTGCTCGGTGTACAAATCTTGGTCTTGAATAGATTTTTGTTTGTACAACTCTTGGATTTTTACATAATTAGCAGTATCAGAAGCCATATCCGGCAAACTGCCTGGCAACGGCAATTGGTTTCTGTTTAAAGCTAAGAATCGTTGTAAAGCTTTCATGTATATCCAGAAAACAGAGCTATCCTTGGTAAGAACATCGGTATTAAGGTTAGGATGCTCAAAGAGATCTTGGATTGATGCAGGTATCTCTGTTTTTTGAAGTGCCCGGTGAATTGAAGTGGAAGCCTCCAAGAAATTCGTCTCTAGATTAATATTTCTTGACATGGCCTCGATTGACTCCCTGAACTGCACTTTTTCAGAGTAATTAGCCGGAGCAGATACATGGGTTTGTTTCCATTTTTCAAGAGCTTTAATGAGAATTATAATGTATGGAACATGGGCATGGGCATGATCGTCCAACATATCTAAATCTACCGAGTCCGAAAGATTCTGGAGCTCTGGCCATGGCAGGTCTATACGTAGATCATACAAACGAGAGGGATCATGTGTCTCTATGACTGTAGTCTCACAGGTTATTAATTGAAGAGAACCGTAAAAGCCCACGGTGTTAACTACAATTAAAGGGATCTTCTTGGCCCAGAGGACCTCTTTTAGCTTCTCTAGGGTTGCCTGGGGCACATAGTCGCTTACGGCTACAACATTGAATTTGTCCCAAAAGAGTAGCGGCTGGTTTTCGATAACTGTAGTAAGCGATTTGGGAATAGCATGGCCCTTAACATCGGTATTTAGTTCAAGGAGATTTCTGCACAATGCTGACGCTCTATTGCTCCCTATGTCATCAGACAGGAGAAAAAAGTTTCCTGATATTGTCCGCTTATCGGCGGTGGTATCATCAATAATGGTAAATTCACCAATTCCAGGCAACACCAAATTCTTGAGTAGTTCCAGTCCCGTGGCTGTAGCGTTGATCAAACATATATGTGACGATTCAAGCCTGGTCTGTCCTGACTTCTCCCAAAGTCGGAGTTGTCGGTCATATCGTGACAGCTTGTCAATTGACATTAGTGATATTTTCCAGGCTATTGACGTTAGACGACTAAGTACGATTACGCGGTGTTGGGATGTGTCCTTTGTGTGGATACTAATCGTGCCGCACCTCGTACGATGGCTACGTGCGGCGAAGGATGAGCAAGCTGACAGATAACATTAAGTCGTTTATAATACAGATATATAGAAGTATATGACGTTTTTACATGATGACACATTTGCCATTCCCTGCAAATTCTTCGTAATGCTCTTTGTCACGCTCCTTCATTTTGAGCTTGACTTCGGCCGGGAAATACTGCTTCATTATGGCCATTGCGTCTAGATCTAGGTTGGACCCATCGGCTTTAGAAATGGCATCCTTCAGGCGACATATAGGGCAATCAGTTTTTGACAGCTGTTTCATCTTAACAAGACAGCGGACACAGAATAAGTGTCCACATTCTAGTCTAATAGGCTTGTAGGCAATCGACATACAAATAGGACAACTGTAGTCATCTAGCTGAGGAACAAGTACAAGTAATGATTGCTGCATAAGATAACAAATGGATTGAGCTATCGAAGCCCCAGTCATAAATATGTGGTCGGTAGATATTAAATTAGGAAATTGGCTCTGAATGTTGAGCGAGGTCTGCTTATCGAATTTCTTCAAGATCTTACGAAGTGCCGTGGAATTAATGTCCTGGAAATTAAGCACTTTTAATAGATGCTGGTTAATCTCTAAGAATTGGTTGTAAGCGACCTTGCTGTTCTTATTGTGGAACTTTGTAAGCACACCTGCCTGTTGGACATGCTCAGTGAATTCTGTCAAGTTTTTCCGTACCTGTTCAGCGTTACGCTCTGATGCAGGGGAAGTAGCTTCGTTGTAGCGGAAAAAGACTTCTGAGTCTAAATACAAACGGAAGAGTTCTCTCCACAAGTAAAGATCGGACTTACGCATCGAGCCATTTGGCTTAGCCAACGTTCTAACAATATCAGCCACATGCTGTACCTCATCAATGAGTTTATATTCTTCACGCTTCTTGAAATTGTCTAAACTTTCCAATTCTTCGTTCAACATGGCAAAGAATTTAGAATCAGCATTAAGTTTTATCTCTACAACTACACGTTTACCATCTTGAGAACTGGTTGTACTTCTGGTCTCGGAGTCGTGAATGCTGGATGATTTAGGGGAAAGTGTTAAAGTACTGTCGTCTTTAATTTGTAATACTTGAGACGACGACAACACTTCGTTGTCATTCAACAAGGACTCGATTCTATGCTTGAATTGTTCAGCCAACTCCCGAATATGGTCATCAGTAAAGTCTTCATTGGAGTAATCTAGTATAATTTTTAATGTGGACAGGATGTTGTCATCATCTTTAGTCAAAGTATATCGAGCGACAGCCGGGTTCGATGCAGTGGTATCTTCTTCAGAAAGCTCTACGATTTTCAGATCTTTCTGTAAGATTAACTTTAAGTTATCTTGACTTAAACCTATCAAAGAAAGCTCTCTAACAACTTGATTTATGCACTTCTTGAGGGCCTTGTATTGAATAGCCGCCTCGACCCAGTCATCAGGAACATCTTCTTCGACTAATGTCTGTTCTAATACTTTAGCAAACTTCATTGTTCAGTTAATTGAGATTAAGGACATGTAAAAAAATAATATCATAGTATGAAACGCGCCGTTATAAGTTAAATGTTGCTGGTATGTAGTGAGGGCGGTTTTACGATGAGGCTGACCTTTCTTTTTTTTTTCTTTTGGCTTCCCCACGTTCTGCGATGATTAAAAATAAAAAAAAACTCCGATACCGGGAGTCGAACCCGGGTCTGCTCGGTGAAAGCGAACCGTGCTAGCCGTTACACTATATCGGATATTTCTGAATTTGAATGTCCTTACCGTTAACAAGACTGGTTGAGAAACAAATTGGATACACTTTCTACCATTAATGTGGGTACCCTATATCAATTAGGTATTATTTGTTAATGACTTGGATATAACTCATCTAGGATTCATTCAATGACCAAAGTCATTTATTTCACTTTATAGCCTTAAGTGCCATGTGATTCTGGAAACTTCTACTTCTAGTTTCCCCCAACTTCCGTTGCATTCTACGAATCGAGCGTCGTACGCAGGACTGGAAAATTTGGCCAGCTGAACTTTACGATTAATTCAGCGTTACGCCACGAATACCACGAAACTGGATATGGACTTCGAGCTAGAACCAACTTTAGAGGGTATAGTGACCCAGGAGTCTCTTAAATGGATTTTTGTAGGAGGAAAAGGTGGTGTAGGTAAAACCACAACCTCGTCATCGATCGCAGTCCAGTTAGCACTTACCCATCCAGACGACCAATTTCTACTTATCTCGACCGATCCCGCCCATAACTTGTCTGACGCATACTGTCAAAAGTTCGGAAAGGATGCCAGACCAGTAGAGGGTTTGTCAAATTTGTCGTGTATGGAGATTGACCCCGAGGCCGCCATGTCTGATTTGCAGCAACAGGCTTCTCAATATAATAGCGACCCCAGCGACCCCTTAAAGAATATCATGAATGATATGACCGGCTCTATTCCAGGTATAGACGAAGCATTGTCGTTTATGGAGGTTTTGAAACACATTAAGAACCAAAAGGCCACCACTGACGGTTCTGCCGATGGCAAGACGGTAGCATACAAGACTATTATCTTTGATACCGCCCCTACAGGACACACATTGAGATTCTTACAGTTACCAGCAACCCTCGAGAAACTTTTAGGCAAATTTAGACAGTTATCAGGAAAGTTAGGCCCCATGTTGAGCATGCTTGGAGGTGGTCAACAGCAAGATATCTTTGAGAAGATGAACGAAATTCAAAAGAGTGTTAGCGAAGTCAACGAACAGTTCACCAACCCCGACTTGACAACATTCGTTTGTGTTTGTATTTCCGAGTTCTTGTCATTGTATGAGACCGAGAGAATGATCCAGGAGTTGGTCTCTTACAATATGGATGTTAACTCGATCGTAGTTAACCAATTGCTCTTTGCTGAAGACGACGACAGCTGTAAGAGATGTGCATCTAGATGGAAGATGCAAAAGAAGTACTTGGACCAAATGGCCGAGCTTTATGAGGACTATCATGTGGTGAAGATGCCATTATTAGGAACCGAAGTCAGAGGCATTGACAACTTAAAGAAGTTTAGTAAATACTTGCTTGAACCATATGATCCAAAATTGCATGGATCATTGGTGTTTGACATGGAGGAAAAGTAGAAGTAGATTAAGGTTATTAGTTAACAAATATCGTATTAGTGAACCTGGTCTGGTACCTCTTGTAGTGGTTTTCGCGGCCAGCAAGTCGGATGCTAAAACTGGAGAATCCGCGGATTAAGCGTACTTAATTTTTCTTTTGTAACTTCATACCGATATGGCCAGGGGAAACCAGAGAGACCTTGCTAGAGCTAAGAACTTAAAGAAGCAACAGGAAGCTTCGAAAGCCCAGAAGAAGGACGGCGATCCAAAAAAGCGTATGGAAAGTGATGCGGAGAAGATGAGACAAAAGCAAGCTGCCGGTAAGTAATTTGTATTTGACACTCTGCCGTTAATTACAATGTAGTACACTATACTAACATCAGCTGAGGCTCGTAAAGCTGCTGAAGCCCAAGCTCAACAGAAAAAATAGATAAGATCCAGTGAAGGAAATCAGATTCATCATACATGGCCCATCCAAGAATGATCAAGATCGGACTATGGAGTATATGTATTTTTAATCGATAATTTAATTATAGAAAAGCACTTATTGTAGTCCGAATGACATGAACTTTCAAGGGTTGGCCACTATAATCTTATTTATTGTTTCCTAAGTGGATTCCATCGCACTAATTCGAAATCTCATTAAACGAACCCCACCTGTTTAACATGCTTATTGAAGAAACCTATCACGACGTCAAAACCTCCTATGGAACTACCATGAGGCTCTTTATCTTCCATCCCAAAGTACCTAATTACCCCAATGTCAGATTTCCGGGAGTAGTTGTATATAGTGAAATCTATCAAGTCACCGGTCCCGTCGCTCGATTTGCCAAGGACATTGCCGGACAGGGATACATAGTGGTAGCTCCTTCTATCTACCATAACTTTGAGCTGTCCGACCCATTGGCTTACGATGTCGAAGGTACCGATAGGGGTAACAAACATAAGATCACAAAAGAATTGAAGTCTTATGATGAAGATAATAAGTTAGCCATTGACTATTTGCAGTCGTTGAAAACCTGTACAGGCAAGATTGGAGCCACTGGAATGTGTCTTGGTGGACACTTGGCGTTCAGATCGGCTCTTGATCCTCGTGTCAGTGCCGCAGTGTGCTTCTTTGCTACCGATATTCACAACCATGCTTTGGGAAAGGGCGAAAATGACGATTCACTTAAACGGAGTGCCGAAATTAAGGGAGAATTGATCATGATATTTGGCTGCAAGGATAACCATGTTCCATTGGAGGGTAGAGATTTGATCAGATCAACTCTCAGAAAGAATAATGTCGATATGACTTTCATTGAGATCAATGATGCCCAACATGCATTTGTACGGGATGAATTTAGCAAGGGTAGATATGACCCTGCAACTACAAAGTTGTGCATGGAATGGTTGTTTGAGTTGTTTACAAGAAAATTGAAGCTTGACTACGGTGACCACGACGGTAAGAAAGAGATTATCGAGAACGTATGCTAAATCTGACAGAACGATTTGGAAAGTAAAATCTGGGAACCGGGACAATTTCAGTAGAAGAGGTCACATTACTCATCGAAATATATATCAATTGAACATCATTGCTCTATTTTTTACTACTTACTACGAATATACTTATCCTGCCCTCTCATACAGGGCTTGAAAATTTCTCCTGCACAAACCCGAAAATTTTCACAAAACTTCACCATCATTTATAGGTGATTTGAGAAACTATCGACTACAAAGATGCGTCCGATCAAACTTATGGGACACGAGCGTTCGTTAACGCAAGTCAAGTACAATCGTGAGGGAGATCTCATTTTCTCCGTGGCCAAGGATCGTTCCGCTTCGGTGTGGTTTTCCAGTAACGGTGAGAGATTAGGTACTTTAGAGGGACATATGGGTACTATTTGGTCTATTGACGTCGACAGCGAGTCCCGTTACGTTGCTACCGGAAGTGCCGACGTAACTATTAAACTCTGGACTGTAGAGAATGGTGAATGTGTGCATACATACGACATGGCTGCCCCAGTAAGAAGAGTGGCATTTTCTCCCGACAACAAGAAATTATTAGCCGTCACTGATCAAGTTATGGGACAAGTTGGTACCATTTCCGTATTTGACATTAACCTTGATGACCCTAAGAGCCAATCTAATGAACCTATTTTGAAGATCCAAACCAGAGCCGACGCCAAGAAGGTCACCATTGCCGGATGGTCCGCCGGTGGTAAATACATCATAGCCGGTCACGAAGACGGATACATTTCCAAATACGATGGTGAGACCGGTGAGTTCATTACTACTATACAAGCTCACGGAATTCACAACGAGGAAAAGAACTTATTGGTAACCGACATCCAGTTCGCTCCTGAAGACCAGTCATACTTCATCACTTCTTCGAAAGACAAGTGCTCTTGTTTAATCGATGTAGAGTCATTTGAGATTATGAAGGTCTACAAGGCCGATGCTCCTATGAACACCGCCGCTATAACTCCTAACAAGAACTTTGTAATTTTGGGAGGTGGTCAAGAAGCCAGAAATGTCACCACCACTGCGGAGTCTCAAGGTAAGTTTGAGGCTCGTTTCTACCATAAGATCTTTGTGGACGAAATCGGTAGAGTCAAGGGACATTTCGGTCCCTTGAACACTATCGCTGTGCATCCTGACGGTACTGGTTACGCTAGTGGAGGAGAAGACGGTTTCATTCGTCTTCACTCCTTCGATAAGTCCTACTTTGACTTTGAGTATGATGCCGAGAGAACAGAGAGAGCCATTGCTGCTGGCACTACTTAGATTTGTATATTAATGCATAATGGCAACTGATTTCTTTAGTCGTTCAAACGTGATTGACTCTGACTGATAACACTGCATATAGACCTCATCTCTTGCTAATTTCGTCCCTTTACGTGCAACGGAAATCAGGCCTGGGTTAAGCAACCTATTCGCCGCCTTAGTAATAGAAAATTTTACGGCACAGTATGGCGCCTAGTCAATCTAGCGAGGTATATTCTCCCTCACCAGAGGCACTGGATAACGACCTAGGTGGTGGTTTTTTGATTGACGATAAGGAATATGCCAGTAATCGGAAGCGAACTACTCGAAAGAAGAATACCTCATACGAAGAGCCTCCTGATCTCGACGTGTTGGACGGTGATCTCGTGGAAGTAGACACTAAAGCTAGTATTAGTGCCACTGAGACAAAGCAACCTCCTAGAAAACGAGCTAGAACAGCCTCCAAAAAGAAGGCTAAAGTAGCAAAGATAGAGTCTGATAGTGATCTAGAATTTACCTTAGATGCTGCCGATGAAAATTCCAACAGTGATGACGAAAAATCAAATATCAGTGACCTAGAGATACTATCCACGAGAGCTACAAGCGAGGGATCTAGTGTAATGGCTGCCATCGATTTGTCTGGAGATGAAGATGAAGTGCCTTTAGCTGATGTAGAAGTACCTGAAAATGACGGCAAGAAGAAGAAAAAGGCTCCAGCAAAGAAGCCAAGGAAAAAGAAGGAGCCTAAGCCCAAAGTACCATATTTCATAAGAGCAACTAACAAGTTATACGAGCAACATCCCTATTTGAAAGAAGTATTTCCCTACTTGGGACTGCTTCCTGGTACGAAAGTAGAAAGAGTTCCCCAACCGGATGGCATGAATGTGAAATTACTTCCATTTCAACAGGAGGGTTTAAACTGGCTCTTGAAGCAAGAGGAAGGAGAGTTTAGTGGAGGTATTCTTGCCGACGAGATGGGTATGGGTAAAACCATCCAAACCATTGCATTATTCATGAGCGATTTATCCAAAGGACCTAACTTAGTGGTAGGTCCTACTGTTGCTCTTATGCAATGGAAAAATGAGATCGAAAAACATACTAAAGAAGGTACTTTGAAAGTCCTTTTGTATCATGGAGCAAATCGTGCCAATGATGTAAAAGAGCTTATGAAGTATAATGTTATCTTAACATCATTTTCGGTCTTGGAATCTGTATATAGAAAAGAGAATTATGGTTTCAAGCGAAAGAATGGGCTCATTAAAGAAAAATCAGCCTTGCATGCTATCGATTTCTATCGGGTAATCCTTGATGAGGCTCACAATATTAAAGATCGTACCTCTGGTACTGCCAAAGCCGCAAATAACTTAAAGTGCCAAAAGCGATGGTGTTTAACAGGAACTCCATTGCAAAATCGTATCGGTGAAATGTATTCATTAATTCGATTCATGAAACTTGCACCCTTTTACCAGTATTTCTGCACCAAATGTGATTGCTCAAGTGGAGAGTGGAAGTTTCTGGACTGGCGCCATTGTGACCAATGTGGACATTCGCCAATGCTCCACACTAACTTTTTCAACCACTTTATGTTGAAGAATGTTCAAAAATATGGTATTGAAGGCTTGGGCCTTGAGAGTTTCAAGAACATTAGACTACTTCTCAAACATGTTATGTTACGAAGGACCAAATTGGAAAGGGCCGATGACTTGGGCCTTCCTCCTCGAGTGGTTGAAATCAGAAAGGACTGGTTCAATGAAGAAGAGAAGGATTTATATCAATCTCTTTACAGTGACTCTAAGCGTAAGTTCAATGATTACGTTGCCGAAGGTGTGGTGCTTAACAATTATGCTAACATTTTCACCTTGATTACTAGAATGAGACAGCTTGCTGATCATCCAGATTTGGTGCTTAAGCGAGTGGGTACCAATCAAATATCTAATGATGTTGAAGGTGTAATAATGTGCCAAATTTGTGACGATGAATCTGAGGACCCTATAGAATCCAAATGTCACCATCGTTTCTGTCGCTTATGTATCCTGGAATACTGTGAGTCTTTCCTGGGAGACCAGAAAAACCTTAAGTGCCCAGTTTGTCACATTGGATTGTCAATAGATTTGGAGCAACCAGCACTCGAGGTAGATGAAGCTCTATTTACTAAGGCTTCGATTGTTAATAGAATCAAGTCTGGCACTCACGGTGGTGAATGGAGATCATCGACTAAAATTGAAGCGTTGATTGAGGAGCTCTATAAATTGAGATCAGACCGTCACACTATTAAATCGATTGTGTTTTCACAATTTACTTCTATGTTAGATTTGATCGAGTGGAGACTTAAAAGGGCAGGATTTGAAACTGTTAAATTACAAGGCTCTATGTCTCCACAACAGAGAGACAACACAATCAAGTACTTTACTGAAAACACTCAAGTTGAAGTTTTCTTGGTGTCTTTGAAAGCTGGAGGTGTCGCTTTGAATCTTACAGAAGCATCTCAGGTATTCTTAATGGATCCCTGGTGGAATCCAAGTGTTGAATGGCAATCTATGGACAGAGTACATCGTATAGGTCAAAAGAGACCTATTCGAATCACAAGGTTCTGTATAGAGGATAGTATTGAGCTGAAAATTATTGAGTTGCAAGAGAAGAAAGCGAATATGATTAATGCTACAATTAATCTGGATGATGCAGCTGTTAGCCGTTTAACCCCTGACGATTTACAATTTTTATTTATGAATTAGAACAATATAGTTAACGAGTATATTACATCGAGTATCGCATTTGCAACCAAAAACGACTATGAGTCATGTACTGCATGTAGGCCGATTTTCAGATTGTTCCCCCACTTGACAGGCTTCTTTAAACTCAGAAGGTGCTGCTGGTTAACATGTCCGATTTCTGGCTTAATTACTTGGATAATCCAACCCTATCTATCCTTCCTCATGATTTCCTCAAGCCATTAGGTGGACAGGCAGTTCAAGCAACGCATAGCCATTCCTTCGAATCCTTTTCCATTGATTTTGACTCCAGCCTTACTGTATTCATTGCTCTTGTTCATCGCTTGACTGGCGAAGAGGACATTGTTTTGGCCATTGATACAAGCTCCGGTAAAGACCTTATTATTCGAGTGTCAATTCCTGAGTCCGTTACTTTTGAAGACTTGTTGAGTCTAGTCAAAAACGAAATCTCATCTGCTCTGAAAAATATCAATTATGAGTCTTTAGAAGAAGTATCCCAGGCAATTAAAACTTCCAAGGGTATAGATGAGCACCCGCAACTCTTTAAATTGACATTCCAACATGCTAAAGCTACATGTCAACTTTCTAATATCACTTCTGGATCCCTGGTAGATATGAGTGTATTCCTCTCGGATGGAGGTAAGTCAATTGACTTCTTTTATAATTCGTTGTTGTTTAAGAGCGAAAGAATCTTAATGTTTGCTGAACAGTTTGACAGTTTTGCTTCCAAGGTTCTGGCTAATCCTAAGCTTAACATATCTGAAGTCAGCCTTATTACCAAGTCTCAAGGTCAACACTTGCCAGACCCCACATCGAACTTAGATTGGTCAGGCTTCAGAGGTGCAATCCAAGATATTTTTATGGAAAATGCCCAAAAGCATCCAGAAAGAACCTGCGTGGTCGAAACTAAATCCTTCATGGACCCCAAATCCTCAACACGTACCTTCACTTATCGTCAAATCAATGAGACCTCTAACTTAGTAGGAAACTATTTGAAGGAAACTGGTATTAAGAAAGGTGATATTGTGATGATTTATGCTCATAGAGGTGTCGACCTTGTCATTGCCGTGATGGGTGTGCTCAAAGCTGGTGCGACTTTCTCTGTCATCGATATTGCTTACCCACCAGCTCGTCAAAATATCTACTTATCTGTTGCCAAGCCTCGTGGTTTAATTGTCTTGGAAAAGGCAGGTGTATTAGATTCATTGGTGAGTAATTATATTAAAGATGAACTCGATGTGGTTACTACCATTCCTCAGTTGCGTGTGAACGCTGATGGTAGCTTACAGGGTGGTCTCCTTCCAGGTCAAAGTGCAGATTGCTTAAAGGATTATCAGAAGTTTGCATCTCAACCAACCGGGGTGAAGGTTGGCCCAGATTCCAATCCTACATTATCTTTCACCTCAGGTTCTGAAGGTATCCCCAAAGGTGTATTAGGTCGTCATTACTCGTTGGCTTACTACTTCCCTTGGATGAGCCAACAATTTAATTTATCTGAAAAGGACAAATTCACAATGTTGTCTGGTATTGCCCATGATCCCATTCAAAGAGATATGTTCACACCATTATTCTTAGGTGCGCAATTGCTTATCCCTACTGCTGACGACATAGGAACTCCAGGCAAGTTGGCTGAGTGGATCTCCACGTATGGTGCTACTGTCACGCACTTGACCCCAGCTATGGGTCAATTATTAAGTGCAGAAGCCGTAACCCCAATTCCTACTTTGCATCATGCTTTCTTTGTCGGTGACATCTTGACCAAGCGTGATTGCTTGAGGTTGCAAAACTTGGCAGAAAACGTAACTATCGTTAATATGTATGGTACCACTGAGACGCAAAGATCGGTATCTTATTTCGAAGTCAAGAGCCGGGCTGATGATCCAGTCTTCCTTAAGGCATTGAAGGATGTGATGCCTGCCGGAAGAGGTATGAAGAATGTCCAACTTTTGGTAGTAAACAGAAAATATAGATCCCAAACTTGTGGTGTCGGTGAAGTCGGTGAGATTTACGTTCGTGCAGCCGGTCTTGCTGAAGGGTACCGTGGACTTCCAGACTTAAATAAGGAAAAGTTTGTGACCAATTGGTATGTTGATCCCAACGTCTGGATTGAAGAAGACAAGCGCAATGCAAACGAGTCGGAGACCTGGAGAAATGAAGGATGGGTTGGCCCAAGAGATAGATTATACAGAACAGGAGACTTGGGTAGATACACACCTAGCGGCGATGTTGAATGCTCAGGAAGGGCTGATGATCAAGTCAAAATTAGAGGTTTCAGAATCGAATTGGGTGAAATTGATACTCATTTGTCACAACATCCATTGGTGAGAGAAAATATAACTTTGGTTAAGCGTGATAAAAACGAAGAGCCAACCCTTATATCCTACATTGTCCCCAAGAACTCCCCTGAGCTTCAAAACTTCAAATCTGAAGTGTCTGGGACTGAATTAGAAGATCCCATTGTGGAAGGTCTTGCTATGTACGGAGAACTCATTAAAGATATCAAAGGGTACTTAAAAAAGAGATTGGCGGCCTACCTGGTTCCTACCTTAGTTGTCCCTCTTGCCAAGCTTCCTTTGAATCCCAACGGTAAAGTTGATAAGCCAAAGTTGCCGTTCCCTGACACTGCACAATTAGCTGCAGTTGCACGGGTAACTGGAGCTAAGAACAGCGAAGCTGAAAATCTTGACGAACTTGAAACATTGATCCGTGACTTATGGTTGGACGTATTGCCCAACCGCCCACCAAGTATTTCTAAGAACGATTCTTTTTTCGACTTGGGTGGACATTCGATTCTAGGAACTAGAATGATTTTCGAATTAAGAAAGAGACTCAATGTGGATATACCATTGGGTGTTATTTTCAGCAACCCTACCTTAGATTCATTTGCAAAAGAGGTGAGTGCTGTTATCAAGGGAAGCGATTTCGAACTTGCTGACGGTCTGAACGCCGAAGGTGCTGCTATTGCTGATAGTACGGCAGACTATGCGGCAGATGCTAAAGAGCTTGTTAGGACTGCTTTATTGCCATCCTATGAGTCAAGAACCAACTTGGACTACAGTAAGCAAATCAATGTTTTCCTTACCGGTGCCACTGGTTTCTTAGGTTCCTTTATTCTCCGTGACTTGTTGGTAAGCAGGCCATCGGTTAACATAAAGGTGTATGCTCATGTCAGAGCTGCATCCAAGGCTGCCGGTTTAAAACGTCTAAAAGATGCTGGAATCACATATGGTATTTGGGATGACGCTTGGACGGAAAAGATTGAAGTTGTAAACGGAGACTTATCGAAGCCTAAATTTGGATGGGCTGACGCTCAGTACGCCGAATTCGCAGATACAATTGATATCATCATTCACAATGGAGCCATGGTTCACTGGGTATACCAATACGCTAAGTTGAGGGATGCCAATGTCATTTCTACTATAGAGGTATTGAACTTGTGTGGAGTAGGAAAGGCCAAACAGTTTGCATTCGTATCTTCTACTTCTGCTTTGGATACTGAACACTATTTCCAATTGTCTGATGAGAAGACCGCCCTGGGTCTTCCTGGAGTCTTGGAATCAGACGACTTGGCTGGTTCGGCCAAGGGCCTTGGAACCGGTTACGGTCAATCTAAATGGGCAGCCGAGTACGTCATCAGACAAGCAGGTCTTCGTGGTTTGCGTGGATGTATTACTCGACCAGGTTATGTAGGCGGACACTCCGAGACTGGTGCATCTAACACTGACGATTTCCTTTTGAGAATGTTAAAGGGATGTGCTGAGCTCGGCTCGTACCCAGATATTTCTAATACCGTCAATTGGGTTCCTGTTGACCATGTGGCCCGTATTGTGACGGCTACTTCATTGCATCCTCCTGCCGATGATCATCTTGCAGTTGCCCAAGTCACTGCCCATCCCAGGATCCGCTTTGGCGAATTCATTGCTGTATTGGGTAAGTACGGCTTCCCAATTGAGATTAGTGACTACCCTACGTGGAAGGTGTCGTTGGAGAGATACGTGGTTGAGAAATCGGATTCGGCTTTATTCCCATTGCTTCACTTTGTGCTTGACAACTTGCCTCAAAACACCAAAGCTCCTGAGTTAGACGACGCAAATGTTGTCACATCTTTGAAAAAAGATCAGCAACTCACCGGTGAAGATGTCTCGAAGGGCGACGGTGTGGATATTGCACAAATGGGTATCTACATTAGTTACTTGGTCAGGGTCGGCTTCTTACCTCAGCCTACTAAACAAGGAGAGAAATTGCCTGATGTCGAGTTGAGTCAACAAACCCTCGACCTCATCTCCTCAGGTGCTGGAGGTCGTGGATCGGCAGCATAAGTTTATCCACTTTATATAAAAATAATTTCACAAATTTAGCTTTACATATTATGTAGATCATAAGACTTCGAATGAAAATCTACAAACATCCTGCACCTAAAATTTAAAAACGATAGATTTGATTTTACCCCACGGTCACAGCTGTCAATGGATTCCTTAGAATCTCGACGACTAAGCAATGAACGAAAAACCCCTACAAGCAAAGATAATGGTTACCTAAACATTCCTCAAAAGTCGAGACCGAAAACTCCTACAAATTCGTTTATTCTGACCACGCCTCGGTCATCGTCATCCACCAACCTTGCACGAATGTACGTCCCTCGTCCTCAACTTCATGCTAGGACAAGCTCCACCAACTCATTATCTTTATCGAGTACTTCTACAATGGTTTCGCCGACAAAGTCGCCGAGAAAGCTCCTCAGAACTTCGGAGCTTCGAGGCGACGGCACCGATCGTCCTCCAGCATTCCCAACTTTCAACAGTAAACCCAATTTATTGTCTCGAAATCATGATAACGACAAAAGTCGACTTGTGGACCAATTTTATAACGCAATCAATGACATTGGCTCCAGTAAAGCTAGTAGTGTTACCGACATGAAACAGCTTCTCGGTCATCCTAATGGAAATGCCAATAAGAAGCAGCCCTCATTATTTCGAGATCAAGACATATTATCAGCCAATGAATTTGAAAGAGTCATAAATGTAGGAGGATACCAGTATGAGCCATTAGATGGCCATATAGCAGTCTATGACGACCTCTTGCTGCATTTTTTGAACATTGATAGTATTTTGACCAACGAGTATCCAGAAGATGCGGGACTTGAGCCGCTTAGAGACATCCTAGAGACAATGCAGACGAAATTCTCTGGAGAAAACATGGACTGGTTGATGTCTGATCCTATAATTCCTGCGTCTCTATGCGATATGAAGCAATTGAGGGGATATTTGCGTCAATTGTTGGAACAAGTAGAACATTTACTTGAAGATCTGTTGAAAAGCAGAGATGCAATCAGAGGACAGTACCGCCAAGATATCAATGATAGCATTACCAAATTAAATGAACTTGTTCAAACGTTGGATTCCTTGGAGAAGCGTTTGAACGATTCTCGTAACCTCATCAATCACAATAAACAAAGATTGACCGGAGAATTTCAAGAAAAAATACAATTACTTGAAATGGTTCACCGCCGATTTCAAGACCACTCAAAAAAATTACAAGATAGAAGATTTATACATTTAAGTGCAGCAGTTGCAACCATTCTCTTGCTTATCAGTGTATATGCAATGATTTGAAGGATCTGAGGTATCTTGTGATAAATAGCATTAGATTTTAGACATTGTACAGATACAATACATTTCGTGAAGTACGTCGATGGTACGGCACCTCCGTAAAGAAGGTTTGAAGTGACTTTAGCGTCGGTTAAAAGCACCTTTAGCTAATATTTTATGCAGCCACACTTATCTATTTTTATTTTTCTATGGGGGCGCGGCTTTTGCCGTCCATTGTAGGGACGTTTGACTCATTCGCACCTATCGGGGCTAATCTAAAAAAAGGCAGATTTCCGACCGAGAGGTGACGCATCTGCTATCTCTCCTGCATTAAGGCAATCTGACCTCAGTATCTGGCCGAAGTCTTCCACATTAAGAATTACAGTACCCTGATTAACGAACGCGCGTAGGGGGCGTTTGGTGCGGCTGCAATTTCGTGAGATATCTTATAAGATAGCCTCCTCTCCGTCTATTTGAATTTCAAGAATGGATTCATCTAGTGGAATCGTGTTTGGTCGACCGGAAGCACCAGACTGGCCGCTTCCGCCGTATAATGTTCCGTTGATAGATGTGCACCAGAACTATGTGAATCCTGAGTTCGTTGCGTCGATCGTCTCCGGTTGGAACATCTTCATTGCCCTTTGCACCATTTTTCAAATTTATGGGTTGCTATTCAATAACTACTTTGGTTATCACCGCATTCGGAATTCATTCGGTTCACCATGGAATTATTCTAGTGTTGGCTTGATTCATTTGATTAAGATGATAGGGGTAGTCGCTCAATTGTTCGCCGTCTTGATAATATTCGAATTTACAGAAAACTCTGGCAAGTATCAAACTTATAGTTTGTTGCTTCAGGCAATTGTGCTTGCATTCACCATTATTCCGTTGCATATTCTTGAAGTTACCCGTTCAGTAGTCGGGTCGACTTCTTTACTTTTTTTCTGGTTGGTATCAATTTTCGGTACTGCTGTAATTGTAGCCATGGACATGATGTCCCCTTTCAAGCCCTACGGTAGCAGTTCGCCTTTGGTCCTTACCGTTGAGTGGTTCATGTTGGCTAACTCAATCGCTCTTGTGTACACGGAACATACCTTGTATCATCCATCGAAAGAACTTTGTGACTACTTTGAGTTAAACGGCTTTAACCGAGACGAAAAGTATGATATTTTCACTGACTTTGCCTATTGGTGGATGGAACCGCTTATCAAAAAGGTCCACAAGACCGACCATTTGGAAATTAATGAGGTCCCACCTGCAATTGCCGACCTTGATATCGCCAACATCCACAGTACCTTTTCTGGCCATTGGGATCTGGCTGTGAAATCGAAATTGGGCAAATCAAGCCACAAGGATCCTTCTAAAATATCTGTTTCTTTGTATTGGGTCATTTTGAAATCAAACTGGGCCAGCTTTTTAAGACTGTTAATTTGGCACTTCCTGGAAATGATTGTCGGATTTGTTCAACCATTCTTGCTTCAAAGATTCATTTTATTCTATGGCAATTATGTGACTGCAAGAGAAGCTAACGACATGAGTGCTAAACCTCCTATAATTGACGGTATCTTCTTAGCATCTGCAATTTTTGCATTCTCCGTTCTTCGTTTTGTCAGTTTTAACAGAAGTTTTGCAAATTTGTTTTTGTCAAACTTGGTAATTCGTACTGCGTTGTCTACAAAGACTTATGAAAAGGCCCTTAGGCTTTCTCCTGCTGCAAGGAAGGGCAAGACAACCGGTGATATTGTTAACAATATGTCGGTGGATATTCAGAACATTGAATCTATTCTTGAGACCATGATTAGTTTGTTTGCGGATCCTATCCGTTTGGTTATTTGTCTTTTTTCCCTTTTCAAAGTGTTAGGGCATGCTACATGGTTCGGAGCAGTTATGGCTTTAATTTTAATGCCAATCTGTACTTGGGTTTCTTCGCTTTTGTATTGGTACTACAATAAGAGCATGGAGTACAAAGATGCAAGAACTAGATTGACAACTGATATTTTCAATTCTATCAAAAGTATCAAACTTTACTCTTGGGAAAAGTCTATGCTTGAACGAATGGATGAGGTTAGAAATAACCAAGAATTGAAAATGTACCAGAAGCAAGGTGTCTTGGAAGCGTTCTCGATGCTTCTTTGGCGTTGTGTTCCTTTCTTCATCACAAGTGTCTGTTTAATTGCATTCTCTATTATCTTCAAGGGTGCTTTGTATCCCTCGGTAATTTTCCCTGCATTGTCATTGCTCCTGCTCTTGTCTGACCCAATTCAAATGATTCCTTACCATTTTACCGCTCTTATTGAAGCAAACGTCTCTCAAAGACGTTTGAACGAATTATATTTATCAGAAGAGCTTGATGATTCTGAAATTGAGCGTGATAATATCAGATTGAATAAACATGATGTTGCCGTTTCCATCCAGAATGCAACGTTCGTATGGCCAGGTGTCGACGACAACAAATCTGAGGAACTGAACCCAATTGCACTTAAAGACATCAATTTTAATGCCAGAAAGGGGGAACTTTCTTGTATAGTTGGCAATGTTGGTTCTGGAAAGACCTCGTTACTTAGATCGATGATCGGTGAAGTTAAGAAAGTTTCTAATCCAAGATCGCATGTAAAGCTCAACGGAACTGTTGCATACTGCGCACAGTCACCCTGGATTTTAAATGCTACTATTCGTGAAAACATCCTTTTCGGACTCAAGTACGATAAGGTTTATTATCAGCAAACACTTGAAGCTTGTGAGCTTTTGCCCGATCTTGAAATATTAGCAGATGGAGATCATACTGTAGTTGGAGAGAAGGGTATTTCTCTTTCAGGAGGTCAGAAGGCGCGTATCTCTTTGGCTAGGGCTGTTTATTCTAGAGCTGACATTTATCTTTTAGACGATATTTTGTCTGCTGTTGATGCTCATGTTGGAAAGAATATCATTAAAAAGGTTTTAACGGAAAATGGAATTCTTAGTACGAAAACTATTATTTTGTCCACCAACAATGTGAACGTTTTAAAACACTCTGATGAGATTATTATGTTAAAACAAGGCAGTATCATCGAGCGTGGAAAGTATGAGGAGATTATGAAGAGCGAATCATTGATCCAAAAATTGATCAAAGATTTCTCACACAATGCAAGTGAATCTGAAAATGCCTCTGGAACTCAAACTCCTGCGGAGCCGGTCAATGAGTTGCCAACAGAAGCTTCGAGTGAAAGTGAAATCCAGCCATTTGATGGCGCGGAATTAACCAGATTTGAAACAAGAAAGTCCGTTGCGGCTTCGTTCGTTTCATTCGGTCACGAATATGATGCTGATTTCGATGATATTGATGAGGTCAAGCGTAAAACAAAACAGGAGGAGGAAAAACAGGCTAAAGGAAAAGTTAACATGAAAGTCTACATTGAATATTTCAAAGCTTGCAATTTTGCCTATGTCTCCTTATACGTTGTCCTTTATACTGTCATGGTAGCAAATGATGTTGGAATGAATTATTTGTTGAAATACTGGTCCGACTTAAATCTTGAAGCGGGCCACAATGTCAGAACAGTTTGGTATGTGCTGTTTTATACTATTCTTGGATTGTCAGGAGCAGTGTGCTACTTCTTGGGTTCAGTTGTTATCTGGAGATATTGTACCATTTCTGGATCTAAGCACTTCCACGATACAATGTTAAAGAACGTTTTGAGAGCCCCTATGTCATTCTTCGAAACTACTCCAATTGGTCGAATTTTAAACAGATTCACTGAGGATATGAGTGTTATTGACCAACAGCTTATGTGGAACTGGATTGCCCTTGTTGACTTGGGAATGCATGCGGGAGCTTTATTCGGTGTTATTGTGGTGAATTTACCAATCATGATCATTGTTCTTATTATCCTTCTGTTTGTTTACAATGGTTACCGTAATAGCTTTATCCCTGCTGCTCGTGAGCTTAAGAGACTTCGTAGTGCTTGCAGAAGTCCAATTTTATCTAACTTGCAAGAGTCTGTTAACGGCTTGGAGACCATTAGAGCTTATCGCCAAAAGGATCGTTTCACTCACAAGAATACCAAGATTCTTAAAGATTTCAATACTGTTGCCTACTCTGATTTATCTGTAAAGAGATGGTTATCGATGAGATTAAACGGTATGTCGTCGACCATTCTTTTCTGTTCGACCTTTTTGATTCTTCTGACTCTCCTGAGAGAAAACCCTTTCACGCCAGCATTGGTCGGTTTCGTTATGATTTACGCCATGAACATCACTTTCGTTCTTAATGCAATTATTAGATTCTGGGCTGAAGCTGAGACAAAGTCTATCGCAGTTGAACGTGTTCTTGAGTACTGTCATATTCCAACTGAAGCTGAAATGGTTATTGAAGAGGCAAGACCTCCAGTCTCATGGCCACAAAAGGGAGGTATCAAATTCGTAAATTACAGCACTAGATATCGTGAAAACTTAGACCTCGTTTTGAAGAACATTTCATTTGAGGTTAAGCCCCAAGAAAAGGTCGGTGTTGTTGGTCGTACTGGTGCCGGTAAGTCGAGTTTAACTTTGGCATTATTCCGTATCATTGAAAGTGCTTCCGGTCATATCGAGATTGATGGAGTTGACACTAGTGAAATCGGTTTATACGACTTGAGAAGACATTTGAGTATCATTCCTCAAGACTCACAAACGATTGAAGGAACTGTTAGACAAAACTTGGATCCATTTGGTCAGTATACTGACACTGATATTTGGAAGGCTTTAGATTTGGCTCATCTTAAGAAGCATGTGGAACAGATGGAGACTAAGCCTAAGGATTCCAAGAAGGACAAAGACAAGAAAAAGAAGTCAGATAGCGAGGAGCCAGAACCAACTGCAAAGGGTTTGGACGCCATTGTTGATGAAGGAGGAGGAAACTTGTCTGCTGGTCAAAAGCAATTAATGTGTTTGGCTAGAGCTTTGCTTAACCCATCAACTATCCTCGTTCTTGATGAAGCCACAGCGTCAGTAGATGTGGAGACTGATAAGATCATTCAAGAAACAATTAGAAAAGAGTTCAAAGACAGAACTATTTTAACAGTTGCACACAGACTTGAAACTATCATGGATAGTGACAAGGTCCTTGTATTGGACAAAGGAGAGGTGAAGGAGTTTGGCTCACCAGAGGAGTTGCTTAAAAATGAACAAGGTATCTTCACTCAGTTATGCCAACAGGGTGGTCACCATTAAATAAGATTAGAGTATTTTTAAATTATTATTAAAATTCGTATGCATAGGTTAGCTAGTGCTCCTAGTACTGACATTCAAAGGTCAAATGTCGATGCTGTTATTATCGATTTAAAATTTTTTATTTTCGACGAAGAAATCAAACAATTTACTATTCTTACCCTGCGTTTTGATCTCCGCTGATTTGAAATCAAAGTTTGACTGATCGGGGCTTAACAATAGGTTTTCATGTATGGAAATTCCAGACTATATACATTACTTCTTGAATCATTCCCTTATACTATATTTTGAATAAACATAAGTATCTAACCAGAGAGATCATACGATTAGTAGTCTAAATCGTTCGATGAATCTCGCACATTTCCCCGTAAAACACCTACCCAAATATAGGGTTCATCTAGGCTTCCCTCGGGGCAAGTGTGAAGCTGCACCTCACAACCCCGTTTACGTAATCTGTGGAAGTGGATGAGATGTCGCACTTTTTTGCTCCCTGAACGTGACGAGTTTGAAACAAAGTTTATAAACACAGACCTAGAAAGGACATCCTATAACGAGTTATCCGCTTAGCCCTGTCTAGTATCTGTCAGAAAATACTTATTACTCTGTGATTTTGCATCAAAAGTTGTTCCACGTTAGGTCGTGGAGTCTAACAAAAACCCATTTTGTAAATCACTATCATTCAGTATCATTATAACTCCTAGTGAATACTACCATATTACCCCAAATAAGCCAACTGGACAATCGAACCACAAGTACTAGCCCGTCTGTTCATTCATATTTTGCCGAAGTTTGTTATCTAGACCATCGTTGTCATTCCTTGCGCTGCTCATTCCATAATGGCTGATATTTATTCAGTTTCTAACACTCAGCTTGTGGCCCACAATATAAACGCTGCGTCTCAAGTAAACTTCTCGTCACTTGTGGATCTCGTTCAAAAATTATATCTGTTAGGAAATCTCGAAACAGATGTGTCTAGAGTGGTGGTTGTAATCATAAATACCACATCTACAGCCATTCCACATAATGACTTAGATAGACTTCCCTATGTCGATAAACTCTTACTATTGGAATATTTCTTCAAGCACTTGAATATTTTGGTGTTGCCTTCGGAAAGTTTACTGAATTCCAAGCTCATTTCGGAGGTAAATACCTGTGTTTCCAAAGTCAATGATCTCATTCAAACCAGACTCGGAAGAGTTGAGATATGGACCGGCACTGGCGGCAAGGATTTAGGAAAACTGCCTGATAAGATTTCGATTTACGACAAACAGATCAGTGACATAATATCCACTATGGCGTCTGTCTTAAACGAGTCCAGCCGCTATTCACGCATTTCGTTGGCTAAATTGCAACAGTTGCACAATTTGATCGCAACTGAAGTCAACTTCTTTAGCATTATAAGTGGGCTGTCGGATCCAGCTCATCTTCTGACCATTTGTGACTTTGTAGGTTACTGGTCGTTTCCAGCACATGAACTTTCGAATAACGATTTAGTTTATTGTGCATATTTGATCCTTAAACACGCATTAGAACAAATTAAAGACAAGCCAGCAGGCTTTAAAGAACCTACACTGAACGAGTTGTTATGTTTTGTTTTCATGGTTCGAGCAGGGTATAACAACGGAAATCCGTTCCATAACTTTCGTCATGCGGTAGATGTGTTACAGGCATGCTTTCATTACAATTTGAGACTTGGATGCGTTCCAAAGTTCAAGCAATTTGTAGAAGATCCACTTTCTGAGCCAAGTAACCTTTTTGGCAATCATGGAATACCAGCTCATAAGCCAGCCGCACCTGGAGTCATGCCTCCAGACACTACTCTCATTTCAACTGAAGTTACCACTCATGATTCTTCGTCAAGCTCTTTAACCGTGTCTTCGACTACTACTACAACTATTCAACTGGGCTCTAGTGAGACTACGTCTCAAGAAACCACTCTCTTAAAATCTAGTATGTCCTTAAGTCCTATTCAAGTGTTAAGTCTTTTAGTGGCTGCTTTGGGCCATGATATTGGGCATCCGGGAGTCACCAATGCATTCTTAACCAAGTATAACGCTCCTCATTCTCGCATCTATAATGAACGAAGTGTCTTAGAACTGTTCCACTCCTCGGTGTTTATTAACCGTGTGTTAGCAATTAACTGGCCAACATTGTTGACCTCTGAGTGTTGTGCAAACCTTACAAGTAAAGATTTGATCATTAGCAGCATCTTAGCTACTGATATGGCTGAGCATTTTGAGTACATAGATAAGTTGACGTCATTGAGGAATACCGGTGGATTGAACAACAGTGTCACTGGTAATCGAGTCAGACTTATTTGTAGTTTGCTCATCAAATGTGCTGATATCAGTAATGTGACGAGACCGTTACGAGTGTCTTCTCAGTGGGCCGTGGTGTTGAAGCGAGAATTTGACGAAATTGCATTATTGGAACTGAGACTAGCTGCGGACCCAGTGAAACTCCAGTTAAACTACCCCGACGTGCCCAGTGAACTACAAGAAATATTAGACGCCCACCCTACTATCCATAAGGGTCAAATATTCTTCATCACTACATTCGCAGAAAAGCTCTTTAATAACATCGCTGAGTTTTTGCCAGAGCTTCGGTATACTTGCGAGATTATTCAGATAAACAAGACGTTCTGGTTAAATAGGGACGAGTTGTTAGCATAGCATAGGATAGTATTTTGTAGAGATAATAGCATTTTATTTTTGGACTCCACCTTTGGGGTGTCATCGAAGTATATTTGAGCCCGGTACCTGCATACACGAGCGGTGCACGGGTGCTTGAAATTTTTGGTGTGAAAATTCGATGAGATTCATAAGACATCATCGATTGAGACCCCAGGAGCAAACTACTTTGCTTATAGACAGTTTGCACATAATTTGCATATCTTTCAAGTTTGGGTAGAGCTTATACCCTCTTTTGTCAACGTCAATACAAGTTGCTGCTTTGCTGGCGGAGCTGCTGAATTTTTCGGAAGCATTCTGGTTTTTATATCTGCCAATTCCATCCGGTCGAAAACTACGGGTATTGTGAGTTTGATCAACCAATTGACTTTTTGTATTGATTTTCTCTTCTTCTGATCACCACAGGAAAAGAGATATGACGTCTACCAACCCTCAAATGGATAGGCCCATCATCCTATCACCGCCGCCATTAGACCAGCCTGTCCCTAATGGTCATACCGAAAGACAACAAAGTCTTGGATACAAGTTGCAACATGAGTTTGAGACTTTAACTGCCGACTTGGATTTGGATTTAGTGAGTAAACGGAACGTAGTACAATCGGCGTCGACGTTGCCGGACATCACTTCTTCATCCTCTGGAGACTTGCTTGTACCGAAAGCATCTCGTTACGGTTTTGGCGACTTATCTAAGGGACTCCTTCGTGACTCTAATTCTTCTGCTGGCAACAATTTTTTGAATGGGAACAATCAATTTCCTCCTGGAGCTACTATTCCTGACCGTCCACAATCCGTAAATGATTTCTCTAATTTCTTTGCGCCTCAGCAGTCACTTCAAATGCCTCATCAGCTGCTGGGAATGGACATAGGTCCAAACTTTTACCTGGAATTGATGGCTTATACCAACTGGTTGAATAACTTGGGTACTCACGAAGCTCCTACTATGGTTGATTATATGGTCAATAACGTTTCATTTGAGTTACTTCTTTCTATCAGATCCAAGATTGAGTCTAAGGTACAACTGATACAGGCTGGTAGTCTGCCTTCAATTCATCCTCATCAATCTGTTCCCCCTGTGCATTCTGTCCCTCCTTCTTTGTACGGATTGTCATCCTTCAATCACCATTCCGATCTCTCGCATGACATGGATCAATTATCTATCGATCAGTCCTTGAACAATACCGGATCCCTTGATGGTCTCCATGAGAAGGGCTTCCTGTTGCATCAACCTAAACCTAAAACCAATTCTTTCCGTAGTGGGCAACTCTTTGAGGGAGGATTCCGGGCCAAGTCTGCGGAACCTAGCATTAACGGCAAAGTTCCAATGATGTCTTCTGGAAATCCTTTGGAAAGAGCTAAGTCTCCTACTTCGCACCTCTATGAAAAGACAAACTTTTTGCAACTTGCTGCCGGTACTCCCGGTTCTCCTGGTTTCAATGCAGCCCCTGGTGGTGCAAATGAAGATGCCATGGATATGTCGCAGGCTGCTGCTTTGAAGTTGGGTGCCTTGGCGACTATCAATTCTAGAGTGGCATTGGATTCAAACAAGAAAAATTTTGCTCCAAACAATTATCATCGTGCTCACCATGAAGGGGATCACAACAGAATTATCAACAATCAATCGAAGACCCCCAAGTCGCCACCAAGCGCCAAAAACAAGCGGACTTCGAACTCACCCGAGCAGTCGAGGTCACACGGGCATAACAGTGACTCCAGTCATTCGAGTCTGCTGATGCCTCCGGATGTTGCGAATCCGGAACTTTTGAATAACATACCAGCATGGTTAAAGTTGCTTAGACTACACAAGTACACTGATTGCCTCAAGGATGTACCTTGGCGTGAACTTATAGAATACGACGATGCTGATTTGGAAGCCAGGGGAGTTAAGGCTCTTGGAGCCAGAACCAAACTTCTTAAAACGTTTGATGCAGTGAAGAAACGAAACCCATAAAGTGCGGTCTCCATTATTTGATATAATGTTTATACGTACAATGCTAAAGACACAGTCATATGATAAAACTTTACAATATAAAACAGAAAAGGACAATAAAGTGAAATGGTGTTGGAATTAGAATAATTAAGCTAGCTATTACGGTTAAAAATTAGACAATAACACAGCATGAATTGGTCTTCTTAGCCTGCTTGTAGAACATACGCGATGAACTAGACAATGCCTCTGACTTGTCCACCAACGAATCTAATTTCTCTCCTCTTTGCAATACACTCTCAATTGTCTTATGCAAAACAATCTTTGTTTCATCCAACTCCTGTTGGACTTTCATGATAGAATCGGCCTGAGATGGGTCCTGATATTTCTTTAAATATTGCTCAAGATTATCGTAACCAAGACTAGCGTTGGTTTCGGTGACATTAGCCCAGTCTTTTTGAGGATGCAAAGACAAATACTCATCCAAGATCTTGTTAATCAAGGTATAGGCAGGACGAACAGGGTACTCTTTATCGGTGATAACAACACACGATAATCCTTCTGATCTGGTATATGTGTGGCCCACGTAATTACCCTCTTCAATACTTTGTCTTTGGCCAGCTTGAGTTCTTTGACTGACGGTTTCGGAGAAAAATGTCATGAATTGAGATACACCGTTTCTTTCAAAGAAAGAAAACTGGCTCAAATCACGGGCAGAGGACAACTCTACAGCCTTTGCTGCATCTACCTTCAAGATTCCAATGTAATAGATCTTCATTCCTGGTTCTTTCGGACTATATTACCACAGTATGGGCGTCTAAATTGTGTTGATTTGGCACATTCAGTCGTCAGCAATTAATCGTTATCTGGTGTTAGGATGTATCGATCAGGAAATTCAGAACAGAAACGGCTAGGCAATACTTGAAAATTTGGGCAGCTTTAATTAAGTTCAACAATGGTCCGCCTGAACTGATATCAAGTGTTTCAAATTCTCCACGGGTTCCTCATTGCTAATATTCTACTTCTTCATTTTCCATTGTATGCTTCTTCTTTCTTTGGTGTTTGGGTGCATACGTATATAGCTCGTCTGCTAATAACTGTGTGTACATGGACGGAGCCCAACGGCGGGAAAAAACTCCCCATGACCTACCGAAGCCTCCAACTCCGACTTTGAAGGTAGTACTACTAGGAGACCTGGGGGTGGGAAAAACGTGTGTCCGCTCCCAATTTGTGCATCATATATTCACCAATGCCTACAAGGCGACCATAGGGGGTGACTATTTAACCACTACCGTGTCGGTTCCCGATACTAGCATCACTTCCAATGAAGATCCGGCGACAGAAGAGTCTACTTCGCCACCTCACATCCAAGTGAATTTGCAAATTTGGGATACGGCAGGCCAGGAAAGATTCAATTCGATATCACAAGCATTCTATCGAGGAACCGATGTGGTAGTATTAATGTATGACATTTCGAATTATGAGTCTGCCGTGAGTTTACGACGATGGTTTAGCACATTTCTCAAGCATTGTCATGTAGACAAACCAGGAGTGGTGATAGTAGGAAACAAGGCCGATAGGAATAATGATCGAAGTGTAGATTTGGAAGAGATCCGGGATCTTTTAATGAGTAATAACAGTAATAGCCGGGAGAGTGTGATAGACTTTGATCGGTATATCAGCAACTGGGACACCGATTTGACGGAAATCAGTGCCAAGCAGCTCAGTTCTGTCGAATTGTTGTTCAACAGAGTGGCCCAAGTTGGCCTCGAGATGGTTAATGGTGGTGATTCATCTAGGCGAATGATTGGTTTTGATACGTTAGATCTTACGGAACAACAGCCAGTACGGTCATCATGTCCATGTTAGTGATATATAAACTTTTTTTTTCTGCCCGACACTAATTACAAGAATATTTACAAATTACGCCGAAAAGTGCAGTTTATGTCCGTCGAATAAAGGACGAGTTTAAGCAGCGGATGCAGGGACGGCCTCGGTAGCATGGTCTGCCTTCACCTCCTCTTCGACCTCGCTAGCGACATCTGGTCTGTTGGCTTCAGCTCTCTCAGCGGCCTCATCGTCGTAGAGCTCCTCCTTGTAGTGGTCTGGGTGCTCGCGGAAACAGTGTCTCATGTTCTCGAACTTCTTAATACAATCTATTCCCTTAGGCTCGGTCTCAGAGTACACAAAACAAGCAAAGGCCTCTTTGAACTCTTCTCCGCAAGGTCCATCGGCCATACCTCCCAAACATGGGCAGTCCCAGTTGATTTCTCCAGTCACAGGATTGTAGGCTGCACCAGCGTGAGGGTCCTCCTCCTCAGCAGCGTCACCTTCAGCGATAGTTTCGGACTTTGGAGCCTCTTCGCCATGCTCGAGTCCAACAGCATGCAGTTGCGATGGGTTGCTTGAAGAAGTGTCAACACCAACCGCAGTTCCGGATTTAGCAGAAGATCCCTGCTGGGTGGCCTCAGCAGCATCGTTTCTGACAATTTGCAGCTGGCTGAAGGCAATGTAGGCAGGCACCGTGGCAAGACCTGCAACCCAGTATAAAGTTCTGTTAGTCAGCACTCTGGTGGCACGGGTGCCCTGAGAGTATAATCTGGCAAAAGATCTACCAGCAGCATTAGCCCGAGCGGCACGAACGCCAAAATGACCCAAACGATACATCTATGCTTATTTTAATAATTTTCTAGTACTAATGAAGTAGTATAAATGTTAACTCGATGGAAATTTGATTACTAAAATTTTATGTACAGGAATGGAATCGATGGAACCCAAAATGGAACCCCGGTTGGAACCATTGTAAATTGACCGATGTTATGGTCAAGAGCAAATTAATTCATGATTTTGTAGCTTCAAAAGCTCGGTTAATATTTCCGACACTCAATTCCTATGAGTCGTCCTCTTCTGATTCTCTAATATCTTTAGTCAAGTCTTCGATAGTGATTTCATGGGTATCTACAGCCATAGAACTAGCCCAGAACAACAGGCACAATACTGTAATTATAGTAGCGGCGCCCGCAAGTCTTACGTACTTCAATGCCTTAGCGGAATGTTGAGTTTTCTCGTCGCCGATTTGGTTAAGGAAATTGTTCACCTTATGAAAACCACCCTTGACTGAATATGGCCTGATTGTCCTTCGAGAAATAGAGTAAATCGCTTGTCTCATGCTGTACGGTTATATGTGGTCGATGCGCAGTGGTTTAATTGGCTCGGAATCAAAAATGGGCAAGGATGTTATACGCTTAATAGTATTTGAATTTGATACCGTTGATCTTAATATTTTCCAATTTTTCAATTTTTACTTGACTGCGAAATTTTGTAGTTTCAATGTCTAATATACAATAATATTACTAAATGGGTGCGATATCTCCAAGACTTGTAGGATAGTAGTCGGAAGGTTCGCAATGTTCATGAATGCCAAAAGGTTTAGATGCCCAGACAACATCATCTACTATATAAACCAATCTCCTTTTGTCTCCTTGGGCTATGTAGTACAAGGGAAATGCTAGTTTTGGATGGGCCTTATTGGCCAGAATTAACGTTAAGCCATGTTTGATGCAAAAATCGTCTACAACATCCTTAAACATGGTTACAAGCTTGTAAGTGGGAATGCCTTGAACGTTCGTAGATTGTGAGTGGTAATTCCCAGATATTAAGTGCCATAAGTCGTCATCATTCGGAAGCTGATTATCGTTGAAGGCTGGCAATGATACGGGGTTTCGCTCAAGGATCGCCCCTGTAGTGCTAAAGAACCAGTCCACGGCATCTTTAAGTTCAGAATCAAAGTTCAATTGTTTGAGCACGTCCTCACACAAATAGACTAATTGTGCAACTTCAAGTGTATTGCACGAACCCTTTAAAGAGGCTTGTATCATAATTAAAATTGGGTTGAAGACTCGAAATTCAAGGATCTTAACTGTTGCATTTACTCCAATGAAATGCTCTACTTCTCTTAAAAGAGGAACAAAATCGAGCCTCGTAAATGGATCAGGCTGAAAAGCACTGAGGATTGAGCGAATTATAACTTTAATAAAATCGGGATAGTTAAACGAATATTGCTCCAATAACGGTATCCAAATATCAAAAAGGATTTCGACAGCATGGATCTTTGTTTTCAATGAATCTAACGATGACATTAATTGTTGATAATGGCCCACAACACTTTCGAAAATTAAACTTGCACCAGGCAGGTCTTCAAGCCGCAATGCTTGAAAAAATTCAATAATGTAAATGTGTGGGCTCTCCATGTCACAACCATTCTGGAACCATACGTTTATATCCTGCACTGCTAATGGCACGACGACTTGCTCAAGCACCCCGTCCACAATTACCGAATGTGGATTCATTAAAATTGGCGACAGGAGCCAGCTGAAGAGCAAATCACATAGCTCAAGCTTAGTGTCACGAGTACCGGACTCAATGATATACAAGCTGGAGCGCTTAATATGAGAAAACATGAATAAATCCCACTCATTCAGAGAATTGCAGTTCTTCCTATATGCCTCCGACCAGGCAGTTAAAACCAGGGATAAAGTCGAGTTTTGATCAATGGGAATTTTGAAATATGTATCGAAAAGAAATCTTATAACCAGCTTCACCGCCGTGCAGATGATACCAGGTAATATGGATAGATAGGTCTGCTCTGAAAATGTTCTATCAGTAATATCTTGTATGAAGAGAGATATTATCTCAATCAGCTGTTCTTCGGAATACCCTGGAAGCTCGCAATCAAGCTTATTCAATTGTTTTAAGATTTCTTCGCTGTCTTTCAATGTTGATTTTTCCGAATAGTGACTTGATTCTAATTCTTTCAACTGAAAATTAAGAAGTCGCTCATGTTGAACCAAGTCTTCCCACTGTGTCTGAATATGTATTAGCTTCTCATAAACTTCTTTCTTCTTATCATAATTTCCTGCTGTATCAGAAAGTTCTTTCAATGATCTAGGAACAGTCATACCGTTCAATTCGATAGTTTCAATAACGGAATACAAGTCAACATGCAGTTTGGTAGACCTAAACGTAGTCAAATCTTCGGCACTGGAATCTCGCAGCACTGGCTTTTCTTTACCACCAATTTTTTCACTTATTCCACCTACTCCTAAACCCTGAGGTCGCAATTTAGTCGAGATGGGATTCACTATACCCTCAGCGTTGGCACCCAAACCTTGACCTTGGCGGTACCCCATCTTCATAAGAAGTTGAGCACCAATCCCATAGGTGGATATATGTGAGTTTTCACCGGCACCAAGAGTATTTGATTTCATAGAATTAACTTTTTTATTGGGTTCTTCTTTTTCATTTTGATCAGATTCGTCACTATAATCGTCATCGTAGTCATCATTCATACGATTTGCGACAGCAGCCATGGAATTCATATCGCCACCACTTAACCCTTGAGCCCCATTTGTCGACTTCAGGAACTGAAGACCGGTTAGGGCCATTGCAATCTAGTTGTGGTCAATTTTTTTGCATCTTTTAGATATGATTTTGATTATGTAATGATACACTATAGTCTAAACTAGATTGTTTGGTGAAGGTATACTTATTGGTTAATTAGGTCAAGTAGGCGAGACTCTAGTTCAGTATCTCCAACCTCGGCCTCATCAATCCCCTCAGTGATGACCTGCACCACTGAGGGAATATCTTCTGGAAACAAAAACTCCTTGGGAATATACTCACCATAATTTGCAACCCAATCTTTCCGTCGCAGGATTTCTTGCTCATCAAATGCTGCTAATCCCTCATACAAGAACTCAGATATCTTGCCAATAAATGCACGAGGATGCTCGAATTTTCTTCGATGAACTTCTGCAATATACTCTGTTTTAAATATATTGAGGAAATTGCGATAATGATCCGTAAGCTCATGAACTGTCTCCTGGTATGACACAAGCGGATCATTGCTAGTTCGAACTTCTCCATCAATATCGTATGACTTCAAGGTCAGAAGTGCTTTGGATATTGCCGCTAATCCGTTGGAAAGATCGCTGCATTTAAATTGACGGATTTCGTCTAGAAGTTGACGGCTATCTTGAATAAGAGTACGGAAAGGATGAATTCGAGCCTTTACATACTTGAGCGTCCTATCTTCATTGTTCTTGATGATTCCTTGGATTGTAGTAAGTTCTTTGTATACGCTGGGCAATGTTAATGAGTCTTCTTCTAGAACCCTTAAATCATCAGCTTGCCAACTAGAGTACGGCTTCTTATCCCAAGGTAATCTACAAGCTTGTGCGCATTGATCAAAATGGTTCGTCAACAGATCTAAAAGAGAGACAAGTTCTGCTTCTAAGGATTTATTTTCTTTAAGCATAGTTTCAGCTAGACTCTGAGACCTGAACGGTGATTCTGAAGGGTTCGTTCGGCCAGTTTTCCCTACAGCAATCTCTCCCGACTCATTTCTCAAGTGCTGGGCAAGGCGATTTCCTTGCAGTTTGAATCGTTTTGCTCTTATCATAAATTCGTCTATCGTAGTGTAAACCCACTTTTGGATCGTCGTAAAATTTTGAATATAAATCTCGGCATTTTTGGTCAAAGCTTGGATGCTGGATAAGACAATAAAGTCTTGAAGTGATTTCAGCGTTCTTTTATCTTCTTTTGTTGGTTTCGAAGACTCGTTAATTAAGTAGTCAGGAACAGTCGTCCTTCCTAATTCTTTAATTATTTGGCCGAGGTCGGCTAGTTCCTCATGCAAGTTTTGTACTTTTTGCTCATGGTCCTTGAATTGATTGATCCACTCGGTTTCAATTGCATGAATTAAGCGATCCATGATGTATATCTGCTCCTGTACTCCGCTGACCATAATCTGACTGTGGGTAACTTCGTTGGCAAGCTTATGATTAATAGCATAAAAGATGTTCTGTAGTTGGTTCTGAGCCGTTTGACACGCCTTCTGAGCCTTAGCTAAGGTGGAAGAAGCTTCATTAGTCCACCGTACTACTTGTTCTCGTTCTATCATGATTCTGATACCCCAGATAATCCAATTGTAGTAAAGGAATAGTCACGTGCAGGAGTCGTGCTGGAAAATTTCATCAACACTATCGACAGTAGCTAGCATTTGGACCATGGAAGCTCTCGATAAGCTTAGGTCTGTTGCGTCGAAAGACGGCCAGCTCTTTTTTTTGAAAGAAGCCGGTGGGTCCATGACTGAGGTTGATCTGATTAAGGATGCTACTCACGTTAAATTGGACGACCAAGAATTCAGCTTGGATGAACCTACAAACTTTTATAATGACGATAAGGCCCAAACATTGCGGTCAGTTGTGTTCTGCTGGACCCACGACAAATCCTCCATTGTTGACTACAAGAATGACTGCTTAGAACTAGGAATACCTGATTTCAGATTCTTGGTGAAAACCGAATTGACAACCTGGTTGAGTGGAAAATCGGACACCTGTTCATTTATCAAGGATGGCAGTGCCTCCAAGGGTGCTGCTGCATCTTCAGTTGGTGCTACTTCGGATCTGTCGCTGGTCGGCGATACTAAACGTAGAAAGGTTGAACATCCTCAAATGGACCGCATTGCTAAATTTGAACGAGAATTGATAGACCATAATGCGGCTTTACGAGGATCGAAAAATATAGATTTTGGCTACTTGATAGCTGATGCTAAGCGCTACATAGCCCAGCTCAAGCGGCCAAAGTCTCTGAAGTCAAGTCTGAAGTCAAACGGAAATGGAGTCGCTTCCACCTCTTCAGGCGGTCCAAAGAAACAACCTATTATTGTGGTTTCCCCAGCATCAACCGCTTTGCTTTCGCTTTCCAATGTGAAAGAATTCCTCGAAGAAGGAAGATTCGTCGACCCATCGCAATCAACTACCAAGAGACCGAGCACGGGTCTTGTAACTATCCGCCATGAGTCTGAAAGACTTATCCTGGCTGCTCATCAATTTATGGTAGTCGACAATGTAGATATGTTCTCTAAGCCAGAATACTGGGATAGGGTAGTTGCTATCTTCACTACTGGCCAAGCTTGGCAATTTGCTAATTATAAATATTCCAAACCAGAGATTTTGTTTCAAAAATATTCCGGCTACTACGTTTCATATCAAGGTGACTTAACTCCTCGCCAGATTAAAGACTGGAATGTTTCTGAAATCAAAGTCGACAGAGGTGGCAGAAGATTCAGAGATAAGATGATTGTACGAGACTTTTGGGTGGACATGGAGAAGATCTTAATAGCCCGTGGCTATGGCAAGTGAAGTACAGATAGCATGTAGTGTAATATATTTCTAAAATGATAAGATTATGTACAATTTATTCGTAATTCTTTTCGTGGTTGATGAACTTCTCACGTAACTGCTCCACTGTCATGTTCTCAACTTTTCTGTTGTCTCTGGTTCTACAAGCTACGGTGCCTTTTTCGATATCTTTATCGCCCACCATGATGATGTAGTTGGTTCCCTTTTGAATAGCTTCTTTAATACGGGCACCAACTGGTTCACTTCTTTTGTCGACTTCCACATAGAAATTATGGCCCGTTAAGGGAGCCACCTCTCTGCTTGAAGATATGTCACCAGAAAGTTGGTCTTTGATGCTCTCAGCGGCTTCATTGTGATTATTTGAAATTGGAATCACAACTGCCTGCCTGGGACTCAACCAAAATGGCCATTTCCCTTGATAATGATCCAAAAGTATCGCAAAGAATCGCTCCAAAGATCCAAAAACTGCCCTATGCACCATAATTGGCTGGTTATCGCGGGATCCATCTTCAGCAATATATTTCAAATCGAACCTTGCGGGTAATTGGAAGTCAAGCTGAATAGTGCCAACCTGATGTTTCTTTCCAAACGCATCTTTTAATTGAATATCGATTTTTGGCCCATAGAACGCCCCATCTCCTTCATTGGTACTCCAATTACTTCCGGTGTTGTTCAAAACATCAGTTAACACACCTTCTGCCTTGTCCCAGGTCTCAATTTCTCCAATATACTTTTCGAGAGGTCGGGTTGCAAGTGTGAAGTCGATTTCTTCTTTCTTAATACCGAATACTTTATAAGTTTCCATGATTAATTTAACAGTATTAGAGATCTCTTGGTCGATCTGGTGAAACTCACAAAATATATGTCCATCATCTTGATGGAATCTTCTCACTCTGGTTAACCCAGACAATGCCCCACTAGATTCGTTTCTATGAAGGGACGAGAAATCGGAAAACCTTATAGGGAGATCATTGTACGATCTTTCGAACTTAGAAAATACCATGCAATGTCCAGGACAGTTCATAGGCTTGAGACCATATTCATTCATATCGGGATCACCAACCTCATCAGCATCTTGAACATTTCCAGTCACTTTAAACATATCGTCCTTATAATTGTCCCAATGTCCTGATTTCTTCCATAATTGGTTCTTGTATATCAAAGGAGTGATAATTTCTTGAAAGCCATACCTGGCCTGTTGGTTTTTCATGAATTGAATTAATTTATTAAATATTCTTGTTCCATGAGGAAGAAAAAAGACAGAACCCGGCGTTATTGGGTCTGTGGTAAAGAGTCCTTGTTTGTTCGAAATAACATGATTTCGATTAGAAGACAGTTCATGGGTCTGGGTCAGCAAATATCGACCACAATTAACGAATAACTTCCCACCATGGGTTCTTCGATGTAGATACCGAATCATTCAATCGATAATTTTTCAGCGCGAACTATGTAGCATTACGAAAAGTAGCTAAAGATGCATTTGATTCATGAAACTATAAACGTATATGGCTTCAATCGTATTAATTCTAATACTCTTGTGTTTTAAGCAGCCACTTCTGGTGTAGGTTCGTTGGATGGTAGAGATGAAGGAGGAAGATTTGCTTCGGGCTCTTCAAGTTTTGGCACGATAGGAGTATCTTTTGGCTCCGACTTCGGAGCACCTTTGGGTTTGGACTCTCTTTTAGCATCTTTTTGACTCCATGTTACATATTTTACTTTAAATCCGGAAAATGTCTTGAATTGAAGCGTTTTCTTTCCCCATTTTCTAGCTCGAGGAATATCCTTAAATGGTATTTTTTCACCTTTTTCTTTAACAGTAGCTCCATTAGCTGTTGATGCATCTCCATTACTATCAGCAGGAGCAGGAGATGACGTTTTGGATACAGATACGCTATTGGTGCCGGATGCTTTCTTGTCTGCCACTTTTCTCAGTCGTGACTTAGCAGGTGTAGGAGTTGCAAAGACGGGAAGGGTGGAAAGGAATGATGATGGAAGCTTAAGAGTGGTCAAATATTTCTTAGGAGGGCCCATATTTCTAAATTTCTTCGTATATGTTTTGTATTATTGTCGGTCCTTTGTGCTAGCTTTTTTTAGATAATATTCAACTTAAATTTCAACAATTCAAAATTAAAGTGCGCGAGTTCATTACAATCTGCCATGGCTGATCCTACGAATTTGCAACAGGTGAATCAACATCCGCCTCATATAAGGGAAAGGCAGCCCTCCCGTATTGACACACTTTCTCAAGGACGCAAATTAGATGTGCGGGCACATCAAAGAACGTATGAAGGAGCATATACTCGTACCGCTGTCGGATGCTTATCGTTTGCGCTTTTATTGATTAAATTATTCTCCAAGGAATTTCTTCCTATTGGTGTGATCTACACTATTTATGGCAGCTTGCTATACTTTTCAGGTCTATTCAAAGCCGGATCAGTCAATATGTTCTATGATCCTAAGAAAGATGTCGATATGTACATAACAGCTGGCAATTCTGTGCTCCTCCTAACCACTATAAGTCTTGCCAGTTATGTGGCAGTCCTAGTAATCATGATCAGATTGTGAGTTAAATGGCTATTCATTATCGTAATCATTAAATTATTTACTATGTGATTGCTCCGAGTCCAAAAACTAGAAGCTGAAAGAGAAGTTGAAGTGACCAGAATCCCACTTTTCTCATGCGTACTAATCTGGCTTCTTCGTCTGCAACATAGTCTACAAAACTATCATACACTTCTTCAGATATATCATCCATGAGAAGCGAGTCATAAACTGTCCATGATCCCTCAAAATCACTAATATTCTTGACGATACGACTTTCAACCTCGATGGTTGTATTCCGGGAGTTAATGTAAGCAACAATCGGCCTGATTAAAGCATAGTTAATATAGGAAAGTTCAGGAGCTTGGAATGGAACCATGGCTCTGACATTATTTAATCGTATAGTTAGATCTAATACGAAATACTTCAGAGTATCATGGTAGTCCAGTCTTGTCAATCTCATATGCTGATCAGGGTGCATCTCTTTCTTGATTTCTGGGTTTTTGTAACGATTGGCCTCTTTCTTGATCAGCTGGGCAATAATCGAAACTAGTTCAGTCATATTCATCTCATTGCTGTCTTGAGGTAACATGACATCCCCAAACATGTCGACCCGACCACTAGTGATCCAACCAAATGGACCAGTAAGGCCAGTGTTTAAGTGATCAATATTGAGTGAGTCTACTCTGATCCTGGTGACTCGTTTCCATGTCTGAGAGAATTCATCATTATTGGTAGTAAAGTCATCTAGTTTTTGTTTTTTGTGAACTGTGAAAAGTGAATTGTCGTACAGGCCGCTCATATTAGTGGCATTCAAAAAGTCATAGAAGAGCCAATGCTTCCGGAGACGGGCTAATTCGCAATTGTATATGGCAACGTCAAAGTGCCTAAACCCACTAGGTTGCATGAGCTTAAAGAGTACATCTTCCATTCTGAACTCTTCAATTTCGAAGTCTCCTGGGGCATGAACATTCTTATAATTCGTAGCGTCGTCATCAGGATCCCAATTTACATGTGTTCTATCTACCACACCTCGTAGACCTTTAATCTCCATGAATTCAATTATGCCTGTACCATTGAGCCATTTCTTGAATGATAGCGATACGTTCACTTCTTCAATCTTTAAATCAAATTGAGTATAGTTGCCATCATCTTCAACGTCGGGCTCTTCTAGATCTTGTACTTGCGTGATCAGCATTGATTCAGCATATGCTTGGGCCTGAGACCCCTTTATAAACTTGCGGCTTGCTCTTGGGCGTCTACTAACGAAGCATTTACGGAAACTGATCTTACCGTCTGACCATCCTGGAACAATGGCACTTTCGAAAGTAACAGTCAATTTTGAGTTTTTGGTAATGAATTCTCCTAGCTTACGGGCAACAAACTCTTGCGCAAACACCGTATTAAAGGTTAAAATTACCAAAGAGAAAAATGTGGTTGTTCCTAAAATGAATAGAAGTGCATTACCCATTACGAGCCAAGAGAACATCGCAGAATAATCATCAGTATTAAATGGTCTGTTGGATTTCTTTAATAGCCACTTAACTCTTATGCCTAGACGACTAAAGAAATTATTTGCTCTAGCAAGGAGCTGTTCTTTGGTGAGTTGTGATGGAGGTTTTGGTGGTGATTTTGGTTCAGGATTAGGTGATTCTGACTTTGTTTCTTCTCGCTTTAAAGATTTTTTTTCCGCATTATTCTGATCGTTGGTGCCATGCAAATATCTTCTATTCAATCCGGTTCCGGCTGTATTCATAAATGAAATAGGTTTATAATGAAATAGATGCAATGGCCTAGATGGCGAGATGAGCGATGCCGCATAAGGCTTTGAAAGTGATCTCACTACCTTCGTTGGAAGTCCATTCCGACATCGTAAGAGTGTACGAAACATTGAGGCAAGATTCTTCAATGATTCAAACCTTTGATTATCTCTTAATAGCCCATGCTGATGCAATAGGAATAATGCAAAGCGAATCTTTTCTAGCCTTGCGCTGCCTGTCTGATGAACCAAATCCTGTATAGATCCTCTGCTCTCTCACACCTTACGGCCAGTCCATGGTGCAGGAATTATTGCAGCGTACAGTGTTTTTCATCTCGATTTCGCGGGGAGATATATTGCCTTTTCGCACAGATGAAAAACAGAATTCGCAGGGGCAGCAGTTAAATTTTGCGCGTGAAATGTTCATGACTTGGTTACTACTTATTGACAAATTCGTGGAAATTTGATAATCATTTCGTATCCTTGTAACTCAGATTTCGCAAAACGTAAAATTGAATTTCGCTCTCGCCTGTCTTAAAATGCGCGCCTGCGCTTCTCGCAAGAGTATTTTTAGTTTCGTGGCTTAAAGCGCTTGTATCCGTCGAAAGTCGCTTACTGCAGTACGTCACCACCAAATATTTGCTTCAGGGGTTTCAAAGCCTTATTTAAGTTAGGGTCGACGCTTGCAAAATTTTCAGATTCACGAAAATATCAACTTCAGCTCGAGATGTTCATCTTATGCGCTATGTTATGGTTGGCCGTGGCCACGGCTTATCCCTTTTCATCAAGTGTCATGTGGCTTGGTGTTGATATTGACATGAGCAATGTCGACGTCGTTATATCCTTGGCGAATGGCTCAAGCACCGACTATTTGACAGCAATAAACACCGAGGCTGATGTTCATATTGACAATATGGTAATAACTCTTCCAAACTCAACTGTGGTTAATTCTGGCCCCATGATACTGTATTTTTCTATTTCCCATGAGGATATCTATGACATTGTTATGTCGGCAGCAGGTTTCACTCAAAACTTTGTTGAATCTTTGGCCACTGATTCCCGGATTGTCAACGTTCAATTGCAGTCAAATAACACGATAAGGCAGTCCCTTGGTCGCTTTTTGGTACCATCAGACAACGAATATGATCTGACGGAAGAAACTGAGAGCAGTTCGAGCTCAATATTGCCGCAGGGACCCAACTCAATTTACTACGACCACAGCCAGAAGTCTTGACTTTGTGACAACGTTCGATAGGAATATGGCATTTGCAGTTGGCTTAGATGTATCAAACATGTGTAGCATGAAAACTGTCCAATTGGAACTGGTATCAAAGTTAATCTTTGACTTGGTTTCAGTGGTTTTCCAACTAGAGCTTGAGAGCTAAAACGAGTACATGAGAAGCTTTTACTTCTGTCATATAATGATACATTTATTACTAGTCCATCAAAATAATAATCTGATTATGACTGGAGTAGTGTACTTTTGTCCAGTGCCTTCCCACTGGGATGCAAAATTTTGTGGTGTTCTTCATCTCTCAGCGATCAAGGATTTCAATCGAGGATGAAATTTTAAATACTGACATTCATCCTTTATGGGAATGTTTACAAATCTAGCAAGCATTTCGATTCAGGCTGGCACGAGAAAACGAAAGTATGGAAAACTTTTGATATCAATGAACCTATATCGGTGGTATTGAGAAGACTTCGCCAGGAAATTATTTGAGTTTTTGTATCTAATATGTCAAAGGATTACGTTGACAAAATTCACCAACAGCTCGAAGTATGCAGAAATATGATTATTAGACGACTTAGTCACAATGCAATACCATGTAATCATATTGACGAGACGGTTTCATGATTAAGGGATTCAAGTTTGCATCAAAATGATTTTCTAGTCCTATTGACTGCCGCAGGCAAACCCATTTTGACTTAAGAATGAGATTAGGGCCACAATATTGAATACTAATCAATGGGGGCTTGATTTTAGTCATTCAAATTTAATTATCTGTGGTAATATGGCAAAATGTTGTTTCAATTGAACATGAAGTGTTTATATCATTGATTCGTGTAGTACAGCAAGTATATAAGTTTCTGAACTTTTAGGTACTGAAAAACTAACGTCGGTGTCTCGAATTGCAAGAAGACAGAAAAGAATTTTAATCGTAATACAATAAAGCAGACAACATCCTTATTTCTAATATTCAGTAGACAGTGATAATTAAGAAATGCAACACGCGATCTCATGGCATACAGATCTAAGAAGATCTGCACCAGCTCTTATGTACTAGGAAGCGCAACTTCATAAGGTACGAGCAGTACTTACATAGTACTGCATGCTTCTCGAGAATATACTTGCAAATGAAAGTTGCTGGGGTATATTAAAGGGTAAAACGTCAGTAGATAAGCAGAGACATAAAGATATTAGTAGAGACAATTATAGGCCTAGAGATCATCAAGGCAGATTTGTAGAAAAGTTTAGGTTTTGTTGACTGATAGTATACTGTGCTTCAGGACGTCGTATGAAATCAAAGATGCAGCTAGCAAGTCAAAAGTACGGAATCGATCAATGCCTCTCCCATAGAACCTACTTTCTCGTGTCAATTCGTTATAAATCAACCAGCCCCTCTATATATCGGCCGCTCGTATGCGTTATGTCGATGCATCGAGGCTTAAATATTGATACTTCGTTAAAAGATTTCCTTTTACAATTAATGATGAAATCCTGTTGCATATTTACAATAGACATATCATATGATATAGGACTACAATATTTGCCACTAGATCAATACTTGTATTGTCAAATGTACTAATAGAAATTAAATCGTGTTTAGCTTCATAATTGGTAAGATGGATCTGTATTAAGAACAAGCCAACAATAATAAGCTTATATCTCTTTGAGTTGGTTAAACGTACTTTTTGTTTTTCTTCAAGAGAAAAGCCGCCAACGAATTTAACGTTTTTAGTCTAAATTTCCGAGCGGACTTAACGACACATGCATGTCATGCATGCGGGGAGCTTCCCGTGCATGAGCCGTATACTGTCTTTAGTAGCTGATTCTGATAAAATAGTGACTGATTGCGTTCGACAATGTATGATTACTAGAATTCATATTTTTAGGCCATTATTCCATGCCGTTATTGCGTTTTCTGCCTTATCCCCGCAAAAAATTTACTGAAAGGGTAATGAACTTTGTACCGAATGAAGTAGTAAGTGAGATACTCTTAGAATCTCGTGAAGATGACTTGCAATACTTAAGTACCCCTTACGTCGCCTAAATTCAATATTGGTACGCCTAATGAGAAGTATAACAGTTTATGCCTTCTTGGCGTTTATTCTGACAGTGTTTGCTGGCGCTCCAGTGGCTCCAGTGGTTCCTTCGCAAGATGATTTTTATAAAGCCCCTGCAGGGTTCGAGGATCAGCCCGAGGGAACAATCTTAAAAATGCGTGATACCCCATTCCCACTCCGCAGTATTGCCGTAAAGTTTAACCTCGAACGTAGTTGGCAAATCTTATATCGTTCTTCAGATTCATTTGGTAATCCCAATGTGATAGTCGCAACCATTATGAAGCCTTATAATGCAGATCCCTCCAAACTTCTTTCATACCAAGTAGCAGAAGACTCTTCTTGTTTTGACTGTGCTCCATCTTATGCTTATCAGTATAAGGCAAGTGAGGGTACAATTATCACCGAAGCTGAAATGTTATTAATGCAATTAGGTCTTGATGAAGGATACTACATTGTTAGTCCAGATTATGAGGGACCCAAAGCCGCGTTTACTGCTGGAAGGCAAGCTGGACATGCCACCCTTGACGGTATTAGAGCAGCATTGAAGACTGGAAATGAAACTGGAGTCGATAGTGACGCGAAAGTTATTCTTTGGGGGTACTCTGGTGGATCGCTTGCTAGTGGATGGGCAGCCGCATTGCAGCCAACCTATGCACCAGATCTTAAACCACATCTCCTAGGTGCTTCCCTCGGAGGTTGGGTAACTAATATTACCGCTACAGCAGTATATGTTGAAGGCACTCTTTTTGCCGGATTGACTGGTGCTGCTATTTTTGGTCTTTTCAATGAGTATCCTCAGCTTAAACCACTCTGGGGCGAAGAGCTTTCTCCCCCTCATATGAAGCTTGCAAACCGTCTCGGAAAGATTTGTCTCTTGGACAGCATTGTCACTCTTGCTTTCAACAGGTACTTTAGTGGGCCAGATCCTACGTTCAAGAGCGGTTGGGACTTAATTCAAAAGCCAATAGTGCAAGAAGTCATCAATAATAATACCATTGCCTTGCATGACAATAAAGAGATTCCTGAGATACCAATATTCGTCTACCATGGCCTCAAAGACACTATTGTACCGTTCAAGGATGCTCAGAGAGGCTACGAAAATTGGTGTAAATGGGGAATTAAATCGTTCGAATTTGCTGTTGATAAAACGGCAGGACATATCAGCGGAGTATGGCAAGGATCTCCAGCAGGTTTTGAATGGATTAAAAGGACATTTAATGGCACCAAGCCCGTCGATGGATGCCACCGGACTGAGAGAACCGATAACTGGTCGTACCCCGGAGCATTACCAGAGCTTGGCGCTTTGGTGAAAGACACAGTTTTCAATCTCCTTGGTGCTAAGGTTGGACCAAATGGTGAGGGGATTACAAAAAGAGATTTAGAGAAACGACAGGAACTATTATCTAGAGAGTTTGATTAATACCACTAATTTAATGTTAATTTGAAGGATGCGTACTAACATTGTCGTCATTTCTTCGTCCGTTTGGGTTCAACGCGAGGGACATTTTGCATTCAATTGTGTAATAAGTATATTCACAAAGCATTCTATCCCAATTGATGTTTTAAGGAGGAATTAAAGAGCTTTTTTCGGTTAGAGTGGAAATGGTTGCAAAATCTCAACACCAACCAATATGCAGCCCTGCCGCATCTATAATTACGGCTCAATTATTTTTTACGAGAAGTTTATCGTCAACGCCGAGAGATAATATAACAATGACTACAACGTGTTATACATCCAGAACGGCTAAAGTAGACAAACCCTCTTCTCAATTCTTTGTTTGCTGAAATCACATTTGGCCGCCTAATTTCTTTTTTCTCCGCAATTGACTTGCGTCACCTTGACGTTAATTCAGATGCGTACATATTCATGGCGGTTTTCAGTGAAGGCAATTGTGGAGATGCGCTCCTTGACCAAGAACGCGCGTTGAAGGTGGTTGCGCTTACGTGTTTCAGGATGGTTTACAATTCCAAATTTGCTAAAAAAGAAAAATAAACAAAGTCCGAAGCGTGAATGAGCGTTCAAACTATACGCATGGCACAACCATAAATACAAATTAGGCGAATGCACACTGCAACGAAGCAATCCAACATCACCCCTAATCCCACACAACCCATCAAAGAATAAAAGTATTGAAAATACACGTGGCGTACAATTATGGGCTGTCTAGGAAGGCTAGGTCGGAACACGTGTGCCATCTGTCTGGCATTTTTCCGGTCGCCACGGCTGGTCGGAATCTTGTAAATTTTCCGTTACATCAAGTTTAAGGTTTCGGCTCTAATCCAAATGGGGTTTGCGACTATACGAAGGTACATCATCAGGGTCCTTCGGTTGCAACACAAAATTCAATTAACTCATTTCTGAGCAACTGTTTCGTCAGACCAACCTGTAATATGCCATTTATAGTTGTCGGATTCGATGGTCCTGCTCCGTGTCATCCAACGATTTGAAATCGAAAGCTTTTGCAACGGTTTGGGCAGGACTTTTTACCCCTAAGTTGAATTCTTGATTCAATATAGTTTTACGGTGGCTCAGGAATATGCATAGATGACACTGACATTATTTTGGCAGACGCTAAATTCTAGGCGACTTGAAGTTTTCGTGAACTGAGAAATATTCATCAATTTTACCAGCTATAGTTTGTACATACCAATCAGGTCATGCCATCCATTATAGAATTATTCATGAAGTTCCAACTCTGGTGAAAAGGATCTTGTAATGGTCACCGAAAGCTGAAATTCAAGTGACAACAATCAGTAGAAATAAGCTTGCTTGGCGTTAAGCCGACGCGTTGCAATTCATGCTAGCAACCAATTTCAAGGCTAATTAGGCGATTGCAAATTGTTTAGTGGTTACTGGAAGTAATTACCGGCCAAGAGCACTTCAAAATATCTAAGAATTGAACTATAAATATGGCTGCAATTCCTAAGAATCCTCAACAATTTCAATCAACAAGATGTACATTTTCATTCAAGCTATCTTGCTATTCGTTCTGCTCGCAATTGCTGGTCCTGTTGCTCCAGTAGTCCCCTCTCAAGATGACTTCTACAATGCTCCTGCTGGGTTTGAAAGTCAACCGGCAGGAACTGTTCTTAAATTGCGTCCGGTTCCATTTCAAATAGAGAATTTAAATTTCAGAGCCAGCTACAGAAATGCCTGGCAAATGTTGTACCGTTCCACCAATTCCTTTGGTAATCCTAATGCTGTGGTTGCAACTGTTATGCAACCCCACTACCCCCAGGCAGATAAGGTACTTTTCTACCAACTGGCTGAGGACAGCTCTTGCAAGGACTGTGCACCATCATATGCCTTGTTGAAAGGAGCTAATTCTAACACTCGTAGTACTGACGCTGAAATATTGTTGATGCAACCAGCTCTTGATGAAGGTTTCTATGTTGTCACACCCGACTACGAAGGACCTAAGGCCGCGTTTACTGCTGGAAGACAAGCTGCACATGCAACTCTTGATGCCATTCGTGCCACATTGAATAGTGCTGATAAGTTCGGAATTGACCTGTATGCTAAGGCCGTTCTTTGGGGTTACTCTGGAGGATCTCTTGCAACCGGATGGGCAGCCGCTTTGCAGCCAACTTATGCACCAGAGCTCAAGTCCACTATTTTGGGAGCTGCTATCGGTGGATGGGTTACCAATATTACTGCAACTGCTGAGGCCGCTGAGGGTACAGTCTATGCTGGATTGGCTGCAAGCGGTCTTTCTGGTTTGTTCTCCGAATACTCTCAATATGCTGATCTCTGGAACCAAGAGCTTACTGACGTCGGAAAAGGAATGATGGACCAGGCAAGAAAACTCTGTTTGATTGACAGTATTAAGCAATTCAAAGATCACCGTTTCTTCACTGGAGACTCTCCAGCTTTCAAGCAGGGATGGAACTCTCTTAATATTCCAATTGTCAAGGAAGCCTTAGTCAATAACACTCTTGCTTTGGAAAAAAACGATGAGATCCCACAAATCCCAATCTTTGCTTATCACGGTCTTAAGGACATAGTTGTCCCTTTTAAGGAGGCCCAGAGAGCTTACGATAATTGGTGCAGTTGGGGTATTCAATCCTTTGAGTTTGCAGTCGATAAAAGCGCCGGACACATTTCAGGTGTTGTGCAAGGTTCACCTGCTGCGTTCACCTGGATTAAGAAGATGTTCTACGGAGGTCAAGGAGTGAAAGGTTGCGTCAGAACCGACAGAGATTCAAACTTGGATTATCCCGGTATTGTAACCGCACAAATCCAAATCTTGACTCAAGGACTCTATAATATTTTCAACTACCTCCCGGGTCCCAATGGAGAAAAGACCAATTAAAAGGTGAGTAGACAACATTTGTTGTTTAGTTAAAATATTTAAAACTTATATGGAATGAAATTGTTTAATTGAATCTACTGATCAGATTGTATAGCCAGGGGTAAAATAACCATAAAAGGGAAATTTACAATCCCCAACATTAGAAGTCGATTCTCGAGCAGCCATATTCTTCGGCAAACGGAACTCTCGAGAGTTCCGCTTAACAATGTGCAACACATGCATGGGCTGCAGACTCCTGTACTCAGATTTTATTTTTATATTATAGCCTGTGTATACCAACGACCAAACACTTGCCTTAACTAGCAAGGATTGAGGGGAACACAGTAAATATCTTTTCGGTTATCCCAATTAAGCGAGTACGGGCGCAAGTTTCGATGATTCCGGGGATTGAACAATGCTCCAGGCTAAAGGATAGTGAAATTTAAGTTATTCAACTCCATTACGAGAAAATGAAATACAAGGTTGTCCATGTGACATCAGTGGAGGGATATCAGCCTCCATCTAGATATTGATTGGCCGCTGCAGATAAGTAATTATACTAAATAGGGTTAATTTGACAAGTTTAATTTTAACTACAGATACAATCTCCTCTCATGATTGTGTGCTAAGTAAAATTACCCCGGTAATCGTGTGACAATCGCCCCATTCCACTCTAATTACTCTTAGGGACAACGGGCAGCATGCATAACCGCTTGAAGGGAACTCCTGAGATTACCGAATTGTTCTCCTTTGTGACCCTACGCTACCTCCGGGATACAAGGCAAAACGTGAGATCGCATCGCGTCTTGTAGAGTAGTCCGAACTTATTGTACGTATGCATCAGTGACGTATTCATTAAGTGGACATCTGGTTTTATATACTCGGAGTGATATTAATAGAATGACAACCAAAGGGATATAACCGTGCTTAAGCGACTCGCACGTCGGGCTAATTTGCAACGACTCGTAACGTTCAAATCATGTTCACACCACTACTTGCCCACTTATACGTGACGTAGGTACATGGGGTGTTTAACTGATCGATTCCCAAAGTAGTCATTCTTCTTATTTGTTTGCCTAAACAGGCGATTTTTTTATGTGGACCGATGTAAACTTTCTGCTACGTGCGGGTTTTATATGCAAGTATATGCAACTTTCTGCAACCCGCGTGGAATAAGTTTGCATTTTAAGCGGGGAACATTCGAATGCATGGCTGATTATACCTACTGTAGAAATTTTTGTAGATGTATATCAAATAATAAGATTTGACAATACCTATACACAGGGGAAGTTCTAGCGAGAGCATATTGACTTTGAGCCTGACCGTAGGAAGATGAAACTTTAATTGAAATGCGTCCCGTTTAGTCGAATTATGGACCCTCCACATCCTAATACGGTAACATTTTTTGCAATTCTCGTTAATGACATCTGAAGGTGACTTTTTTATAAATAGTTCAGCTTTACCCTCCCCACATACCTACTAGTCAACGGTAATGAAGGTCGTTTCTGTTTGTGCATTTTTGTCTTTCGTTTTGACAGTATTGGCGTCGCCAATCGGTGAGCCAAAGCTTCCATCGCAGGATGACTTCTACAGCCCACCACCAGGATACGAAGATAAACCAGTAGGAACTATATTAAAGATGCGTGATACTCCATTCCCATTGCGTAGTATAGCCGTTAGGGCCAATGTTGAACACTCATGGCAAATGATGGTGGTATCTCAAGACTCTCATGGCAGAAAAAATGCCGTGGTGTCTACCATCATGAAGCCATATAATGCCGACCCAACTAAGCTTCTTGCTTACAGCGCTGCCCAAGATTCATCCTGTTTTGACTGTGCTCCATCTTATGCATACCAATACAAAGCCAGTCAAAGTACTATCACCACTGAAGTCGAGATGTTGTTGATGCAACCCAGTCTCGACGAAGGTTGGTACGTTGTTAGTACTGATTACGAAGGGCCTCAAGCAGCATTTACTGCTGCAAGGCAGGCTGGCCAGGCAGTTCTTAATAGTATTCGTGCTACATTGAAGACGGGTAATACCACCGGAATTCACAGTGATGCCAAAGTTATTCTTTGGGGTTACTCAGGAGGAACCATTCCTAGTGGTTGGGCTGCTTCATTACAGCCAAAGTATGCTCCTGATCTCAAAAACAATCTTATCGGAGTCGCCATGGGTGGTTGGTCAACGAACGTCACCGCTACTGTTGCCTATGTTGAGGGTACTCTTTTCGCAGGTTTGACAGCTACTGGCATCACTGGATTGTTCAGTGAGTACCCTCAGTTGAAACTGTTGTGGAACACTGAGCTCACTGACAAAGGAAGAGAGGTTGTTACTAGAGCAAGAAATATTTGCATGGCTGATAGCATTATCACGTACGCTTTCGACAGATTCTTTAGTGGTGACGATGCTGGTTTCGTGAATGGATGGAATCTTTTCAAAGTGCCTCTCGTCAAAGAAGTCATTGACAATAATACCCTTGCATTGCATCAGAGCGATGGAGTGCCAGAGATTCCTGTATTTGTCTACCACGGTTTAAAAGACACTATTGTACCATTCAAAGATGCTGCAAGAGCTTACGATAACTTCTGCAAGTGGGGTATCAAGTCCTTCGAATTCGCTGTTGACCGTACCGCTGGTCACATCAGTGGAATCTGGCAAGGGTCTCCGGCTGGTTTTGCTTGGATTAAGAAAACTTTCAATGGTGAAAAGCCCGTCGAGGGATGTAAAAGAACCGATAGGCACGATAATTGGTTATACCCAGGTACCTACCCCGCCATTGGAGACATTGTAAAGGATGCCATTACTAGTGCTCTTGGGCACAACATTGGACCAAATGGAGAAGGTGTAACCAAAAGACAAATATTAGAGAAACGTAATCAATTAGGATTGTAATTTTAATAAAGTATTTTATTTTTTATTCTTAATGATTTATGGAATCGAAACAAAGAAGCGATTAAGAAAGGTACGTAGGGTTAAAATGCAATTCTAGAACGAACATTGGCTTGGATAGTTTCTGTTTGTTACTGGATTGGGGAATACTCCAGCGGCCGACAACCGCTTGAAATCCCAGTCAATGGCGTCTTCACACTTCCAGTTCCAGAAGAACCATCCTGCAGCTTGCTCAAAGGCATCCATTTGGGCCTCGATGTATTTACCTACGTCAGATCTGTAGTCTTGCGACCAATTAGCAACCTCAGTATAGGCATCACAGGAGCCAATGTAAGGGCTGTTGTCATAATCTCCAGACCAACGAGCACCACGGCCAACACCGTTAAGCCAGAGTGCACAGTCGGTAAGAGCAGCAGACCACTCGCCAGCCACATTCCAGTGAGATTCTTGGCTAGTGGAGCTACCCCATTGACAAGCAGCCGAAATTCTATCTTGATTAGACATTTGAAGCTGACCAGCAGTGAAAACCTGGTAGTGGTGGTGGTCAATGACCACATTCCAGGAGTTTGGAGTCTGTAAAATGTTGTTCCAGTAAGTGTTGCTTTGGAAGGCATCTTGAACAATGACGGCTTGAGACAGTCCTGTGTTTCTCAAGTTTTGATAGCCAGTCTCCACGAACTGCTGGAGCTTGTTCATGTCAAGACTTGGACCCAAAGGCTCATTAAGTAACTCAATGCCGATGACTACATCTTCGTAGTCAGAGCCACAATACTTATTAAAGATTTTGTTCAAGACGTCCAAAGTGATGTCAGTATTGTCCCCCTGTTGGAACCCGATTTGGTCCCGGAGACCAGAGTTGTCGAAACCGTTTTGGGATCCTGGAGCACCGTGCAAGTCAATCCAGGCCTTAAGATTGTGCTTGCGACACCATCCCAAGGCTCTGTCTAAGTACTTGGTTTGGCCTTGGACATAAGGATCGTTGTCCAAAAGCTCGAATGCCCAGTAACCAATTGGGATACGCACAGCGTTAAGGCCAGCCTTTTGGATGGCAGCAAAGTCATCTTCGGTGTACCAGGTGTCCCAATGGCTATTAAGACGGCCTTGGCAAACGGTTTTGCCGAGCAGCTGGCAATAGTGGTACTCGTCAACGGGAGGATTGTCACCGAAAACTTCAAAGAGCGAAGGAGTAATGTAGGGCTCGAGGACGAACCATCCACCTAAGTTGACACCTCGTATTTTGTCATTTTGGTAATCCCAATTAAGGCCTCTGCGACTTACGGCAGCAGCCAAGGCTGTGGCCCAAAATAGGAAGAAATGAAGCATGGCTGGGGAGTAGTTGTAAAATCAATCAATGATGGACAAATGCGTTTGTGGACTACTACACCAACAAGAATGCAACTCTATAACAAATGATTGTAGTTGGAAAGGAAAAATTTTGTAGCCGAAGTGGTTGTTTCTCCCTTTAAATCCACGCGCCCCTGCAACCCACTCCGTGACGGCCGGTTGCGCCGCAAGGCCCAGAATAGAACCAAGATTTGGAGCCATGCCCCGCGGAAGAATGTGTACAATAGCGTTTGTTGACTGCACGATGCCCCTCCACTTACGGGTCCATGTGCTATGACTTAAGTGCAATTCGTCCATATATTAACTACTATATCTGGCCCCGACTATTGCTTCCCACATGGCCGAATAGGTTAATTTGCCGGATCAATTTCGCGGATTGGCAGGGGGAAAATAAAAAAATCACTATCTTGGATTTCGCAGCTCCCTGCATAAAACCACCGGAGCGCGCGCTCATGTCTGTCCTCCCCACTTGGGCTTCAAATGACAATGCATGTTAATTATAGAGACCCGATTTTAAGATTGCATTGCGGTATTAATTAGTGGTTAGCTGGGCGAAATTGCTGTAGGGAGCGCCGATCCTTTACTATTAATAAATGAGCCTATTATCAGTTTTTTTCAATTATTTTCTCCAAACTAAACAGCCTCATTCCTCTTAGTAATCGGTGCCAGTCTTTTTTTAGTACGTCATGATATTGACACTTTTAGCTCTCCCCTCTTCTCTCGATGCAATTGTCCCTACAACGCCCCTGCACGGCAGCTGCTTCAGTGGTCAGCCATCTCCGGCAATATCATATGGTTGCACCTCGATTAAACCGTAATGGCATGTATACGACGCTTCGTTTGAGCTCCAGTCGCCAGGAGTACTCTAGTCATGTCCGATGATCCTGCCATAAACGGTAACCACTATGCCTGATAGAGTCGCACCCGAAGTCGGTGTCCGCACATTTCAACCTCGCCGCACCTGATCGCCATTGGTAAGGCTGGTGAATGGGTGGCTGAAACAGCATCATGTCATAGGCACTAGTACATGATTCTTGTTGGCTGCGACAAAGATTGAGTACCCCACACTTTCCTGTCGCTCTCCTCTCCTACGCGCGTATACCTGTCTGTTCCAGCGATGCCACCGGTCATGCGGGTGACTTCTCCATCCGGCAAATTTCCACAACCGGAAATATTGTTTGGCCGCACGATTCATCTATAGATGGTTGGAGCCACCCGAACACCAGTTTCGCAACCAGCAGGGCTACTGGATAATAACTATGCTACGAAAGAGATACGGGACGATCGGCATGAGCCGAAACGTTTTACGATGAGATTTTCATGAATCCGTTTCAAGCGAGGTAATGTAGTGGGCCCACTTGGTTTACGAAAGATTCTTTCTATAAAGTAAATCGTTATACTCCAAGCAGGCTATCTGGGTTAAACCAGATTCTTTGCTCGTATTTCGAGCAATGATTCGCTAAAATATACGTTGCGATGGAGGTTTCCTTGCTACATATCTCATATAACTGTTTTCGGTATTTGCTATCTTATTGGCACTCTTCCCCCTACTTGCTATCTTAACATATCTCGTCAAATTTGTGCACTGATCACATATCAGCATCCCGCTACCAACTAACCAAAACATCCAAATTATCTACCCCGATCTTTTGCTGAGCGGCATCGAAAGTGCCGCTAATTCGACTGCCACGTAAGGCCCGATTGTGGAAGCCGCACTGTAATCTACACAATAAATTTGGGGTATTGCATCCAGTACACCCGACACAGCCGGGATCACAATCTCAATTTCTTCGAACAGGAGATTAAGTTTGAGATCACTAGCGAGGCCAATGACGTTGACATGATGTCAAACAAAAATTTCCGAAATATTACTCTAGTCTTGTAGTATATTTATGCTCATTCGTTTTTTTCTGTTTTATCTCTACTCCGCCCCCTCGTCCCTTCTTTCTACAGTTTTCCAAAAAATTATTGATACTGCTGCAAGTACCCTGCGACAGTTGAGCGCTAAGCCCTTCGCTAAAACCGAGCCCTACTAAAGCTCTTCGGCTTTACCCCCTATCCTGGCCAACGATCGTCCTGACGTCAGAATCGGCCCTATACACTCCGCGGGATCCCATCACCTTGAGATGGGGGGTTCTTATCAAGGGCGGCAGCGCCGCACCCTTATCTACATTCGGCAAGCAAAAGCGTCCATCCAATGTAATTTCGTTTCGTCGAAGCTTATATAGATTTAACATTTAGATCACCTAGTGCATTCGCTGCTGCTTTCCTTGTGGGTTCCCCTGGATATGGTAGTTAAACTTGGTAACGCTAAATAAGTGACATTATGGACCCTGACGTCGATTCTCTTTCGGATGAAAATTACATCCCCGGTACTCTCAACATCTATGCATTTGAAATCAAGCAAGATCATGAGTTGACCGTCACCCAATCTCAAAATCATCATAAAAATTTGAAAACCTCCGGCAACATTATTTTGGTGCCTCAGCCAACTGAGTCACCTAATGATCCGTTGAACTGGAGTCGGAACCGGAAGTTGGTGAACTTTGCGATTATCGCTTTCATCACCGGTTTTACTGCCGCCACTTCTAACGATGCCGGTGCTACACAAGATTCGCTCAACGAGCTTTACAACATCAGTTACAACCTGATGAATTCCGGTGCCGGTGTTTTGTTTCTTGGTATCGGCTGGGCGACTATCTTTCTAGCGCCTTGTGCCAACTTATACGGTCGTAAGATTACTTACTTCATCTGTATTTTCCTTGGTTTGTTGGGAGCCGTATGGTTCGCTCTCGCCAGAAGGACTTCTGACACTATCTGGTCCCAACTTTTTGTGGGAATTTCAGAGAGTTGTGCCGAAGCTCAAGTGCAATTGTCATTGAGTGATATGTACTTTCAGCATCAATTAGGTTCGGTATTAACCGTCTATATTTTGGCCACATCCGTAGGTACCTATCTCGGTCCTTTGATTGCTGGTTTTATTGTCCAGTACTGTGGTTTCAGATGGGTCGGTTGGATTGCCGTTTTCATTTCTACAGGATTATTAGGAGTTATTGTGTTCGCTCTTGATGAAACCGTTTTCGATCGTAAACGTCTACTTGGTAATACTCAAGTGATTGATGCGAAAAAGCCTCATGAACAGTTAGAAGCGAAAAAGTCACCCATCAAAGAGCACCATCAGTCGGTAGACGATGATTCAATTGACATTTCTTCTCCCGATCTAATCGTGGAGCCTCGTAAGTCGTACTGGCAACGAGTGAAGTTGATTACGCCTGCTAGAAACTTACAAGGAACTGGTTTCCGCCAGTATGTTCGACAAGTGGCATTAATGTTCAAGGTGTTCTTGTACCCTCCAGTTATTTATTCTGGACTTATTTGGGGATTCCAAGACGCTTTGCTTACATTTTACTTAACAGTGGAAGATGACCAGTACTACGACCCCCCATACAACTACGGTAATGTGGGTGTAGCACTTATGAATATTCCATGTCTTATCGGTGCAGTCATTGGATGTGTCTACGCTGGTATCGTTAGTGATTGGTTCTCCATTTGGATGGCTAGAAGAAACAATGGTATTCAAGAAGCTGAATTTAGATTATGGTTTTTGTTCGTTCCTGGAGTTATTGCTCCTATTGGACTTATCATGTTTGCCGTGGGCACTGATCAAGACTGGCACTGGGTGCCTACCTACGTTGGGTTGGGTTTCATTGGTTTAGGATTCGGTGCGTCAGGTGATGTATCGATGTCGTATTTGATGGATGCTTACCCAGAGATGGTTATTGAAATGATGTGTGGAGTGGCGGTTATAAATAATATGTGTGGATGTATCTTTACATTTGCATGTTCTCCATGGCTAGAGGCTATGGGTAACACTCATACATTCATCATCTTGGCAGTGATTGAATTCGTGTTGATGATGTCTGCTGCCATATTTATTTACTACGGAAAGAGGATCAGAATATGGACTAAGAGCTGGTACATTCAATACTGTGAAATTAGAGATGGTATTTAGTTGCAGCCATAATAATAAAATGTTAAGCGTATGGAACCAAAAATGTAGTCACGTGTACGAAGGGCCCAGCCCTAGCGTGTGCACACCGAGTTACAAATTTTCAACAGATTCGCGGCTGAGGAATTCTTCACTAACTAAGAATAGTCTGCATCGTTAGCGCTTAAATTGATTATCTCTAGTTAACAATGTCTGTGGAATCCGCATTATCATACGCCGCTTTAATCTTGGCTGACTCCGACATCGAGATCACCTCCGACAAGTTGAGCCAGTTGGTCACCAAGGCCAACCTTGAGGTCGAGTCTATCTGGGCTGACATCTTCGCCAAGGCTTTGGAGGGTAAGGACACCAAGGAGCTCTTCTTCAACATCCTGTCTGCTCCTGCTGCTGGTGCCGGTCCAGCTGCCGCCGCTGCTGCTGGTGGTGACGCTGCCGAGGCTGCTGAGGAAGAGAAGGAAGAGGAGAAGGAAGAGTCTGACGACGACATGGGTATGGGCTTATTCGATTAGAGTATTTCTTTTGTATATTAATCCAACCAAGTCAAGTTATTACATTGTAGGTACTGTAGAAGTATACTGAACGTAGATTATTGTAGACTCATCGGAGAAGTGCATGCTGATTTCTGAGCGAGCATCAATAATTTTTCAATGTCTTGAAAATCTAACTCATCGCTGTAGTCTACAAGGTATTAATGATATGTTTGTATTCAATAATATACTCTTATGCCATCTGAAGATGCAAAACTAATACTCTACGACTAAAATTCCGAACAATGATTTATTAGTATGAAAGGATTATTTCTTCTTCTTGTCAGCCTCAGCCTCAGCCTTTTCTCTGGCACGCTTCTCTCTGATACCCTTGTACTTCTTGTCAGATCTGGCCAATCTCAAGGTTCTGTAGGCAGCTTGTTCTGGGACCTCAACAGCTCTTGGGGCAGACTCTGGGGCGGTTTGGGTGACTGGGAAGGAAGCAGCGACGGAAACTTGCTCGTGTTGAGCAGCCTCAGAAGCCTTGGTCTTCTTGTCGAAGACAACCAACTTGCTCAAGTACTCTTGCAATCTAGCAACGTTGGCGTCAAAAGTCTCTTGGGATTTGTTTTGTCTTCTGTGGTCGACAGAAATACCAATGGTTCTGGCGTATTTGGCGGTCAACTTAACAGCCTTCAACTCAGCCAAGGTGAAACCTCTACCGGCTCTGACCTTTCTGTTGTACTTGATAGTTGGGGCTCTGACAATTGGTCTCAAGCTGTCGATTGGCTTAGGAGCGATCTTGGCAGCCTTGGACAATCTGGCTTGTCTTCTAGAAGCCTTCTTACCGGCCTGGTCGAAGTGAACCTTGACTCTCTCTTGCCAGTGCTTTCTGAAGTGGTTCTTCAACAATGGTAAGTTCTTTGCAATAGCCATTTTTTACTGTGTTCACAAAGGATGAAGTTGAAAATTAGGTATTGAAAATTTTACTGGCGTGCACCGAGTGCGCACGACAATGTCGTCCAGTACAAATTCTAGTGCAGGATGGAAGTACAGCAGTCACTTTACACGTGCACCGACCGAGCGTAATTTTTCCAAGTGTGTACTTTTCAGTCTCGTACTATGTGCAGGTGGGTTCGCGCAGGCAGTTTTTCACTTGTCCAGAAATTTTTTTACTAGAGAGAAGGTATACAATGTCCACCCCATCAGTTCAGGTATGTAAAACCACGAAAACTATCGCATTTGAGCGATAATAGGGAGATCACGCCACTGTCCTTGTGTCAAGATTTTGTAGACGTCGAAATATGGACTTGCTGCCTTTCTATGAGCTTTCAACCAGTTCATCAAGATCATATTATCGAGACATTTTTCCCGCTATATTCAGTTGATATCTTCAGTTCATGTACTAACTTCAGACTTTTGGTAAGAAGAAGACCGCTACTGCCGTCGCCCACGTCAAGGCCGGTAAGGGATTGATTAAGGTCAACGGTTCCCCAATCACTTTGGTCCAACCTGAAATCTTGCGTTTCAAGGTTTACGAGCCATTGACTTTGGTTGGCTTGGACAAATTCCAAAACATCGACATTAGAGTTAAGGTCACCGGTGGTGGTCATGTATCTCAAGTTTACGCCATCAGACAAGCCATCGCCAAGGGTTTGATCGCTTACCACCAAAAATTCGTCGACGAAGCTTCTAAGAACGAATTGAAGAAGATTTTCGCCTCTTACGACAAGACTTTGTTGGTTGCCGACTCTAGAAGAATGGAGCCAAAGAAGTTCGGTGGACGTGGTGCCAGAGCCAGATTCCAAAAATCTTACCGTTAGTGTGGTTTTGGGTTATATAACATCATTAATGTACAAATATTGGAAGTGATTTGTAGTTTTGATATCAGTAAATGCATTAAAAAGAAAAAGATTTAAAGATGTAGCATACTCCTGGCCTTTCAGGTTGTATTGTCTCAGTGGGAAAAAAAAAGTGTACTCAAAAATGAACATCGCATAAAAAAAGGGGCGAGCTGGGAATTGAACCCAGGGCCTCTCACAAACTTAAGTCAGCAAGTAACTTGAGCCCAAAGCGAGAATCATACCACTAGACCACACGCCCTAATTCTTAGGTCGTAGCTAATGGTTTTACTTGAGTACTGTGAAAATTAGTCCAAATCAACTTAACTATATTCGTTTGTTAGCACGCTAACAATTGTCACCACATTCCAATAATGACATGGGTAGATGCTTCGCCGTCTGTCCTGGTTCCATTTCTCAAGTTAGATTCGCCAATTCTTGATGTAATACTAGTTCCCCATACGCCATTGCTTGTAATCCTAACCAGCCTGTCCGTTCATGTCTTTGACATTAATACTCTTCTTCCATTAACTTTCCATACGCGTTCAGATGAATCTCTCACCAAACATGGTCTAAACAAATCAATCAAGACTAAACATATCTCGGTTAATACCGCTCGATTACAACATCTAAGCACAATAAATCTCTTTGTAGAGACCGATCAGAGTTACTTGGTGATCTACCAAACGGTGATCGACTATTCTAAATCTTTATATGAGATTACCCATCAGGATACCGACGAGCTTTTGCAATCTGGATTGCCATTGAGTACTACCGCTCCCCAATTCTCTTTTGCAAGCTTCATTAAATCGGCTACTCGAACTCTTCTCCTGGGCACCTCCAATGCCGTACTCAACCTTGAGAATATTGAACATCTCAGAAACAATCTGATTGAAGATGAGCTAGGAAACTTTGAGATTGAGCTGGTAAAGTTAACGGTGTTCAAAATCGTGAAAATAGGCCTCGGAATATCTGACTTTTGGCTTGTGCCAAATTCCCATACGCTAGTTGTTTTCAATGATAAAAATGAACGACTGCAAGTAGGTGATGAAGAGAATCACAGCCATGAAAGCCTTCAGAAGGGGGATTTTTTTCAAGTTGTCGATTTGAAGACCTTTAAAAATCACATCATCCAGCTATCCGACTTTGACTGGTACAAAGGCAAAGCTGGAATTACTCGCATTGATTATAACGAAGCGAGAAATTACTTTTTCTTTTTTAATAACGACAATGAGCTTTACTACTTACGGTTTTTATATGACACAGAGGATTCTATTGAAGCACATGGCGGTCTTATTCATACTTTGGTTGGTTCTATATCAACGATGAGCCTTGCAAGCATATTCAATCCACAGTGCAATTTGTTCATTTTGAAGACCAGCACTGAAGCAAGTATATTTCGTATAGAGTCTGACGACGACGCTGATGTTAAATCAGTTGAACGAATGACAGTCCTCAAAGTTGGAGATCCCTCATCGCTCCAAATCGTATGGTCTCCATGCGGCCTGTTCTTCTCCACGATAGATACAAAAACCCATCACTGGTCACTTATATCAAAGTACGGAATTACGTCATTTCGCTCGTCTAAGATTGCAAACGAGCTTGATATATCTTCGGGCAAGAATTCTGGCTTCTTGTACAGTTCTCGACTTCTTTTTGCAGCTAATCTGGCCAGAATTATATCCATTGGTAAGGATGAGTCTGTTATTCACTCCATCGACTTATTGAGCGAGAATGAGCCACTGGCACAAAGTGGCCTTTTCTATAATAGTCAACATCTCGTTGTGTTGGATGAGTATGCTTCTCTCAACAAATTTCCCTTGCTTCCTAAATTTAAAAGCATTATCAGTCGGATGGAGAGAATTAATCTTGGATCTGACAAACATGAAAGCAGTAAGTTTCGTATTGACCGCAATATGCGCCATCAGTTGTCACTTTCGTACGGAGAACACGTTTCAATATCTACTCCATTGAGAAGCGGCCGTGAGATTAATCATATTATCTGGTTTAACTTGAAAAATCATTTTGTTTCCCTGATGAACATTGTCGATCATAAGTGGTTCCGTGACTACTTGATTTTGATAAACAGGTTCAAGAAGGATGATGGAGAATATATTGACGAAGTCATGGTTTTAGACACCGTAGCATCCAAATATGGACACGGAGGGTTAAATTATGAGTTTGATACAGACAGACTCATATGGAGACGATCATTCAACAGTAAAATTATTTCCAGCGTGCTTTCTGAAACTGATGATTCACAAAAGCAATACTTAACATTGGTGACTAATGATTTGAAGATTTTACTTATAGAAATGAGATTCGGACTTCCCCAAACGCAAGGAAAGGAAGGTGAAGCACCAAAAGGGCCCAAGCTTTGGATTCACTTCCACCGTACTATTCACTTGAGTGGTCTTGACAAAAAGTTTGCGGTGGCCAATATCAGTCAAACGGTATCTGTCAACGGTGAGCATTTTATGTTCCTCCTCGACACCGGAGAGTTATACATATTGAAGAGCCTCCCACAGCCTGAAACTCAAAGTAGACCTATCGATGTGTTGCGTCCTGCCCGCATGTATGAACTAGTTCACATTCATGATTCAGTTTCTTTCATTCGCTTCAAAAAGATTTCACTTGGGGACAGTTCAGTTGACCATGCTATAATATTGCAAGGTAGCCAGATGCTTATTTATAATCTTGACGAGCTCTTGGGATCTTCAGATAATGTCAACTTAGATATCGGACATGACGAAATTGGCGAGCCCAATCTGAAGATAGCAAATCCAATATCGTTGGAGTCAAGTACATTCCAAGGCGTATTCATTGACGAACTGGTAAACGAGAATCATGATGGTCTCAAGTCTTTGGACATGATAGGTTTAGAAACTGAGACCATTATGAAGCATGGCTTCGTTATTGTTCAGAATAGAGTTAATCGTCAACTCATCCTTAATGACTTCATTGAACATTCGGTGGTTGATCACCAACCAACCAAAGAGATTTGTGAAACTTTTGAGCATTACCAGAGCTTTGCTTATTGTCTTGAATTGCTTTTGTTCAAATTCTTAACGTTCGAAAAGAATAGTGATCACTTGGCTACAACAGTAGAATTAATTGAAAGCACTTCTTCGGCAGACTCGATCTACGTCAATTGTTTACGGAAAATTGAAGTTGAGTACTGGGACTTGTTTTTCAAAACACTTGAAACAACTCCTGTCAAGTTCATGCACCGTCTTATTGCCAATGAAGATGTTGAGCTTTGCTACAATTATCTTATCGTTTATTTAAATTACAAGCGAGAAGAAGATGAAGAGAATGAATCTGCCCATAAGTTAGACAAAAACGATAAAGATATTATCCTCAAGATCATCAAGCTCCTTGCGAAGTCCCAGAAGTGGGATTGGTGTTTTGAACTTTGTCGGTTCATTAAATTATTGGAGCCGACAGGATCATTACTTCAAACGATTAGGAAGGAAATTAAGGCCTGAATATGAGGAGCCGAATTTCAATCGACTAATACATTAGAACTATATCTTCTAACTGTTAAATTACTTGTATAAAAATGCATTGTGTCTTGACATCAGGCATAAAATTAATACCATTTTATCGTATATAATCCACACCCTTGGTTCCTATAGTATTGCGTGCGTTAACCGGAGTGCTCGCGGCCAACCAGATTCGTTTTTATTACACCACTAGATATACGGTAGACAATTAACGATGACTTTAGCCACTGAGTTTGCTGAAACCACCCGTCGTTCGGCTACTAACGCTGAAATGAGAAAGCGTGTGTTGCACTTGTACAGAAAATACATGAGAGGATCTCGTGAAATGTCGGATATTTATGAATTGGACATGCCAGTATCCAATGTGAAGACAAAGATCAGACAAGAATTCGAGAGACAAAGATTCGTCAAGGACTTAGAAATCACCAACGTTTTGTTCATGAAGGGACAGATGGAATTCCAAGAATTAATGAACTTCTGGAAACAACAATGCCATGTAATGAGATACTTCGAAGACCAAGGTGGTTACAATGTGGTCGATAAGAACGACTTCGTCAAGAACTTCTTGAGAGGAAATTAAGATGTACATTAGGAAAACGATGAAAAAACTTTTCCCAGTTTTTAAAACTAAAACATTTCATTTTTGAACTTTGGTTCAAATCATCATGCGTCACTAGAGAAAAAAAATCCGGAATTAAAATACAATGATGTACTTACGATTCATATCTACGTATATATCACTTTATAACAAATCCATTAATCAGAATTAGAGAAAGAAATATACAATTCAGGGTATATGTAACAGAGTACACAAGGAGACACAACTAAAGCTACAGTATATTAAGTATGCTAGCCGCATCATGAAGCCACTTGAATACACTTAAATTACTGGATTGGTTCCTCTAATGGTACTTCATCTGCGTACTCGTCTACTTCCTCTTCGTCAATACCGGCCTCTTGGTATTGTTGGTATTCACTTACCAAGTCATTCATATTCGATTCAGCTTCAGTAAATTCCATTTCATCCATACCTTCGGAAGTATACCAGTGCAAGAAAGCCTTTCTTCTGAACATAGCGCTAAATTGGTCACCCACTCTTTTGAAAAGGTCTTGAATAGAGGTGGAGTTTCCTACGAAAGTAGCAGCCATATCTAAGTCCTTTGGAGGAACTGAACATACTGCAGTTTGCACGTTATTAGGAATCCATTCAACAAAGTATGCTGAATTCTTGGTTTGAACCTTGAGCATTTCGTCATCGACTTCCTTAACGGAAACCTTACCTCTGAAGAAAGCAGCAACGGTCAAATAACGACCGTTTCTTGGGTCTGAGGCAGCCATCATGTTCTTAGCATCGAACATTTGTTGGGTCAATTCGGGAACAGTCACTGATCTAAAGGACTTTGAGCCAATTGAGGTTAAAGGAGCGTAGCCAACCATAAAGAAGTGTAATCTGGGGAAAGGAACCAAGTTGACGGCCAATTTTCTCAAGTCAGAGTTCAATTGACCAGGGTAACGCAACGAAGTGGTAACACCAGACATGACTGACGACACCAAGTTATTCAAGTCTGGGTAACTTGGTTGATCTAATTTCAATGTCTTCTGACAAATGTTGTATAAGGCCTCATTGTCAATACAAAAGGTTTCATCCGAGTTTTCGACCAATTGGTGAATCGATAACGTAGCATTGTATGGTTCAATAACGGTATCAGAAAGTTTAGGAGAGGGAACTACCGAGAATGTGGCCATCATACGGTCAGGAAACTCTTCTCTGATCTTGGAGATTAACAAAGTACCCATACCAGAACCAGTACCACCACCTAAAGAGTGAGAGATTTGGAAACCTTGTAACGAGTCACATCCCTCGGCTTCTCTTCTCACTACCTCCAACACGGAGTCTACGAGCTCAGCACCCTCAGTATAGTGACCTTTGGCCCACACATTGCCTGCAGAGCTTTGACCAAAGATGAAGTTGTCTGGACGGAACAAGTTACCAATGTGAGACGATCTCACAGCGTCAATAGTGCCTGGTTCTAAATCAACCAAGACGGCACGGGGAACATACTTTCCTGAAGAGGCAGCATTGAAGTATACGTCGAGCTTGGCCTTCTGGAGGTCATCGTCACCGTGGTAGTTACCGTTATTATCTAATCCATGTTCGCCGCAAATGGTTTCCCAAAAGGCAGCACCCTAAATGTTAGTATATCGTCTAGATGGTGGAAGTGGTTAGAGTGGATTGACAAGTGTATTCCCCAACGGACTCGTAACTCTACGTGATTTTCATAAAATAGTGTTTTTCGCTGGTGTCGGCACCAACTCATGTTTCAAATTTGACGAGAATATCACCGTTTAGCCCACCCTGAATCCGAAATATTTTACTTACGATTTGGTTTCCACACTGACCAGTGGATAAGTGAATCTGAGTTAGTACAATGTCTAGCAAACAAGCATTACCGCATTTTTAAATAAAAATAACCTGGTACGAAGCACCTGTATACCTACAATCTCTCTCATCGTGCTGCTGTGTGACGGGATCAAACGTGTATTTATTTGTTTAGATTTCGCTCGAGTGAGAATGGGGACGGCACGACTCGAGACGATAACCGGACTGCACCTTGACGGGGAGCGGTACCGGCACGCTGGCTGGTGGCATTTTAGTACTGCACCCGCACAAATGAAAGCGTGTTGCTTGTGTTCTCGGTGTCATGAGTACGATACAAAACCGGACCTACGAGTTCCAGCAATGTGTGTCGACCTTCGATAAGCTCAACAAGAAGGCTCCAATAGACCAGACCACATCGCCGCCAAAAAAATCCAAGTTCAGCCAGCAGGCCAGCATCATTGCCAAGGACATTGCCCATACCACTGACCTTTTGAGTAAGTTGGCGTTGTTGGCCAAACGAAAACCGCTCTTTGACGACAAGCCGATCGAGATTGGTGAGCTCACGTATGTTATCAAGCAAGATCTTTTCAAAATTGAGCAGAGCATTCAAAACCTACAGAAATACGCTAAGGGGGAGTCTTCCATACAAGTAGACTCGCAAATTACCCAATATTCCAAGAATGTATTGAACCTTCTTAATACCAAAATGAAAAATATCAGTGGAGAGTTCAAGACCGTGTTGGAAACGAGACAAAAGAACGAGTTGCTCAATAAATCCCGTACTGAGAACTTCCTCTCTGCTGCTTCAAATGCTCGCACCAGTCATAACCAGTCGCCATTAGTGGCCGGTGCATCTGGTGGCACCAACCTGCCCAACCCCAATAACCTTGCTAATCTAGGAGAAAACCCATACCTTGCCCGTGGCCCTGATAGCCAATCTCCACAACCATTTAACCCTGACCTCGACCCAGATACCTCGGTTCCATACTCCAATTACAACAACGGCGAATTCTTATCTATACCTGACCAAACTCGCCAAATGTTGCTCATGGAACAACAAGATAATCGCTATTTACAAGAACGTAATGCTGCTGTAGATTTGATTGAATCGTCTATTAATGAAGTTGGTAACTTATTCCAACAGTTAACTACCATGATCGGGGAGCAAGGAGAAGTCGTGCAGCGCATCGACCAGAATGTGGAAGATATAAGCTTCAACATATCCGGAGCTCAACGAGAACTTCTTAAATATTATGCTCATATTCTGAGCAATCGGTGGCTCTTCCTCAAGATCTTTGGTGTGTTAATTTTTTTCTTCTTCCTCTGGGTATTAGTAAGTTAGGTTTGAAACCGCCTAGTTTCGTCATTTAGATTTACATAGCATGGTCATTATATATAGAAAGTATACATTGGCAACATTTAATCATTAGTTAGTCTTAGTATTCTTAGCCGTTGCAGGCAGAGCCAGCAGAGTATCTGGTGTGTGGATGTGCGTCACCTAAAATCACAACTTCAAAAGGATTGATAAGGTAGTTGAGCAGAAATTATAGAATCGGCAAAACGTAATAGGAAGAAACAAGTGCTACCAATTTCGTAACTTCAATTTTTTCTACCGTATTGGAACTGACAATAACGATCCCAAACGTTAAACTGAACCATACCAATTTTGCCCTCATTACCCCAATTTAACTTGTGGCCACAAGCAATAAATCTCACAGAGCTAGTTTATATTACTGCATTTGTTTGAGCAAACCGTGGCAATAGCAATACCAAGACATAAGTAACAGTCGTTCACGTCGACACTAAATTACATATCGTTGAACCACACTACCATTTATTGATATTTCTTTATTATTCTCCAAACCAACCTTTATACGATGTGGAACTACATATTCGGAGGAAACAAACAGCAGAAGAGGGAGCTTCCCAAGAAGGCCATTGTTGAGTTGCGTGAGCATATCCAAATGCTCCACAAGAAACGGAACCATCTTGAGACCCAGATAGCCGAGCAGGACAGTTTAGCCCGGAAGCACATCACCACCAATAAAGCTCTTGCTAAGAATGCTCTTAAGCGAAAGAAGGGGTATGAGACCAACTTAATGAAGATAGAGAACCAGATTGATACGTTGGAGACGCAATTAACCTCTATCGAGGGTGCTAATTTGAACTTGGAGACAATGAAGGCCATGAAGCAAGGTGCGCAAGCCATGAAACAAATCCATGGTGAGTACGATGTTGACAAGGTGGAAAACACTATGGACGATATTAGAGAACAGGTTGAATTGGCCGACGAGATTTCCGAGGCTATCTCCAGACCGGTTGGTACCGATTTTGTTGATGAAGATGAATTAGATGAAGAATTGGCTGCATTGCAAGAGGAGGAACAACAACACAAGGCACAGAAGATTGCCCCTAAACCACAAGAACAAGCAGAAGAGAGATTACCCCAATTCCCCAATGTGGCTAGCAATAAACCAACCACTGAAGATGATGAGGATGAGGAAGCTTTGAAAGCTTTACAGGCCGAAATGGGTTTATAGGCATATGAGAAGTGAGAGTATCATGATTACATGAGAGTAAATGGCAATTAATTAGAAATATCTATCAATACTTAAATCAATCTCATCTCGTTATAATTTCTTATTTTCCTGCAGGTAATTTTTTTTTTTCAGATACCAGCTGATTACCTTTAGCTCTGCAACCTTAAGAACCATAGTCATAATACGGCCACTATGCTTAGAAGTTCTCGGCATAGCGCCAACTTATGGCAAAACCATATAAGGCGAAACTTGCATAAGTCTAGTGGTGGCCTTAGTCATCCGCTTTCAGTCACTTCTACTCCGCCATCGGAGGGCTTCACCATCTACAATTCATTTCTTGAAGATTTAAAAAACAAAGAATACGCTCCCACCAGAAACAGCTTGCATAAAAAGTCATTCGCTGAAATCAACAGCTCCACCGTAGGTAACATCAATCCTAAAGAAACCCAGCAATTGTCATGGTCTTCCCAATACGATCCAGTGTCTAGGTCCCCATTTGCCAAAGACGTTGTACATCTTCAATCTCTTTTAGATGCCTTACTAGCTAGTAAGAACTTTGAAAGAGCCGCCAAGATCTTAAGAGCCATATACCCCCTTTCTTCTACCACTGATGAGTTTCTCTTCAGCCTTAATCGTTATTTAGAAGGCTTGTCTCATGAGGATTCTTCTATTACTGATCTTGAAAAGTTCCTTGCTGATATTAAACTTGCTTTCAATGATGTACATGCAAATGACAGAACTTACGCCATATTATTAGCCAAACTGATTGATGATGATGATAAATTTTCGAGATACCTTTCTGAGGTAAAAAGCCATCGATTGTCAAAAAAAGTTTTCAACCACTTAGATATGTTGGGTGTGGATGGATTAACGAAGATATTTCAGGATAGAATGATTTCAGAAAATGATATTCCATCAGACTTAGTCCCTCTTTACAAACAGCTACAAGATCAAAATGTTGCCACTACAGAAACTCCATCGGCAGAGGACGAATTTCCTACTTATTTTAAGGATGATGGACAATCTGTTCCAATTGTAAATAAAGATGCAGTAGAGTTAATGTCGGTCGACTCGTTTGGTCTTAAGGTTATCAGACACACTTTACTCGGACTTCAGTCGGAAAATCGCTCGCCCGTTATCGATGAATTCATCGATAACATCGAAGGTGAACTCGATTCACATGTATTGCATAATGTCAAGCTGCAAAAGAAAGACTATTTCGCTGTCTACAAAAGTTTAAAGACAGATGAACAAAGAAAGCAGTTTAATGAAGCACTTGATGTATTTAATGAAAGCCGTCAACGGCAGTTAGAATTGCGCGGAGTTGACGGTGCTAGAGAAAAATGGAAGCATGAATATGAGGAGATGCAGAAAAGAGGAACGTTTGCTCTCCATAAGAACTTAAACGTTCAGTTGTTTAAGTGGTACTCTGATATGCTTCCATATGTCGAAAAAGAGACCGAACTTTGTAAGCAATTAGTCGCTGGGGAAGTTGACACGAAAAATCTCACTCCTGAAGAGGCTGCCCAAATGAAGGAAAGAGCGTTCTATGCTCCATATATGATCTTAATTCCTCCAAAGAAGATGTGTGTAATCACCATTTTGGAGCTTCTTAAACTCAACTCTACTGGAGGTATCATTGACGGAATGAGAACTGCCAGAGCTGTCATTTCCGTTGGTAAAGCACTTGAATTAGAGTACAAATCGCAGAACTTGGTAGAAGCAGAGAGAAGGACTCTTTCAAAGAAGCTTAAAACGATCAATCAATGGAAAAAACTTTTGAGAAAGAGAAAAGACTACAGCAAAGAAAACCCTAATGCTACTAACGAATGGGACTACCCTATCTATGCTAAGCTTGGTTCGGTATTGACATCTTTATTGATCCACGTTGCTAAGGTATCGGTCAAAGGAGTTGACCCCGTTACCGGAAAAGCCGTCAAAGGTATGCAACCCGCCTTTCATCACACTTACCAATTCTTACAAGGTCAACGGTTAGGTGTATTGAAGGTTCATAAATCTCTTATTCGTCAATTAGCTGGTAATGCTTTGAGTAATGCTGTACAGCCACAACTCTTGCCCATGTTGGTCCCACCTCGTCCTTGGGTAGCTTTCAATGACGGAGGATACTTGTTCTCCCAAAACAGCATTATAAGAATTAAGGATTCTGCAGAGACTACAGCATACTTGAAGGCAGCATCAGATATGGGCAATTTAGACTCTATTTACGATGGATTAAATGTCTTGGGTGAGACAAGTTGGACGATCAATCGAGAAATGTTTGATGTTATTTCTACTTACTGGAATACTGGAAACAAGTTTTTAGATATCCCTCCTGTTGTCCAAGAGCCAGAATTGCCTCCACCATTACCGATGAATGCTGAGCCTTTACAAAAGGCTGAACAACAGAGAAAAATTAGGCAAATTATGAACGACGCAGCCTCTGCAAGATCTCAAAGATGCGATACCAATTACAAATTGGAGATTGCAAGGGCATTCTTGGGCGAGAAGCTCTATTTCCCGCATAATGTTGATTTTAGAGGAAGAGCATATCCATTATCCCCTCACTTTAATCATCTTGGTAACGATATGACTAGATCTTTGTTCTTGTTCTGGGAAGGCAAAAGACTTGGGGAACGAGGATTGGAATGGTTAAAGATCCACTTAGCCAATGTTTATGGTGTGGATAAGGCACCGCTCCACGAAAGAGTTGCCTTCGTTAATGATAATTTGGAAAATATTTTCGAATCTGCAAAGAACCCATATGCTGAAGATGCTTGGTGGAGAAAGGGCGAAAAGCCTTGGCAAGTATTAGGGGTCTGTTTTGAAATGAAGCATGCCTATGATCTTGATGATCCGACCGATTTTGTATCTCACATTCCTGTACATCAAGATGGTACTTGTAATGGTCTTCAACATTACGCTGCTTTGGGTGGTGACTTTGAAGGTGCCCGTCAAGTCAATTTGATTCCGGCCGATAGACCTCAAGATGTTTACAAGTTTGTAGCGAACTTGGTGCAGAAGAGAGTCGATGTGGAGGCCGAAGCTGGAAACAAGTATGCTCTTTTCCTTCAAGATAAGATCACTAGAAAGGTCGTGAAGCAAACAGTGATGACCAATGTCTATGGTGTAACTTTTGTCGGTGCTGTGGCTCAAATTCAGAAGCAAATTGACCATCATTTTGATAATATGGAATCTGAGGATGTAAGTGACTATGCTCGTTATTTAACCCTGCTTGTGTTTGCCTCTATTAGAGAATTGTTTGAAGGTGCTCACTTAATTCAAGATTGGCTCGGTGAATCTGCGAAGCGTATTTCTAAATCCGTCAGGATTGACCATGAGGAGAAGTCTGCTAAAAATTCCAATAAGCCAAACCACCTTTCTTCTGTCATCTGGACTACTCCTCTTGGCCTTCCTTGCGTGCAACCTTATAGAGTCAGCAAGAAGCAAATTATTTCGACCAACTTGCAGGATATTGTCATTTCCGATCCTTTCGGTGCTAGTCAAGTTGATGCTAGAAAGCAACAATCGGCTTTTCCTCCTAATTTTGTTCACTCACTTGATGCCACTCACATGTTGATGACTGCACAAGCCTGCGGTGAACAGAAGTTGGCTTTTGCTTCTGTTCATGACTCTTACTGGACCCACGCTTGTGACATTGACACCATGAATAAGCAGATCAGAGATCAATTCGTAAGATTGCATGGCGACAACTTGATTGTTAAGGTTAGGGATGAATTCGAGAAGCGCTATAAGGGATTCTTGCAAGTTATCATGATTCCTGGAAACCATGAGGTTGCTCTTAAAATCAAAGAGGTAAGACGCAATATTGTTAAAGATCTTGGTAGAGGTTTGACTGTTGCCGATGAGATTTACTTAGAGAGAAAGAGACAACAATTGCTCGAGTCGGAAGATCCTAAGTTGGTTGAAGCCGGACGCCAAATGCACACTACTGTTAGTGTCACTGAAGGTTACGATATGAACAAGCTTGCTGTTAGCGCTGCGACCAGCAAGGCTATGCAAGTGTTGGTTCCTTTGACGTTCCCTGAGATTCCAGAAAAAGGAGAATTGGACGTAGAGGCTGTCAAGGACTCTCCTTACTTTTTTTCATGAATTAATGATTTACAAAATACTTTTGAAAAGAAAGTAGAATTGTATATAATGTGCCAAGGCACACATGCATTGTACATATTTGATAATAATAAGATTACATTACTTACCATGCTCGTAGCGTTCCTAAATTAGATTATCTTTCCTTGCTGCTCGAAATTCTCCACTAAAGGTAATAATGGGGCTAATTCTTGGCGATCAAGTAAGCTATACTCCTTTGTAAAACTAACGAAATGAGCAAAAAATGAGTTCCAGTGAGCCTCGAGAGATAAATGGAGTAGATCTTCGTAGTGATTATGGTATATGTGTGCAAAGATCCGAAACATTTGCCTAACAATGTTCTTACAATCTTTTAAAAAAGTTGGGGGAAATGCACCGCCATTTTTGGTGGGAAAAACAGACTGATCATTCAACTTAGACGAGATCCACGTCATGACATAATCTATGTATTGATGAGCCGGGAGGTTTACTGCATTGCCCGATGAATCAATCCATAAGTAATTTGTAGTCGGGCCGGCGTTCATAGTGGGACAAGCCTCAGTCGTATCTTGCAGGGCGATGACACCATAAAATTGATTCAAATTGTTGAACAGTTCAAAGATATTGAGTGCAATCCATTCTCTTATTTCGACATATTTTGGAAGTTGTACGATAGTTTTGAACGATCCTTTAACCAATGCTGTTTTGACGAAAGGCTCACAGAGGAAAAGAGGAGGTTGTGCGTTCACGTCTTCAGAAGGTCTGCTTGACTGTTGCTTTGGTTGACGAGTAGGCAGGCGTCTGCCAGTCGTCTGAGATCTTCTGGTTGGAGATGTCAGCCCGCTGTATCCCGAATATTGTTGAAAATTGTTGAGTCTCAGAACTCGGGTTGGCGAGCTCTGTTTTGATGGTGATGTGGATCTCTTCAGAGGAGATACTGGTATGCTTGATTGTTGATAAAAATTATTCGAGCTATCCAAATCCTTTTTGGTTTTCTTGGAGCCCCTACCAAGTCCCTTGATGGTGTTTAAAAACGACATATTGACGATGAGGTAGCTTGATCTGGCTGAAAGCGGAAAAAATACTTGTTTGGATTGGGCTATTAGTAGGCAGATAAGGTTTTATGTATTAAGTTATTTGAATTAGTCAATCCAGCTTTTTCCTTGCTAATAAATGGGTATCTTTTTGTCTTATTCAACCAATAACTTTTGTCTTGTGGATCAATTCTTGTTGACGATTTTCCAGATGCTCGGTGTTGGGTCTTTCCGATTCGCGAATTTTGGTTTTTCTTCAGCGCGTTCCATAATTTATTATACCAATTTCAAATGTAGTTATATTTTCTCATTATTCCCCGAGACAAAACAGTAGATGACCAAATGCCTTTAATGCTTTTGTAGCAGGGTTTCGTGAAATGTGAAATTGAATATTCGATTAACTATTTAAGCGATCTTTAATGCATATATGTCTAGGTAGCTTCTTCTATTCCACCTAACTTTTCACCAACTTTCACCTTCTGGCCCACTTCAAGATTGAATTGGAAATTTTCTGGTGCTTCAAAAACAAGAACAACCGTAGATCCAAGTTTGAAGCCACCAACTTCTTGTCCTTTCACAAGGGGGTATCCTCCAAGAAGTCTACTTGCTCTCGTATAAGTTGCCTCGTAGACTGTGTTCTTTTTTAATCTTTTAGGCTTAGAAGAGAACGACTCTGACGTTTCCGAAGAGCCAGCAGAGTTGGTCGTCCTTTCAGATATCATGGATCCCATTTGACTTTTCTCGTCTGACTGACCACCAAGAAGTGGCGTCTTCTCGTCAACAGTCTTCAGGTAAACTTCATGCTCATATATGTCGTTGGTTTTAAGATCTTTATCGAAATTTATAACGATACTGCCGACGTTCGTAGCTCCTACTGGAATCATGGAAAAAAATCCATATTTCCAATAACCTAAGAGAGCAACTCTTTCGTTCAAGACGAAAAGTCCTTGCAATGTGCGCTGGAAAAACGGAGCTACAGAAAACAACTCTCCAATAAAGTGCCGTCTCAAAGTAGTAACCCAGTTCGTAGGAGAGTGGAATCGGTGGTAGTCCCCGGGTGCCAAATAAATCACCGAAAAGTATAGCTGCTTATCAGTACTAGCTTTTAAATTGTCAACAGAACTTGGCACCAACTTTCTAGCGACAGAGAGTTCTTGGGAAACAGAAGACTTTGAGCCATGGGCAGTACCATCACCCCCATCTTTGTAATCTAATTGGTTCATGTGGAAAGTTTGATGATTCTCTCCTCCTAATAAATCATCAACAGAATATGAAATTCCATTAATCTTGGCAAATTCTTCATCCCTCTTGAGTATGGTTTCGTCGTCATCGTCATGTTGAAAATCAAGAGAATGAGAAGGAGCTGCTAGTTTAGTCGTTCTTAAACCTAACAAGGCATCAATAGAATAAGTCATGCCTTTGACTTGCTCAATTTCACCATTTTCAATAACACCAAACTTTAATATAGTACCATCAGCAGGCGAAACAAGATCAGAACCGTCAATTGGCCTCACTCCGGGGCGAAGAGTTCTATAGAAGAACTCAGACAAGTTAGGATATTTTGATAAATCCGGTTGCTCCATCTCCTCCAAGTTGACTCCAAAAAACATGGAGTAGATTCGGTAGGAAGGGCTTCTCATCCATACTGGCAAGTTAATTGAATTGACTTGGCCCCATAATCTCGAGATGGCCTTTAATGGAAGAGTAGAATAAGCATATAATTGCCAAGATTGAGGCTTGATAGCATACTCGTTGAAGTTATCCTCCTGTTCGCCTCTTTCGTACCTCATTTTAGCCGCCATACCACCGATCACTACTGTCAAAGACGTTAACGTCCACCATCTGATAAACCGTCTACGTTGTTGTCTCCGAGTTCTGGCTTCTTTCGAAAAGAAGCGCTTGTGAAGATTTCTGGTCTTATTTTTAATCTTTTGGTTAGCCGAATGGAACAGTCTGCGGGAAATCTTGAGGTGTGGTAACTTCAAGTTCTTTCGAGGGTACGACCAGGTGGTGTAATATAACACATTTCGTTTTGGACGAGTAATTTTGGAGAAAGGATAGTAAAGCCTGGAGTTTGTGTTGTTGTTGGCCCTAATTCTTTGCTGTTGTTTGTTCTGTTGGGCTTGACTTTGAGCCATATGCGCCATACTTCTGGTTTCTGCAATTTGAGAGGCCCTTGATAATGGCTGAGAAATGTTCATTCTCAGGGGCCCATATGAGGGCTGGCTTGTTGTGTAGCGAAAGCGGACTCCATTTGGAGTCAGATACATCCACCTACGCATTGGGAAAAAATGAGAGCAATTGGTTAGTAGGGAGTGATAAAACAAATAACTGTGGTATGTATATAATTCTCATCCGCCGTGTAGCAGAAACGGGTAATTTTTCATCATGTGCAGGTGCTATTCACGAGGTGCGGCTGCATCTACCAGGGAGGTGCTTCTGATAAAACGGGGAAGGCGCCTCGATTGACACGAAAAAAGGTTTATTATGTCTTGTGACTTATATGAATTAGACGTATGTGGAATAAGGGATTTTTTTTTGTATGCTTATATATTCCCGCAATTGGCAAATTCTGCAAAGTTTGCGGATTTCAATTTGAGTCTTTTTTTAAGATCGTGCAGTGCATGTGGATGCAGCACCGTTGATTCAGAGGACTATAAAATCTATTATTCATATGTACCCAATGCTCTATGCAATTTGCTGTGATTAAATTATTTAGATAACTATAATGAAATTCTTATTAGCCGTTAGGGCTAATTCTGCGTCAATTTCCATACAATATGCTTAATATTCTCGATGAATTCCATGCTAATGTATCGCAGGGTATCATTAAGCCGACGATCGGTAAAAGCAAATACTAACTTAAGGTTCCATAAATCTTCTTTATCTTTAGGAGATTTTGCTAGGGTCATTAACTCGATTTTGCTGTCAATGATATCAAACACCGATAGCCCAGTATTAGTAGTGGAAATGTTATTGTTTTTATCGCTTCTTTCGTATAAGCTAACTCGTCCTTCAAAACTTGAGAGACCTGCCGTCAAGTTTAAATTTTCGAATAATACTTCAACATCTTTATCTGCTTCCATTTCTCTATTTTGTATTTGTAACTTTTTGTTTTCAGTCTTTAAAAGACTTCCAACTGATGCCTTTAATAATTCGTAGTTCCTGCGACGATAAACATACAATGTTAACGATCTCTTAAAGATTTCTAACAATTCAGAATTAAGCAGGAAGTCAATACAAACATTGAAGTGGTCAACTGAACGTGTCTCAATCATTGATATCTGGTTCAAATCGGGAAGCAAGTGAGGTGAAATCAATTCTTTAACTCTGCCGTCGAGAAATGTGATCTTTACGGGCACCTTGCAAGGCTCTCTAGATTCAACATCCCGAACAACTATGCATCTAGGTTCAACAGAAAGAGCCCAGAAATGACGAAGAGCCTGTAAATGTGCTTCCGATTCGCTATTTTCATCGGGAAATACGGGGTATATACTAGTCATTAAACTAGCAATGGCAAAGTTTGAGTTCCCGAATGCATATTGACCTCCTCCAAGAAATAAGAACCCAAGAGCCATATTGAGGGCCATGTAGCTTCCGTAATTCATCTGAGAATTAGTTTCAGCTTGAAGGCGCCGCAATTCCCTTAAAGTATCCAAATCACCACTTCCTGCCATAATAATGGATAGACAGATGGCCAATAAGTTTTCGATACTGTGAACATTACGGTGGGCTAACTTTTCATCGTAGTTGGATGGTGATCTGTGCAACGAATCTAATGCCCTAGACACTGAGTTTAGGAAATAAAAAATGGTATCACGAGCCTGAATATTCTGGCTACTCGCATACTTCACGGCTATTGCCATACAGGCACCAGCCATGATATTATAGTAACCCAATTGATCACTATTAAGCCCTTCATTGCCATTGCTGTCAGAAGGGCCATATTTCTTCAAAATAATTTCGGGAATTTGAGATTCCACCCAACTGATTGTGTTCTGAATTTCACTCCACAAGATAACATTTCGAGCAAAACAACGTAGCAATAAGAGTATTGGTCTCACATAGTCAAGTAACTGTTGCGTTTCCGGAACTTTTAACTTCTCCGCTACTGCAGAATTCTCAGTTCTCAAATAAATAAGTGCTAAAGCAAGTATAGCCCCACTGCAAGACTTGTCAAGCTCTTGGACGGGTTGATAGTCCTTCATTAAAATTGCAAGAGAAAGTAACCTGTCCACTACGTGAGTGTCATTAAGACCCTTCAAATCTTCTCCCTTACCCAAATTCACATATCCCAAAGCAATACCAGCAGCCATTCTGTACCCTTCATTAATTTGCTCCGAATCATTTTGGTTTACGTATCCAGTGATTTGAGAGAGCAATATTTCGCTCATACGGCGGTGTTGAGTCTCCAGATAAAGCAATCCAATACCTATTAAACCAGCTGTCTGCACTAACACTGGGACATTTAAGTCATTAGCTCCTTGAGGTAGCAAGGCTACTGCATGAACCGATAATACTTTAGTAAGTTTATTATCCGAGGTGCCTCTCAAACTTGCAGCCATTCCAATAAGTAAGCCGACTGAGGTAAGTGGGTGCTTGGGACCAAGATAATTATAAATATGCCACTCTTCAAGTCTCTTTAAGTGGCCGTTCAAACCAAGACCCAAGAGGAATCCGGCGTGTTGCAGATTCAATTCAGGGGGTTTGTTGTAAATAATCCAACTCCCGGTAATACCTTTTGAAAAGTTGCTTATACTTAATCCCGATGACACTCCGTTATGGAAATATCCCCAGTCAGATATTTCTTCTGATATACTACCTTTGGATAAAACAATATTGCTCATAGATGGATAAATGCATGTGTGGAAATTGAATTTAGGAATTGGAAACCTTTCCGTTAAAAGCGGCATCCTACTGGCAAAAAATAAGCCGGCTCTTCCCATAGGTAAAGTCAAAGTTCTGAGAGCCACCATAGCCGCTAACTTTCTCAGCTGGAGAACAAACTCGTATTCATTCATTTCAGGTGAACGATGTAAAGTAGCTGTTTGAGTTTTTGTTTGATGAAGAATAGTAGTAATCTCATAGTATCTACGATCATAGTCAAATACGAGTTTTGTCACATTGAGCCTGTCAGCTTCAGACTGACCATCCCAAGCGATAACCGAGTCATTTTTTTCGAGAAGGTTAAAAAGGACGTGGTTGACATCTTTTGGAAAATGGTGGTTATTAGCCACTGCACTCGCATGGAATGATGAATACCAGTCTTCATCGGCCGCAAGGAACAGTGCTAGATCTTTTCTTCCAACCAACTCTAATGCCTTTGTCGTCCATTCGAAAGCGGGATTTTCTTGAGACTCCATAAGCGCTTCCTTTATTGGTAATAAGATACCTGGCGGAAACGTTCTTAAATGAGCAGGCGTGATACTGTATTCGCAGATTAAATCAATGATATCGTTAGTTCCATAACTTGGTGAAACAATTAATTCATATAGTTTGAGTATCAAATTCGTCCTAGGAGTCACAAGTGCATCAATGCTGCCACTTTCTTCCACTAACTGTGAAAATGTTAAGTAGCGAATAATCCTATTAGTAAATAGACTTACCAAAGATTCAAACAAATTAGGTGGAGATTCAAGTAAGCATACCAGTAAAAATCTTACAGCCTTGTCTATTGAGAACAGCTTACTAGTACTGTATGATTTTGTCCAAGACTCGGGCCAGCCCATCCATGTAGTTAACTGAGCTAACAAAGAACTTAAATTTTGCACATCATATGCACAAAGGAGATTAAGACGGAATTCCTCTCGAATCAAATGAAGCGATAATGTAATGTATGGAGCCAATTCTGAAAATACTTGATCAATGGCGTAGTAATCAAACAACTTTTTGGCTGCAGGCAAAAATTTCGTTACTTCATTATTTACTGTGTTATGGAGAGCCAGTTGCTGCTCAGTAAATGGGAATACCGCGGCTAATAGGGCAACCAAAAAAGCTTCCCAATCAGTATTAACTTCATCTAAGCCAACAGCAGTCCTCCAAAGAGTCCAAAATAATTGGTTTATACGTGATCCCGATAAAAATTTGAAGCACAAAAGGCATTGGCGTACGAGATCACTCTTTGGCTCCAATAGAAGACTAATGTTAAACAATTTTCCATCCTGTGAGAGAAGAGCTACATTTTCTTCAAATGAACTTAGAACTCTGCTGATTTTTGAGTTCATAGCGGTCAGTTTTAAAATATTCAACGGTGCCGAAACAAGGTCTAAGAACGGATTAATCATTAGCAAGTTTTCTTCGTCCTTAAGCACAACCAACATGCCATCACACGTGGACTGGATAAGAGGCAAGCAGTCAATGCATCTAATTGTATACGTAGACTGGAATCTGACCATCTGGGACACCAGGCTATAAATAATGATACGAGCCTCTTTGTCCTTTCTGACGAGAACGATCGCTTCCTGATCCTCGAAGTAAAGATTAAAAACATGAATGCCAGCCGTAGTACTAACGTTAAAAGCTTCTAGCCGAGTGAGGAACATGTCCTTTTGCAATACATTTAAACGGGTATTGAAGAGCGGTGGAAATGATTTAGGCTTGGAATCTCCAAATAAGTTTTCTGATGTAATTGATCCCATTCGTGCAATGGATGAAGTATCCAGGAGAAGCGTGCTCGTTCGTTTCTTTTCCATATTGATAGATAATTGATGATTATTATTAGTATTAATGGATCCATGATTAAATTCTGAAGGATCTTCTTCGCGTATCCTCGATGCTGTTGGTGTCACAATCAAAGAATGTTTCCTTTTAGGAGGACGCGGATTCAGATATGAAGTATGTCGAGTTGTAGAACTTCGAGTTGAAGATCTGATATGATACAATTGTAAAGTATTTTCAGTAGAATTAAAGGTGGCACAAATAGATGTTGACTTATAAAGATGTTTCGGAGGAAAACATACTAATTCTTCATGAGAAGAAAGAACCGATGTAGTAGATGAGGCTACAATTCGATACTCTCCCATGGAACTAACGAGTGTTAGGAAGCGAGCCGTTTGTAACTGCTTTGCCTGAAGCAGCAGACCAAAACTAGGAATCTGGGCCTCTATTGAGTGCTTTTCAAGGACTAAACCAGAATCATACGGAAATGCTGATTTGAGAATAAATGGAAAACTCAAATTGTAGTATTTACCATCTGGATGATAGATATGTGCCGTTTTTGAAAGACACACAACCAAAGCTTCTGGTTCACGTGTATCTGAGTCTCCAGAGCAAAAACTGGTGTATGTTGCTTTAATGATATCACCTTCATACTTGAGTCTTTTGGAAATAGTTGAACCGTTAATCACGATGATTTCTCTTTGCCCTATTAATAGCACTCGTTTATCGCTAAAGAGTTCACATTCAAAATGCCCACCGGACTCAGGATTGAACCATTGATTGAGGTTCCTTAGCTCAATGGCTGAAAGACCAGGAGCGTTCCCGGGGCTCATTTTGCAACGAGTGTTGATCTCAATCAATTCAACTTCGCGACCTGTGCGAACTGGAGATTCTACGATTTGCGAGACAGATCAATAACACATCCTTAAACTATATACAGTTACTAACTTTAGACTATATCTACTCAATGATTCTGGTAACCAAACCAGTACCAACTGTCTTACCACCCTCTCTAAGGTTGAAACGTTGGTTGACCTCGAGTGGGGTCTTTCTGACAAGCTCGATTTCCATTTCGACATTGTCACCAGGCATAACCATTTGGGAGTGGTCAACACCTTCTCCAGCTGGGAATCGCAAGGTACCAGTGACGTCAGTGGTTCTGATAAAAAGTTGGGGCTTGTAGTTCTCAGAGAATGGAGAGTGACGACCACCCTCTTCCTTACTCAAAATGTACAAAGAAGCCAATACCTTCTTGTGGGAAGTGACAGTAGATGGCTTGGCCAACACCATTCCTCTCTTGACCTCGTCTCTCTTAACACCTCTCAACAAGATACCGGCGTTGTCACCAGCCATAGCAGAGTCCAACTCCTTCTTGAACATTTCAATACCAGTGACGGTGGTCTTGAATGGCTTGCCAAAGTCACCAACAATCTCGATTTCCTCACCCTTCTTCAAGGAGCCTCTCTCAACACGGCCAGTAACGACAGTACCTCTACCAGAGATCGAGAAGACATCTTCAACGGGCAACAAGAATGGTTGTTCCAAGTCACGGGATGGGGTTGGGATATGTTCGTCCACCTCCTTCAACAATTTCTCAATGGCCTTGACACCGATTTCTGGCTCTCTGTTCTCTAAAGCGCAAAGAGCAGAACCCATGACAACTGGGGTGTTGTCACCGTCAAAACCGTACTCAGTTAACAATTCTCTCATTTCCATTTCTACCAATTCCAACATCTCTGGGTCGTCGATGGTGTCGACCTTGTTGACGAACACAACCAAGTGTTGAACACCAACTTGTCTAGCCAACAATAAATGCTCTCTGGTTTGAGGCATCTGACCATCGGTAGCTGCAACGACAATGATAGCACCATCCATTTGGGCGGCACCAGTAATCATGTTCTTGATGTAATCGGCATGTCCTGGACAGTCAACGTGGGCATAGTGTCTAGCATCGGTCTCATATTCGACGTGAGCGGTGGAGATAGTGATACCTCTAGCTCTCTCTTCGGGGGCTCTGTCAATGGAACTGTAGTCCAAGAAGTTGGCACCACCCTTCTCAGACAACACCTTAGTGATGGCGGCAGTCAAAGTGGTCTTACCGTGATCGACGTGACCAATAGTACCAACATTAACGTGGGGTTTGGAACGGTTGAAAACGGCATAGGAACGCACAAGCGAAGGACGAGCAATGGCGAAACGGCTGGAGAAACCAGCAGTTCTGACGGCTAACTTCAACATCAGTGGATAGTTCTGGTGAAAAATTATGGAAAATTTTAATGTTCCACCACTGTGCAGGAATCAGGTTATACAAGCTACATCGTCAGACGTTGATCATGCTAACCAATAATTTGTGTATTTTTATGTAGAAAGCTAGTAATTTTTATGATGACACAAGAATGCTGGTTATCCCACAAGTGGGTCAGCCTCATCTTCGTTATGTTCATGAATATTGTGTTCGACGATCCGATCAACGGCGCGGCGTTCTTCAAGTTCAGCAGTCAATCCATGGTCCTTAAAGTACTCATAATAGATACATAAGCCCAATAATACACCCTGCAACAAGGCTGCTACCAAGTATGAGATCCAAGAACTCCAATGAGAGCCCTTCGTCAACATTAAAGTCAACGTGAACAACATTCCTCCTGGAGTCTGAATGCACATCATTCCGATGGATAACGTTCCAGGATGCTTCAATTTGTAGGTAGTGTATATCTGTGGCACATACTTGATGATAGTCAAGATAGTAGAGAGGAGTCCGTTGGCATTTGCAATGGCATACAACGTATTGGCGCTGGTTAAAAATGCAAATACAATCTCAAATAATGAAATTACTCCATGTAAGGTTACATACTTTCCAATCTGAACAATCTTGGAGTACTCTACCTTATCTTGCTTGACGGATGCCCGAGTCAATATGAGGACTAGAACCAAAATAAGAATGGCACTGGTGCATTGAACGCCAATCTGAATTAAATTCAATTGCGAATTTATACAATTAAACGTTCCCAATTCACCCGCCCGGCAGCATTGCCTGGCGTCAGAACTCACGAGGATGATGTTTGTAAGGGTAAAAATAGATGAGCAGGACCCCAAAAGCAAGAACTGGCGAGACAAACCCTCCGAGGTCCTCTTCACATATATTCGATGATACTGAGGAACATAACTGATGAATATACCAACGGTAATGATGAGCAGAAATACGAAGTTAGCCTTCGAGGCGCCTTGATAAACACTGCAATCACCTGCCATCGTGGGCACTGTAGTCGTTAAGATAAGATTAGTGACATGCGCCTTATGTAATATAAGAACTTGATTATGCAACAAAGGGTCGCAGCGAATCTGAAAGCAGTAGGATTAATGTGCATTCTATATAATCTATTTACAATTCATTCAATGTCACCTTTCTATCGTTATAGGGACTTTTAAACTTACCACTTCACTATTCTGAAGCTTCACATTAATCTTTAAGAAATAAAGACGCCCAATGATACAACTCTGAAAGCTGGGAACTAGAACATATGGTTCCAGCATTAAATCTTCATAAGGGCCGCTCGGGTCTTTAGAAGTAACCTTCTTCAAATCCACCTTAAGATTTATCATCTTAGTGAAGCTTGTATCAGATGACTGTTGCCATTGTGTGAAGCCGCCTTTGTCTACCGTGACACCAACATTTTCAACTTTCATCGTTGAGTACTTTACTGACAATTTAGAGAGAGCCTTGACGTCCATGATGAGATTACTATCAATGCTGAGCACCTCAAAGCTCAATTTTTTGGCAAGCAATAACAACTCATCCAAATATTTCTTGAAAGGTGTTACCACATACAGTTCGAGATTATCTTGGTCACTTGGCTTGTTCTTGAATATTAAATCATGGTAAAATTCAATTGGTACTGGATACTTCTTTGACCTGTAAGTACAAGCAACCAACTCTACCGAAACACTTTTTATATCTGGTGGAGTTACTCCATTGGATGAAGTATTATTAAGAAGAAACCTGAGTTCCAACGGTATATCGAGAACAGAACTCAATTGATTTGGGGATTGGGTAAAACTTTTGTACTTCTCAGGCTGCACATACTTGAAACGATAGGAGGCCTTAGGAACGCAAAGACCAACCAATCCTATTAATTTCGAAGGAGCGGCCAATGCTTTTTTCTTATATGGCACGAATATCTGATGTAAGTGATCACTATCCTCACGACTAGGTTGCCTTTGGGGCTTTGGCCGAAATAGTTGACGATTTTTCGCAGCCACTGGTGTTTGCCCAAGATCAACTGTTTTTTGGCTGCTAGTGTTACCGGCTTTTTTGTCTAGCAACTCATTGCCTAGTTCAATCTTTTGCTTAATAGTGTTAAGGAGACTTTGGAAAATAGTTTTACTTTCATTTTCAATTGCCTCAGTTCCAAATTCTCTTGATAGTTGTTCATGTGGAACTACACGAAGATAACTGCTTGTTTCACTAACTAAAATGAATTCAGACTCGCTGAAATCTGCCTTGTTAGCAAAACTCTTCCTGTATTCCAGAGCCTGACCAACAACTCTGATGTCTACACTGTAACTGATGGAAGTATCAGCGAATGAGAGGTCACGTAAGCGACCAGAGAGAAGATTTCCAACACCTCCTGTTTTCTTTGGAGTCATCGGACTTCCACCTGTTACATTATAGTCTGAATTATTCCTCAGATGGGTCGGGGTGCCAGTGCGACTTCTTAGGTTCCTCAAATTCTTAAGAAATTGATCTTTAGCGAGTCCAATTGTTGGTAAAACCTCACAGTGATGGGCGAGACTATGCACTTCACACGCACAATCTAAGAGTCTGTCTGGCAACCGGAAGGTAAAGAATCGTTTGTAGGTTACCCCAGGAGCAAGATATCTCTCCATAGGAAAAACGTATTCGGTTTTATCCTTTAGGTCTCTGATCAGATCAGTATTTACTTCAGATGTGGAGAGATTTGTCGGTGTCCAAGAGGCGGTATAGTCGAACATATTAAGGAACTTGAAGAATACAGCAGGCTCTTTAGAATCTGAACTGTCTCCTACTACTGTTACTTTTCCTTCTAGAACTACCGAAAATACATCGAAGTACAAGCGTTTTTGAGAAGTGTTAATTATAGTAACATAACCTTGGACATGATCACCTTGTTGAAACTCGCAAAACAGGGGATCAATCTCCTTGACTTGGGCACTTCGTTGGGCAGGGCCATCGGTAAAATGGACTTCTACTTTTAAGGCACTTGCGGTTTTTTGGTCGATATCACTAAGCTTCTTCATTTTATGGGTATTTCCCAAAATGCTATTCGCCCAAGTCTGCTGAGGTTGGTCAGAGTTGTTTACAGGAGGAAAGTAGCCTCCAGGCTCGTTAGGTTGAGTGGTGTCATTGTGATAAGCAGGCGGTTCGTAACGAAGATCTTCGATGTTAGGATATATACTCTTCAGGAAAGTAGATTCATACAACTGGTAAGAAGGAAGGATATTCCACATAGGAACCTCTTCATGTCTAGGCGAAATAAAGGGATCAAGAGCTGGAGTCTCGCTAACTCTCAACTTCTCCAAAGCTGAGCTGATGGATGGAGATACAGTTGAACCAGTAGTACTGGGCAGCAGAAGAGTCGGTCTTATACCCGGCTTTGGCGACAGTGAATGGCTTGTATCATTGCTACGCGAGATCCATACTCGTTTCGGATCTCCGTCCTCTTTTTTACCCTTATTAAGTAGTTTCATTCAATGACTAATTGGTTTTGGTATGGAATAGAAAGGTTCAGTAATGGAGTTGGAAAGTTTAAGTTCAATTAATATTGTATAGTGATGTGGTAAGGAGTCGAATGGATAGCTAGAGGCCAATTTATACTTCTCTCTCTCTATATCTCTATCGATTGGGTTTGAGAGCAATGTGTTAGCAACGATTCTCGATGAGGTGAACAATGATCTTGTACGATATAAGCTTTGCTCTTAAACTTTTTGGGTTGCTAGTATGCCTAGGGCAATATCCGAACCTCCGATATCAAAGGATGAACCAGCAGGCTTATTACCTCTATATAGCTCCTGAAACCACCGCTGCACCTATCACTGTTCAAGTCCGCCTTGTGCGAATTCAGGGTACCAGCCGCACCCTGCCTTACTGCCTTAGCGGGGAAAAGGCAACAACTAACGGTTTCCGGGAGTATTACGGAGCAAAGACATAAAAATATTATGACGTAATTAGAATTGAAACTATTTATCACTCATCATACTTCTCGCTTTCTTTGCATTATCTGAGTATAGGGCGGCCTGTTTTAATCTATAGCAGCCGCTCGTAATAGAACGATAACGGCCTCATCCTACAAAATGTCCTGTACGATGCCAAAAATTTACATCGCTCGTTTTGCATCCAAACACCGTCGCGTATACATACTACAGTAATGATGGATGCGACCACTATCTTGTAACTGCCATTGATCCTAGCTAATCCACCATAGGCTCTATGAGCGAGTCGTTTTGGTCACTCATAGCGGCCAAGCGTCCGCGTGTGGAACTTGTTCCCGGAACGTCTCGATGGGTAGCAAACGAATTAAATGTGATTGATCTGACAATTGTCAAGGAAATGGATCCATTGATCCTGGGCTTGAAAGGCGGACTCGACGCGATAAACGAGTTCATGACCAAAGTGATTGAATTTAATAAGGCTGAAGATGATAATGAACAAAGAAATAGATTTTTCAAGGATTTGGAAGACGATGTTTTTTCTAATTCTCCTACGCGATTTACTCAAGTTACTCCGCTTAGAAAGCACGCCAGCGTTTCAGAAGCAACTACTGCTCCAGAGTCTCTCCATTCATCTCCAATGCTAAAGACCGTTATTGCAAACAATGCATTACCGCATACGCCATCACCACTAAAATATCCCATTCAAGAGCCTGAAAAATCCAGACTGTCTTCCACTGATATAATTTCAAACGTTAACCTAGACAAAGGCTTAGAACAAAAGCGTCCCTCCTCTAGAGCAGAGCTATCATTCATATCTGCATCAGAGGCAATAAAGCCTGTCGGAAAAGAAGACGAGCCGGCGTCCTCGGCAGACGACTCATTTCAAGCGATAAGCGCTGCTATTAGGAAGAGCATTGCTGGAAAATTATCAATCAATCCTGTCAGTGATGATTTGCCACCACGGCACGAGGATGAAGAAGAAGAAGAACGGAGACGACCTAACATTCCCACGACAATACCTCCAAAATCAGAACCAGAACCACCTACCGTCCAACGAAATCGTAATAACGACAGAGCCACTATCTCCAATTCTACGCGAACACCTTCTCATAAGGCATCCAAAAGATCGTCTGTATTTGTTTCTTTACCGTCTAAAGAACCATTCACATTATCATCTGCCACTGCTGGTGAAACTGCATCTCGTGCTCGTTCGCTGAAAGTCTATGAGAAATTGGACGTTGAGTTCAAAAAAGATGCCCCTGGTGTAACTGCTGGTCAGCTACCGCATCTGCGCTCACTGCCAGAAGCTGAGAAATTAAGAATCAGCTCTCATTACATTATCCAAAGTTTGCGAAGACGAACATCAGTTCGGCCACTTCGTCTTGATAGCGCTGAAAATACGCATGAGTCTGCAATTATAGATAAGTTTGAGAGGATGAAGTACGACAAACAGGATGGTTCGAACACTGTCCTCTCTTCTAATGGAATGAGGACTGAGTTAGGCAAATCCCGAGCAATACTTCCTTTAATTCCTAAGGAGCATGAGTTGCAGAATGCTCAATTGACTACTAGTGGATCGACAGAGGTAAGACTGGGCAAGCATGAAAGTTCAGGGAAGAAAAACATTTCTACGTCGATGAAGGGCGATGACTATGCAAAAATGAACTCAAGATCGGTACTACCTACAGAAGGTACCGAGGTTGAGTCAGCTTCAAGTTCAAAAGCTGATATTTTACTGGGAAGTATCAAGAGGTCGCATTCGCTGTCTCTTGGAGACGTGGTCAGACGTTCTAGAAATGTATTTATGAAGGCAGGTAATAGTTCTTCATCGAAGACAGCGCAATACTCTAATGAAAATCTTTCAAAAACAAGGGAACGACTGACCATTGCCAGGTCTCCTAAATTAGAGACCAGTGCTCGAGCATCCCGATCTCCGTCTAAATCGCCTAGTAGGCCTGCTACCGAGTTGCCCTTTAAGTTTTCACCCCCAAATCATTCGCCCAATAAGATTACTATTGATTCAGAAGTAGACGAGAAAGAGCCTTTATTGCATCAATCTATGAACCAGATTAAGGATCAAAATCTCAGCAGGGTACCATCAAAGAACTCGACAAAATCTATCAATTCGTCAATACCTTCATTAATACCAAATTGGTCCGAGACACCAACCTTAGATCCGATGAGTTTTCAAGGTAAGGCCGTCGAATCACCAACAAAAAGGAGCAAGATCAAACTAGAGCCGGATGAGATTAAGATATTAAACAAGCACGATACCGAAGATTTGAAAATGTCACTACATAGCATAGCCCCTCTCAAAAAAAAATCATTGATGGCTGAGAGAAGTCAAGCTGCAGCCCAGAGGCCAAAACAGAAGCTTAAGGTAATCATGAATCATAAGCCTGAAAAGGCAAATATTCTTTCGCTTCTGGCACAAACAGAGAGCAATCCATTTGATGGGACTGAAAAGTCTGTTCAATCAAACGGTAATACTAGAAAGAGTACGAACGATCTAGAAGGAAGAAGGATTCAACATAGTATGGCAGAGCCCAAACGAGAGACTTCAACACGGGCTACGTTAGCTCGCGAGAACTACATCAAGGAAACGTTGCATCGTGATACGGCCCGGCGTACAGAACCAGCAAAGGATACTAATAATAGAGATGTTCAATCTGTTAAGGGAGCTCTCGGAACGGGAAATGCAATTCCACTCCCTGATGCTGCAAGGGGTCGTTTAGCCCGAAATCCTGACCCATCGTTGAAAAGACGTAGAACAGTGAAAGAAACAAAGACGCCTGTTCGGTCTCGTCTTCAACAACCATTGAGCTCTAGAAGAACACCGCATAAAGACTCTCGTGTGGACCCTTATAGAACACCTGCCAAACCTCAAAATTCTCCGAGCTCGCTTCCGGATATACCTACTGATGATGAGGATGAAAGGCGTCCGACAGTTTTTAAGTCGTGGGCGGAGAGTCCACAATTGTATAAGATTGTGATGCAAAATGCTAATGTCGATCCGGTGTCTATATTTGGAGAAGTACCCAAACTAAAAATTGAGGAAGTTTTTGAAGGCCAAGCATCAAGAATGAGAGGTAAGCCTTCTCCTTCAAATAATCAAAGTTAAATTTACATCGTCAGCGTAGCAGCATATGGTATGTACTAGCTTAGTCTTTATCATTATTTATTAATGCAGCTTTACTTCTCTATTTGTCTCTTTTGTAAAGCTACCTCTTTGCTCCATTTGGAAATCCAGTCTGCTGAATGTTCCTTCGGCATCACGTACAACCTGAGACTGTTGTCGAACAATGGAGCCTTTGGCTTCTCTGACATTAAGGCATTGTTGATCGCAACATTCTTACCAACCTTTACAAGTCCTCCTGGTACGGTTTCCATAAAGCAAACTAATTTGTCTATTTTGAAAGTAGAATGCTTAGGGTCGTTAATCCACAGATCTGGCCTGTTGAGCACTTCTTGGAATATTTCCATTGGAGTAGTCAACTCGCTTATTTCTGCGACGAAGTCAAATAACTCAAGAGTAGGATATACTATCATTGCGGGGAAAATAAGCTGTGATTCGTAGTCTAATGGGTCTTCTAAACGGATCTTTGCGTTCTCTAAAAACTCAGAAGGACGGCCTGACTTAATGACTGCGATATGTCTTAACTTGATGGCATTTGAAAGAATCGTTTGTTTCATTTCTTCTTCCTTTTCCTTTCTCTCTTTGGCCCTCTTCGCATCTTCTATCTTCTTTTCTTTGTCCTCAACTTCTTTCAACACTTGTTTTAACGAAGCATTCTCTTGATCAACAGAGAGTCCGTATTTTATAATTTCTTTGGCTTCGGAGTATCTTTCAACTAAGAATAATGCTTTTCCCGCTCTATAACAAGCCTTTACATTTTTGTCGTCAAGAAGTAGAACTTTCTTGCAGTCTTCGATGCACCTCCTGTAATTTTTTAGTTCAAGGGAGCAAGCTGCTCTATTCAAATGAAGTGCTGAGTTTATAGCCTGATCATCGCAGCCCACATCGATTCCTTTGGTATAAAAGATTTCAGCGTTCTTATATTGCTTCGCCTTATAGCAGTCGTTACCCTGATTCTTAAAGTTAATTGCTATTTCATGAGGCTCACCATCATAAGCTAAACTTTTAAGTGCTTCCAAATTTGTATTTTCTCCTCCTTCACCATCGGTCTCATCCATCTCAGTCATAAAAAATGGAAGCCTGTTAAGCTCTTTTATGACTTCATTTGTGTCCTTGTTCGAATATTCTGATAATTGCGGAGGAAGCTCTGGCTCACCTGCTTTTGGGACGTATCTCCGTTTTTCCCATTCAGAAACGTGCTCCATTGAATAGTTCAGTTCCAGATTACCAGAATCGACTGAAGAAAGATGAGCGGGTGCAAGGATGTAACGCAACATGGTTCCAGAAGCTCATCGAGATGGCTTCCAATTAAATTTGTAAAAGAAGTATATTGTCCTGATAATTGAATTACCTTCAGGCAACTTCCTGGTGTCTAATTTTATGGACTAGTTAACAAATACCATTCCAAATTTTCAATTCATTCATTTTAAACCTAGAAGGTTAAGCTTTTTTTTTTTTCAGCTGCTAAAGCCTCCATTCTATGGAATAATTACACCATTGCTTTTATAATTCACTCTACGCATACTGATTAAAAGAAAAGATGACTCGTAGGGATAGAAATGATGACAGCGATGCCAGCAAGCTCCTCAACAATATTCTTCCTTCTTACGAAATGTACCAAAGCACCATATCGAAACCATTGACCCCAACTAGAGAAGATTACTTACTGGAGCCACCTACTTATGAAATTACTCCTGTTAGCTCAATAACGTCGACTCCTGCATTATCGTCTGTATCGTCGCCTGTAAATGAACTTTCTACTGTAAGCAGCTTTCCATTTATCTATGAGCAAGAACCTGACACTTTTAATAACGACCTGATAGATATTTGGGAAAATACAATTTTGGCCAATGTTCACAAATTGAAGAACTTGTCTAACTCTAAGACTCTGATTTCGAGAGACCTTCTGATTGAAATCTTCACTACAAAAGACGTGGTTCAGAAAGGCGTCAAACCAACATTTATTGATCTGCAAAGTATCGAGTATGAACAGGGCGATTATATAAATGGGTATGTCACCATCAAGAATAACTCCGATAAACCAATTCCATTTGATATGGTATATGTTGTGTTTGAAGGAATTGTTAGCATTTACGAAAATAATGCTAATGTAATTGACCCAACCAAGCCTCTTCGAGTGGAGAAGTTTCTTAATATGACAGATTTATTTGCGTCTTGGTCTTATGCAAACATCGACAGACTCATTACTGATCATGGCGATCCTCATGATTGGTGTGATAACGAAACAGACCCTTACGATAATGCTCTTTTAGCAATTGACGTTAAACGGAAGTTTCAACCTGGAGTTACTTACAAGCGATATTTCACTTTTAGAGTTCCTGATGTGCTCCTTGATGATATCTGTGAGTTTCACAGTCTACCACTTCACACTCAGGTTCCACCATCGATGGGTCGATTCAGACGAATTGAGAAACCATTTGCAGGTTTAACAGAGCCCAGTATAAAAGACCTAAGCTTTATCGATGCAGCGGTGAGCTATAGTGTTGAAGCAAGAGTTATTGGTAGATCGTCAGACTACAACGTTTCTGATCCTAAAGAGCATTACGTTGTAGCCAAGGAAGCTATTCTTCCAATTAGAGTGATACCAAATACCAATCGAGAGTTCATTTATCATTCGCACTCTTTGAGTAATGAATTGAGTGTTTTTTACAAAGCTTTCAAGAGTACTGTTGAAGCAAAGATAGAAGAAGGAAAGGCTTTGATGAGTTTAACTCCTAGTGAGCGCCGGGAAGTGCTGTTGTCACCTCAGACTTCTCGAGAACTGTCTTCTTCGAAGCTAAATCAACTATATCAGCTGGCAGGAATGAACTTCCGCAAGAGATTGCTGATATCAAAAAGAGCAGATGAGCAGTATCAGTATATCATACCTTACAAGAAGAAGACGTTAACCGGTACGTCAAAAAATTATGGTTTTATAACTTTGTCATCACCTAAGCATGAGTATCGTACGACATACGTTCCTCCCATTAAGTTTCGATCCGAAGGACTCGAAATTACTGATAGCCAATTCAAGATTCCAATTGAACTTAGTTATTATTACCAAAAGAATTCGTCGAAGGAGGTTCCTTTTCCGCGAATTAAAAGTATAAGCGCAGAGTTAACTGCCTTGACTATAAAATCCAATAAGCACTACATCCCAGTCGAATTTAACCATTCTATGTGTTTTAGGGACAAAGAGATCGCTCAAACGCTGAAGCAAGATGTTGATAACTTTGATAAGGTTATAATTGAGCCCCAGATGAAGAACTTACGCAAGATTTCCCATTATTTGAAAGCGCTTGGACCGGAGAACTATAAGGTGGAGACAAAGCTCTTTAAAGATGTCAAAGCTTTGGCGAATCTCAAAACGAAGTACCAAAATATTGTGATATCAAGTTTAGAGTTTTCTGCAGCTAACGACTCCAAAAATAGCAGGATTCCAGTACAGCATATTCCATGGCAGCGGGAAGAATCAGAGAATGATGATTATGAAATCTACAACCAAAAATTTAACATACACTTGGACTTAAAGAAGAGTCAATTAAAGGGCCCTAATTCTAGTACTAAAGAATCGCTTTATGACGCTGTGACGCTAGTGCCGTCATTCCAACTTTGTCATTTGGCTCGCATATACTACATGAGAATCTTGGTGCATCTCAGCAATGGAGAAATCTTACGAGTTCATCTACCAGTGTACATTGATAAATAATTTATTTAATAAAATATCCACATTTATGACCAATAGAGCGCCAAACTTTTTTGCAGCTTCGCGAGAATGCCTCCGGACATGTACTGTATATGGACGAACGGCTCTAGAACGTGTGATTCCATCAGGTCTTTACAACTGCATCATTAACGATCATCTTAAATGCCAGAGCAGGGCGAAAGCCCTAAACGCAAAGATGATGACAATGAGCTTCTTAACATTCTCCCGTCATATCATATGTTCAAGAGTATTGTCTCAAAACCTCTAATAAGTGCCAATGAAGATCTCCGAAGCGATCCACCAAGCTACGATTTAACCCCGGCCTCGTCGGTCATGTCCGCTGAAAATGACTATTTTGCCGGCATATCTATTCCTGGTTCTCCAAATCCAGAAGAGAATGTAAATGAAGATGTAGATGATGTGATCTCATGGAAGGATACTATTCTTGCTAACTCTCACAAATTAAAACGGTTGACAGCATCCAACAGAGATCTTGCATCTAAGCTTGAAATCAGAATAACCGTTACCGAGGGAATTGGTAAAGTAGGAGTGCCTTCAGAAATTATTGATCCGCTTTCGAAAGAGTATGCTCAACGTGATATGATTAATGGATTTATAACTATTACCAACAAGACAGATAAAGCTGTTCCATTTGACATGTTTTCTGTTTCTCTTGAAGGAGCCATAGTGTTAGGTGACACTAAGAGACCACTAATACAACTGTCTCAAATAGTTGAACGGTTTTTGACCTTATTCGACTTTAATGCCTCTTATAATGACGGCACTTTGGATAGACTTATCACCGACCATAACGACCCCCATGTATATATTGACGACAAGGATCCTATTGATAACACTCAAGTCTTTTTAGATTACAGAAAGCTCTTTCAGCCGGGCATTACCTACAAGAAGTTTTTCACGTTTAAGATTCCTGATAAGTTATTGGAGTACTCATGTGAACCACATGGGTTGATCAAGCATCTTCAGATCCCACCTACATTTGGAATCTCTCGTAATGAAATGCTAGCAGTCTTGAGGCACAAATGGCACCATCAACTGCACGATCATAAACAAGAAGAACATATGCAATTTTCCAAGCCAATCAAATATGCTTCTCAGGCAAACGACTTTGCAATTGATGGAGCCAGTATAAGCTACACTGTCAATGCCCGAATCATCGGAAGAGTGAGCGAGTACAAATCTCTTGTTAAATATCCTATAAAGGATCTCGATACCTCAAGTGATGAATATGTGGTAGCTAACGAGGCTAATGTTTTCTTGAGAGTAATTGCCCACTCAGAGCCCATGTTCGAGCTTAACAGGGCCATGATCAACCAAGAATCTAAATTATTGTATGAGAATTTGATTAATACTATTGAGAACAGATTAGAAATCGCTCAACAGTTATCGAAGATTCCATCCGGAGAACGACCAGCGGTTGAAGACGAATTGGCTTTGACCCCTTCTACTAGTGCTGTGGAAATGAAGAAAATCAGGCAATCTTACTATTCGAAATCTCGACCATCGATGAAGCGTCTGATGGACAGATATGAGGTCTTCTTAAACTATAAGAAGAAGCCACTTGTGGGTCCTAACAAAACAATTGGAGTGATTGCTCTTTCTTCTCCAAAGCAAGATTGCGTTATCCACTTTACCCCGTTACCAAGGTATAGCCCTGGACCTAAAACAATAAAGACTATTAGTATTCCTTTAAAAATAGAGTTTTTGGCAACGGGGAACCACTCTGCTCCTGAGATAAGAGACGTGTCGGCACAATTGACAGCTCTTTCGATCAAGTCAAAGTCGCTTCCAATTCCAGTGGTCTTTCATCCAGACATGTTGTTTAGAAATGAGGGTCGTAATTCAGATAATTTTGATCAGCTTGTGATAAAGAGATGCCAAAAGCTTGCTATGGCGCTTTCACTGGCTATGCGTGAACATGGAAGTGAGGCATTAAATGTAGATAAAAGCCTTGTTCTCGATATCAAGTGCCTTGCTAACCTTTCCACTAGATTTAATCTGTTTAAATTCATCCGGAAATCATACCGGTACAACGGAGATTCGTACGCTTCGTTAGTAGACGTTCCGTTTTCCAAAGAAGAAGTCAAGCATAACGATGGAAGCTCTTCTACCAAGTATACAAAGTCTTTTATTTTGGACATAGACCAATCGCTGTTGGTCATCCCCGGAACTACACATGGGCAGGAGAGTTTTTCCCTTATTCCTGATTTCCAGTCATGCCTTCTTTCACGACTTTATTATCTTCAGTTAAGCATTAAGTTCCCCAACGGCGATAGTATTCCTATGAAACTTCCAGTTGTTTTACAAAAGTTCCCGGAGACAATGTAGCTTCTGGAATAGCTGCAACATATATTTACCTGTATATAGAGGCGAGGCCGTGATGTTTGGCTGCTATCTTAAACCGGTGATAACGATAAGCCCGCACACAACGACTTATGCCACACTATGGAAAAGCACTCAGATTTACCAACTCGCAACTATTCATTTAGAAAATCAATATTATTCATTTATGTCATCGGCCTTGTTTTCCTCGGAGCAAGCCGAGTCCGCTTCAACCAACCGTTCGACTACACTCAGTTTGATAATGTTTCGAAAGAGCCATTAGTTGACCTAATAGGGAAACCCGACTTGGACCCTTCAACAGATTATAGGGCCTTAGGGTCTCGGACAATGGTCGCCTGTGATGTTCCGTTATGTGCAACTATGGGGAAATCCATTATGGCAAGAGGCGGAAATGCTGCTGACGCTGCTATCACCGTTGCTCTCTGTGTGGGAAGCGTAAACCTGCACTCATCTGGTATTGGTGGTGGAGGTTATATTGTATCGTTGAACAGGAATGCTACCACGCCCCAAATTAGTGTTGATGCAAGGGAAATGGCTCCTGCAAAAGCCTTCAAGGAAATGTACAATTCTCATCTTGTGCTTTCGAAGGTCGGAGGTCTCGCCATCGCTACTCCCGGTGAATTAAAGGGTCTTGAAGAGCTTTACAAGTACCACAGCTCAGGGAATTTGAGTTGGTATCAGCTTATTGAGCCTGTAATCAACTTAAATCGCGAAGGATTCGTATGTAGCAAGGTTTTCGAGACTGCCATTCGCATGCTTGTGGAGAAGGTGTTCCCCCTTGCTCCTCCGATAGCGGAAAGTTGGGACTTTATTTATAAGGACGACGAGAAGACGGATTTTATTAAGGAAGGTGACCTTATTAGACGACCCAAACTCGCAGACACTTTAGAATTGATTGCACTTAATGGATCGTCGGCAGTTTTCTACGATCCAGAGGGCCCTATTGTGCCATACTTGATACAGCAATCAGATAGACTTGGTGGCATAATTACCAAAAAGGATTTTAAGGCATATGAAGCCAAGACCGAAGAGCCATTGTCGGTAAATTTGACAATTGAAGGCAAACCGCATCAATTCATAACCTCTTCAGGCGCATCTTCGGGTTTAGCTTTGTTGGCGGGATTGAACTTCCATAGCGAGACATTCAAGAAGGGAGATTCCGACTTGCTTAAGACACATAAGCTCATTGAAAGCATGAAATGGATTGCTTCTGCTCGGTCACATTTCGGGGACTTTGGACTTCATAGATCCAATGAGACTTTTAGAAGGACTTTGATAAACACTTATGGCTCCAAGGATTGGGCTAGAAGTGTCTTAGACGCTGGTAAGTATTCAGACAGCCATACGTTCCCATGGAAACACTATGAACCTGAATACGAACTCACAGAACCTCATGGCACGACACATTTTTCAGTTGTAGACGGGGATGGACATGCAGTTGCAATGACCAGTACTGTCAATTTATTATTTGGATCAATGGTTTACGACAACAAGACAGGAGTCATTCTTAACAACGAAATGGACGATTTTCTGATTCCTCAAACCTCCAATGCATTTAACTTGACTCCTTCGATATATAACTTCATCGAACCATATAAGAGACCACTTCTGTCAATGTCGCCAACCATAATTTCAACAGAAGGTCCAAATGGAAAGGTTTGGCCTAAGGTAATAATTGGAGCTGCCGGTGGCTCCAGAATTACCACTGCAGTATTCCATTGTATTGTTCGGGTTTTGTATGATAAGTTGAGTATGTTGCAGGCGATAGCATTTCCTCGCGTACACCATCAGCTTATTCCCGAATTTGTTATGGTGGAAGACACTGACATATTTTCCGAAGAGCACGAGAAGTTCGGCACGGAATCAATTATGGACCAGATGAAGGAAATGGACCATGATTTCTACCAGAGCGGCTCATTGACGTCAATGAACGGAATTGCTAGAGTGGATGATGAAAATTCATTTATGTGGGAAGGAGTAGGAGACCACTGGCGTAAAAGAGGTGGCGCCGATGGTTACTAGATTATTAATGAATTATGGCCCAATTAAATTTTTCTATTTAGTTCTACATATTCTTGATTCATAGAAAAATAATTCACCATTGTGTTTGTGACGTAATTAACCGCTGCCGTAGTTCCCGGATACTCATGCCGTATCAGGACTACTAACAGACGCTCATATAGGAAAATCCATAAAATAACATAAGAATGGGATGAAAATATAAGGTTATTGCTCAGCCTAAACTATAAACTTAATCGCCAACCGGATATCCGATGGCCTTGAGATCGCTTATCTCGGAGTGCTACTTTCGTGAAAATTAAATCACCCCACAAAAAAAGCTTAACACCGAAAAGTGGCGCCCCACAAAATATAGTAAGCACTCCGAGACTTCGCGCAGAGTCCGATCCAATCACCGTTGGCGGATGACCGGAGTATGCAGTAGTGTGTATAGGTTCAACTACCCCGGACATTAGCGGTATAAAGGGAGACATTAAAACATATAAAAATCTTTGAATAATTTGTTGATCTACTAACCTTCAGTATATGGCACCCATCTTCAGGACTCTTGCTTAAACATTCTGTCAAAAGTACTCCTATAACCCCACGGTTCGCCCTATATTGATCCCCCACTTAATCGTTCCACATCCAACTTCCCCGGTTTCCCGGCTTATTTATTGAATTACTATTTATTAAGCAACCTATATTTATTTGATGACTTTTCAGTACCAAGAAGGACTTCAAAAGCTTCCCATTCCTGACTTAGAGGAAACATGTATGAATTATCTCAAGGTTCTTCAACCTCTTCAAAGTGAAAAAGAGCACGAGACTACCAAATTGGCGGTGGAAAAATTCCTCAAAGACGGTTCTGGAAAATATTTGGACTCACAGCTCCGGAAGTATAGTGAGAGCAGAAACTCGTATATTGAGCAGTTTTGGTATGACTCTTACTTAAACTACGATTCACCAGTGGTTTTGAACTTGAATCCTTTCTTTCTTTTGGAAGACGATCCGTTCAACAATGAAACCATGTCATTGAACCCTCAAGTCAAGAGAGCCGCCTCCTTGACCTTGTCTTCATTGAAGTTCATCAGAGCTCTCAAAAATGAGACGCTTCCTGTCGATATGTTGAGAAACAAACAGCCTTTGTGCATGTATCAGTATACTAAATTATTCGGTGCATCAAGAATCCCAACTGATGATGGATGCATTATGCAAACCGATATAAACTCAAATCACATTGTGGTGATGTCAAAGTCTCAATTCTATTGGTTTGACGTGTTGGATCAGAACAATGACTTGATCATGTCAGAACTGGACTTGGCCATGGTATTCTCATCTATCATTCAGGATTCCCTCAGCACCTCTATTAGCGAAATTGCGAAATCTTCGTTTGGTGTTTTAACTACCGAGAACAGGAGAATTTGGGCTAAGATCCGGAACTCAAAGACCATTAAAAACAATGCCAACAACAGCGAAATCTTGTCTATCATTGACTCAGCTTTGTTCGTCCTTTGCTTGGACGATATTAAGCTCCATGACTTAGCTGACTTAGCTAAGAACATGCTTTGTGGTCTCTCAATTTTGGAGAAGGGAGTTCAAGTGGGCACATGTACTAATAGATGGTATGATAAACTTCAAATCATTGTCACGCAAAACGGTAAGGCGGGTATTAATTTTGAGCACACCGGAGTCGATGGCCATACTGTATTGCGATTTGCAAGTGATATCTATACTGACTCTATCTTGTCTTTCGCGAGCTCAATTAATGGTAACTCTCCTTCTCTTTGGGTCGAAGATAAAGTCAAAACAACCGCAAAACCTCAGGACAACTTAGTAACTGTCCCTAGAAAATTGGAATGGGATTTGACTCCTGATTTGTCTCTAGCTCTTCGTTTTGGTGAGACGAGGTTGTCTGATCTTATCAATCAGAATGAATTCAAAGTTCTCGAGTTCAAGAATTATGGATCATCAACTATCAAGAAGATGAAATATTCGCCGGATGCATTCGTTCAGATGGCATTCCAGGCTACCTATTATGCACTTTATGGTAAAGTCGAATGTACTTATGAACCAGCTATGACCAAACAGTTTTACCACGGAAGAACTGAAGCTGTGAGGACTGTTTCCACAGAATCTAACCTATTCGTTAGAAAGTTCTTTGATCAAAACGTTTCTACTAAAGAGAAGTTAACTTACTTATCTGAGGCATGCAAACTGCACTCCCAACAAACTAGACAATGTTCTGAGGGTAAGGGTGTGGACAGGCACTTGTACGCTTTGTTCTGCATTTGGAAGCGGTATGTTGACTCAGAGGCCCAAGGATTGTCTCAGGAGCAAGAACAAATTATTGAAAAGTTCAACTCTACTCAGATGAACAACACCGATACAATCACTTCAGATATGCAACGTGCTTCCATTGGCACCTTAGTTGAAGACGACAACGAAACGTCGTCCGACAATACTATTGTCAACCAGGGTACCGATGAGGCTACTGACTTAAAGAACTTGCCAAGTATTTTTGGTGACGCTGGTTGGGATAAACTTAACAACACCATCATTTCAACTTCGAACTGCGGTAACCCAGCGTTGAGACTCTTTGGGTTTGGTCCCGTGTCAGCCAATGGATTTGGTTTAGCTTATATTATTAAGGACGACTCCGTTTCGATCTGTGCTGCTTCCAAGCATAGACAAACTGAGAGATTCTTGGTCACCCTTGAGTCTTACTTTAACGAAATCTATCGCTTGTTTAAGGAGTCAACTGATGTTTCTACGAAGGTTCTGGTAGAAGATTCGATTACCAAGGACGTTCCTGCTAGTATTCTGAAGATCGGTGCTCCTCAGGCTCGCAAGGTAAGCTCGTTATCGACTTTGTTGGGTGGTTACGGTTATTTCGACATGGGTGAAGAAGACATTAAATCTAGAGGACCAAGCCCTGAACCTCCATTCCTAAACCGTAGTTATAGTGGATTCTCTGTGCGTGAGATTGGAAAGAAGTTGCGTCTCTCCGAATACTGAAGTCCCTCTTATTTATTAACACTATTTATATATCCTATTTATTCCTTATTGTCATGTTATCATTAACTTTATTCTCTAAGCTATCTTAAAGTCTCTTACTTAGTCTATATTCCGAATGAACCTTGGTTAAACTCGGCTCTAAGATTAGCCTTATTAGGTTTGTTATTCTTGTTGATTCTATGGCCTTGGGGCATGCCCATCATAGCAACATCACCAGCAGTAGTCCTATGTGGTCGATGATGTTGCTGAGGACCCCCAGGAGGCATTGGATGCCTATATTGTCTATGACCTTGAGAATTTGGCAGGTTGCTATACTGACCAGGAGGTGGTTGAGAATAATTTTGTTGCGGCGGTTGGTTATAACTGTATTGCTGATACTGCCCAGGTGGTTGCATTGGTGGCTGTGAAGTTGGTGAATATTGCGGTTGTGTATTATACTGCTGTGGATGAGGCGCATTTTGATAATTCATTTGTTGAGAGTATCCCATGTTAGGAGAACCACCTGGGTTAGCGCTCGAATGTGGATGCAAATGAATAGGCAGTGGCAGTTGTCTTTGTGCATAACCTTGCGGGGCTCCCATTTCAGGCTGCACTTGCAGCTGGGGGGACATTTGATGTTGGGGCATCGACTGAGGTTGTTGTAGATTCTGTGGAGGTATTTGTGAGAGCATCGGTGGATTCGTTTGAGAAACCATCTGAGGTCCCAGTTGGGGCTGAGGAGTGACTGGTGAGGTCTGGGGCATGATGTTACAATTCATTTGGGGATTTGGCTGCATTTGATTCTGGTTCAATTGCGGGCTAGATTGGCCATGAATATACTGACCGTTGGGTAGCTGTTGTGGCTGTTGCTGGTATGGTGTTTGCTGTTGATTATGGTGGTTGTGATGCTGTTGATGCTGGGGAGCTGCAACCGGCGGTGGCTGTTGCTGAGGTTGATGATGTGGTACCTGCAAGTGATTTTGGTTCATATAATTCCCGTCCAGTGCCATTACTGGCTGCTGACGAAATTGTTGGCCACTAGGAGGATGAGCAGTATAAGAAGGAGAAACTGGTTGAGGACTGGATCCATGGTGTTGAGGATTAGGCTGTGTGTGGCCATTGTTTGACGCATATTGGGGTACTGGCGAGACCGACGGAGTAGAGCCATTATTACGGGGCCGCAAATGTTCTGGGGTCCTGGCTTGCCTACGATCGACTAATTGTTTCTCTGACTTAGGCGGCACTGGCGGCTGTGGTGCGGGAATAGCACTATGCATTACTTGAACATCAGGAGTTGACGCTCCCTGAACAGATATTGAGCCTTGCTGGTCCGGATGCATCACTCCCATTTCATGTGATGGAATTCCTTGTCCAACTTCAGTGGTATCTTCTACTAACTTCTCCTTCTTTTTCTTCTTTTTCTTCTTTTCTTTGACAGCGCCGCTTGCTCCTTCCGGGGTCATTGGCGGCATCATTGGAAAGTATCCCACCGAAAGATCTTCTGAATTAGGAGCAACGTTCGGCGGTGGTCCAGGAGGAAGCATTCCAAATGGAAACATGTTCGGATCGAATGGCGGCAAGTCTTCCTTCTTCTTCGATCTTCTCTTCTTCTTTTTCTTTTTCTCTTTTGATCCTGGACTGCCAGGTTCTTCAGTAGGAGCTTGGAGCGAAGGTATATTGTCTGGATTTAAGCCATTAATGGGGTATTGATTCTCTGTTTCTTTTTGCACACCCGGTGTGTTCGTTGATCTTAAATTATCTTGAGGATCCTGACTACCGACTTGTGAGTTGTTAATCATAGATACTCCGGGTACAATATAGTTTTCAAATGGCTCTTCAGGCTTCTTCTCAGTTTCCTCATTTGGCATGATATAGTTCTCATATGGTTCTACATAACCCGATGACATTTGTTGGTTGAACTCATTTTGCTGCGTTAGAGGTGAAGCCATAGGTTGTTGCCGAGGTACTTCCAAGCCTTGAGCTGCTCGCAGATTAATTGGCAGAGGAGACTGTGACTGAGAGTTTCCCTGGACATATTGTGGGGTATGTTGTGGCATTGGTGCCTGCTGAGGCAATTGGGGAGAATAAATAGGTTGTGGTGACCCGTTTTGATAGTGCGGTCCTACGGGACTAGGAGACACCAGCAGAGCGTGTTCCTGTGGTTGCAGGTACGCTGGTGAAGATGCGGCTATTGGAGTCGGAGGTAGCCGTCGTTCGGGAGATTGTGAACGAGACGGCGTTTGCCCAGCGGTCCTAGAAGACCTATCCTCCTCAATATCGGGAGGAGGAGGCCTATGTCTCTGTTTCTTTTGCTTTAAACGTTTAGATGTCTGGTTGATCTCTAACTTATTTTGAAGCTCATCTGCTACGTCCTCGTCCGAGTCATTCAAAGTCTCCAAATATTTCTTGTAGTCATTGAGCTCGTCACCTTGGACCATGCTTGGATAAATATAATCACTGGAGGTTGATTTATCATTAGATTCTAAATCGTCTGCACTACGGTCAAAGTTATAGGTTGGCAAGGGACCGTCAGCTTCTTTCAGTGGAGGAGGAGGAGGAGGTAAGGGCATATTTTTGTGGCTTTCGTTCGATACTATTCGCTTCTCTTTTGGCGGGACCTCGGGCCTAGCATCAAATTTCTTAAGGTATTCGTTAGTTGACATTGTCTCCTCTGAAACTACTAGCCATTTATGATGGCCAAGGACCTCAGCCTCTGCAATGAGCGAGCGCCCGAAACTCTTCTTAATTGATGTATGTTGATCTGAACCCAATGAAGAAAGCCAAGTCCATATGTAATAATCCTGAAGAGATACGTCTTGAACAGACAATTCTGAATAAAGTGGGATGTCTTCTTCAACTTCTCCAGAGTATGGGGCCCATCCTGGAAAGAGCAGGAATTTAGAACCAACAGGTTCATCTGTCAAACGACTTAATACCCTCCTGGACTCTTCGCTGAATGAGCTGACTATATCGCTGGTTGAGGGTTTTTTGAAAATGCTTTTGAGGATGGTGTAATTTTCCACTGAAACGAATGAGTCTTTCTTGTCGAATTTAATAGTATGTCTAACCTTACTGAGAAGTTCATACGGCGTTTCGGATGGTCGAGTCGATTTTAATCGAATGCAAGGAATTTTAATCATGGATTTAGTGGAGTCATTGTTTGTGAGTGGAGGGTACGAATTGGAAATGAGTAATGACTGAAGTGTCTTCGGAAGTTTTAAAGTATCCATGTCATTTTCCGGAAGCATAGCTCTAAGGAATGAAAGCAACAAATGAAAAAGAGCATTGGAGCATTCTTTCCATTTTTCAAGTCCCTCAGTGAAGTTAGTTTCGTTGTCTATAGTTGCGTCATAAAATGCGGATTTGGTACGGTTCCTAGATGGATTGAATGCCCACAAGCTTGACATTTTGGCTATCTTTCGTCCGCTTAAATAGTTGTATTGAGAGTTGGAAGCGACACTGACAAGTAAGTCCAAAAAATCATACACAATGGATGCATGTGCTGGAGATGATAGGCATTTTGGCATGATACTTAAGAAAGCTGTTCGTGGAAAGCCGGCCTCTTCTTCCTTACGTTTGAACTCAAGATAAACATCCCAGCCTATGATTTCGTGGTTAGGGAGTCTACTCCATAAATATTTGAGAGCACATATCAAAGTAAACTCATCGTAGGTATTCACTATTGCCTTTATATTATTGTCAGATTCTAGTTCTCCACGGGGGAATATATCCAGCAAAAAACTCTCGAGTTTCCTATCATCTATTCGGGAGCGAAAGGGTAAAAATAAATGAGGGGTCTTCGTTCCTCGAAGTTTGAGTTCACCGGTGATTATATGGAATAGGCCTTTGAGATTCTTTCTGGTGAACACATCCGCGTCGATGGCCCTAGAGTCGTACCGGCTTCCGGGTCGGGAGCCTGGGAGGTTGGGAAGCTCTAACTTTTCCAACTGGTCCCTAGATACAACCATACTGTGGGGTGGCTACGTTCTCACTGATGTTTGTTGATCTGGTGCGCGATGGGTACACAGCCGGCGCGATTTAAAGTATTCAAAACTTTTGAGTGTATTCGCATGATTGCATAATGAGAAATGATATATAAAAGTTGTAGCTAAGCTAAGTCATCTACTAAGTAGACTGGTCTATAAAATGTGAAAAATGAATCAACAAATTTGAGAGATTATGTTTGCGATTGAGCCAACCCGACAAATCCTCTCTGATCTACAGCAAAGTTGGGTTGTTGTTGAAGTTGTTGTTGTCTTTGGCGCTGTTGTTGCTGCTGTTGTTCAGCTAACTGACCTAGATCCACCATACTATTGGCTGGTCTGAAACCATTCTGATACGCCGCTGGAGGCTGTCTAGCCATGTTTGCTAGGTTAGACATACTATTAATAGCCCGCAAATCACCTTGATTGTTTTCGGCTATTGTCCCAGAATGAAGGGCGGCCGCATTTGGAAGATCCGTAAGACTATGATGGCTAGAAATTGAAGCAGCATTAGGCTGGTTGAGCCCAGTGCTGGCTTCAGTTGTAACGGTTTCACTAGAATTTGTTTGTTGGACTCCATGAACTGGAGTGGTACCCACATTTGTAGGAGGAACGGATCCAGGAGCAGGGATTCCAGTTGCAGATGCACCACTGCTCAAATCGGCTTCTTGATTGTTCAATGTAGTAGGAATAGTAGTTGGCAACAGGGCCGTATTGACGCCACTATGAGATGTCATTTGAATCACATAGTTAGTATTTTGGATTAAAGTATTCAATTCATCAAATCCCCCCACACTTGCTGCCAACTTAGGGCAGTCCTTATGACCAATGACGACTCCACGGAGATTGACCAACTGGTCACGAATTTGAGTAATTTGTGAAGAAAGGTTCCGGTACCCAGAAGAATAGTAAGATAATTCTTCCTCCATCTTATTCATGAGTTGCTTCTTCCGCTTCCTACATTTAGAGGCGGCAACTCTGTTTCTCTCAAGGAACATCTTACGTTTCTCTTCTTCAGTCTGACCTTCAGTGCCACCAGCGCTTCCTGAAACCGAGTCGCTCTTTTGCAGCTTGGCCGGTTGCGACGAAGCGTTGCTCTCCAGCTTTCTCTTCTTTCCCTTATCGGCACTGGATTTTCGCTTCGGAGCTTCCTTTACCGGCTTTTCGTCTTGTGGCACGGGTGGCTGCTCAACTATAGTGTTGGGTGGTTGTACTTGATGTTGCCCTTGAGGGTCGTTTATTCTTTGAACAACTTGAGCCTGATTTTGTCCAGTTGGTGCTACGTCTTCTGCGTTGATTTGATTGTATCCCAATAAGGTTGATAACCCTGGAGTCATTGGATTGGCGAACATTCCTGCATTGTTCATGTATGAAACCAGATTGCCGATGTAGTTGGGATGGTTCACTCCACCTGGAGTTAGCCCTGATCTTAAGCTTGATTCGTTTGGCGTCAAACCTGAAGATCTCATGTTATTAACAAATTGATTGAACTGAGGGTTGGCTTCATGAAGGTCTTGACTTGCAGCTCCTTGTCCACCATTATGGGCTACAGCAGGGTTCACCTGGCCATTTGGAGGCACAGCTTGATTATTGGCATTGTTAGTCGCCTGACCATTATTAGTACCGGCTCCAGATCCTTCAGGGTGACTGGTTGCGCTCAACAAACTGTTCCATAAGTTGATGCCGGGCGTTCCCGGGTTCAGTATATGGCCGCTCATAGCCAATGGAGGAAGCTTTCGCCCACCAGGGGTGAGGAGAGGAGGCGTTATACCGGGAAGCTTTTGATTTGCAGAATCAACATTAGAAATATTTGGGATGTGAAGATCATGCTTGTTAGCCTGAAATTGGGCCCGAGCCTTGTTCTGGGTGCCATCTTTTTTGTCCGCAAACGATCTTTCAAACGGGTTGGGTTCCAACTCAAATGAGGTTTTCAGCTGTAGTTAGTATTTGTATTTTATGAAGGTGATCCAAAACTAAGGTTTAAGGATGGACATCTATGACGTAATGAGACGTTTGCCCTGAACGGTCCTGGTCAATAATACGATGATCGCTTAAAGTTCGCGTAAACAAGGCTCAAACTAGCTGCGCCAAGTTCAACGGATCATATCGCTACACCTCATATGTTTACTTACATCACTTGACATGGTTGCTGTGTTGACAAGCCCAAGTATGTTTTATTTAGGATAATAAAATTTGTGTTACGTCACTTACGGTACCGTTACACAAAATTGATTATGACTAAGCAGATCGGATAACGGCCCGCTCAAGACGGTTACCGTTGAAACCTAGTCTAATGTGTTCAAGTTACTTACAAATTATTAATTATCTCTCTCTGCTTCTCTCGCTCTTTCTCCTTGTCTTCTTGCTCCTTAATTATTTCCGGATGCTCCTTTACAATCTCCTTCTCTTGATCGTCAAGTGGTTTAGCCGCGGGTGCCGCCTGTGGAATATCTTTTGCAGCTACTGGCTTCGAATCTACCTCCGGCTGAGACTTGTACTGCCTTCTCCATCCAGTAGTGAATGGTTCAACCATCTCAAACTTAGGGAATGGATGAGCTTCTGTGTTGAAAACATACTTATCCAACGGAATTTTGTTTGAATCATCGAAAAGAAGATACAAATATTTGAGAGTCTCAGCGAACCAGAAAGATTCGAGATTATCTCTCTTCTTTGGTGGAATTGTAGTGACATCTTCAAGAGATGTGTAAGACACCTCCCCCTTCTCGTTGACAACTTTGGTGTGTTTAACAAAACTCTGGAAAATATCATAACCATATTGACGGTACTTCTCATCGCCTGTCAATCTATACAAGTAGAATAAAGACTCAACTGTTTCCGGACGTTGCAAGTTATGTCTGTCCAATTGCTTAATAAGGAAATCTGGTCTGTCTTTATCGTCGATATTGAATACTGCAATTTCCGGAGACAAACCGGTTGGGACATCATGGTACATGCGGTAACAAGTATAGGTTAGCTCCTTTCCAAGTTGGAAATCTGATTCCCGATCTTCGTTCCAAGTAGGAAGCCTTCTCGCTTCTTTGTAGGAAAGACCTTCAGTTGCACCAACTGCCAAGAGACCACCATAGAAGCATACCAAGTGATCCATCTTAGTACTCAAAGGTCCGCCAATACCACGTTCAAGCTCACCGATGAATGTCAATCCGCCCTTAGCAGTTTTGCCTACGAGATGCTTCTTAACACCAGCCACAGATTCGCGATACATCTGCCAATATATTTCTTCACCAGTTTGCAAATACTGCTTAAGAAGGTACTCGTAGTATGAATCACCACGAGAACCTAAGCGAATCAACTTGCCTTGGTATTTACCAGTATCAGGATCAACGTAAATAGGCACAAGACCATCTTCAGGATCATTTCTATCCAAGACTTCCATAATCTTTTCCGCTTTTTCCCAAAACATCTTTTCACCTGTGAGTTTGGCCAAGTATTTGAACTCCAATTGAAGAGTAGCAACTTCAGCAGTTGAAGATGCTCCGTTATCTACGTGATTCTTGATACCATGGCCACTTTCAAGATTCACTGAGGAGTATGGAAGTCCCGAAGGGCTGTCAAATCCTCCAATAAGGGCATTGGCTAAATCGACAGCCTTATCTAAATATAAATCGTCGTTCGTCAAATGATGCGCAGAGAGAAGACCACCTAACATACGGATGGTAGTCTCGAATACGTTTACCTCGTAATCAAAATGGTAATTTAATTCTTCTTTGACCCATTTTCTGGCCATCTGCAATTCATCATCCAATTCCATAAGAGCTAACGTATCAAGTGAATCGACGATCATCCATCCTAATGGACGCGGCCCCATATTCTCGCCAGTTTCAGAAATAGGATGGTACACATCGGAACCCCAACCATGTTTGGCATAAGATTGCCATGACTCTAAGAATACCTGTTTGACTTCTTCTTGACGAGACAGCCATGAGGTGGATGAAGAAAATGAATTATTCGATATGAAATACCATAGAAAGTATACCACCAAAGATGCTAAGAAACCTTTGAACAACATGACCACTTTTTTGGATCTTCTTGGAACTAAGATCGGTTTTTCTTTGTACAAAGGTAACCCAGCCGGCTTTGCCTTCCACTTAGGTCCCAATGTTGAACGTTGGAGTATACCCATAAGTAGAACGATGAATTTAGAGCTGTTTTTTTTTGTGTGCAGGGATCCAGTAGCCGGGCAAAGGAAATTTAGTTGATAAAACCCTATTTTGAACTGAAGTCAAAGCCATATACAAGACGGGATTAGTGTCACGGATTTGACAGTCATGACGTAGTTTTACTTAATTAACTGTAAAATTTGCAAATTTTGCATATTTTGCAGAAATCACTGAATTCCTAAATCCCTCTAAAAATTAACCACTTGCTGCGCATAGAATTATTTTCATTCGGGATTATTTAAACCCCAAACCACCAACCTAAAGCCCGAATATTTTCGATTACACTACTTCAAGGATACCGTATTCATCTATAGTGGTCAGCAACACTCTTTGAAGTCATGCATGTCATCCAATTCGATCTTGCGCTAGTAGCCATGTGAAAAATTGGATCAGCAGTGATGGTACGAAGCTAAACGATACAAGTTGCTACTGAGCAGCGAAAATAAATAACAAAATACCCTTTAAGGGTTGCCTAGACCATATATAATTGTTTGTTTATTGATTGCTTTATCTAGTGAGTAATTGGCCTTAATCTCTTGTTTCTGGAACCTCCGGCCGAAATCCAGACCCTGGCCTGCATATCGCATAACCAGGGTTGGCCCGTACATGCAGTTTCTACTGCCGGTCAACATAACCGATTTGACAGATGCAGGTGACTATAATTTATCAATTTTTATTTCCAACAACAGCTACTATTACGACCGGCGAGCATATGTGGATGCACTTTGGTTCCTATATATACCAAAGTTATAATCTACTATAAGGCTACTATATCATCATTCTGATTACCACTATTAAAATTTATTCATTTGTTTCATCCCAAGGCCTTTTATGGCGGGAATCATCCTCACTTTAGCCTACTTTTAACATCATCCACGGCAACAACGGTCCCGAATATTTATAACGAAAAAAGTTTCAATTATCCATCTGTTTTTTTTTTTCTATTGATTAATACTTATGACCACTCCTGAGACCATAATGACTAACCTGCCGCTGCCAGAGACCCACGAGAATCCGAACAAAAAGAAGGCTACTAGAACTGCGGTAGCCTGCAAGAGCTGCCACGGACTTAAGGTTAAATGCACCCCTGCTGACGAGAAGAACCCTACAGGTCCTTGTTTGCGTTGTTTCAATGCCAGAAGGAAGTGCGAGGTTGATTATTCTCAGACTCGAAAAAGAAAAAGAAGACATGATTTTACTCCGATGTCAGACTCATCTTCTGTGACCATCGATAGATTGAGCCATACTGATAGCTTCAAGTCTCAAGCTGATAGCCTAAACGAAATCATTACAAGACAAGAAGAAACCATTGCAACTCTAAAGGAACAAATTGCTGCACTCAAGAACGGAAGCGCTCCTATAAAAAGCCTTGACTCCAGTGCTACCCCGGGAAAATCGCCAAACGTAGCTGAAAACGGTTCCCTTAGTTTTGTGCTCAAGAGCGATCTCGAGCACGAACTTAATTTCCTTGCTCAATCTGTTTCTAATATCAACGATCTTGCTCATCAATTGAAGCAAACATCTGATCGTCGTAATATCCTTCTTGACGATAATCTCACTAAGGATGTAATATCACAAGGGTTATTAACGCCAGCTGAGGCTCAGAAGCGTATTGATTTGTATCTTTCAAGAGTTTACAGCAGACACCCATTAGTAGACATACCGTCCAATTTACCAGTCGAGGAATTTTCCAAACAACAACCATTCTTATTCAATTCTATAATGTCTGTTACTAACGCTATATATACTGAACCATTGCAATTGGATACTGCTCTTGCCATTGAAAACTCAGCGGTCATGAGCATTGCGATAGAAGTAATGGTGGTCGGTTCCAAATCGTTGGAGCTTATCAAGTCATTACTTGTGCTTTGTTTGTGGTACAATAACCCTGAAATGTTCAGAAACAGGAGATACCATATTCTTAATTTGATTTCAGTAACTTTGTTACACGACTTGGGGGTGGTAGCTCGACCAGCTTTCGGCGCTGAAGACAATAAAGTTTTCGGTGAGTCAGAAAACCCCGATGACATTGAATATCGCAGATTGGTAATGACTTTGTACACTACTACAGTTAGTTTTTGCTTGATTTTGAGAAGATCTATCTTTGTGAAGTGGACACCTTATGTCGAACATTGCTGCACCGATCTTGAAAGGAGTAACGATAAAGTGTGGCAGGAATTCGCTGTATTTTCAAGGCTCAACCATCAGCTAGACCGAATTCACAATGTTATTCATTCACCTGATATCAGTGATAAGAAATACAACCCATCGTACTATATTGTGCAAGAAATGCAAAAAGTTCTTAGTCTCATTAAAGACAAGCTTTCAAAAGATAACCATGTCTTCCTTGCCTACTATTATTCTGTGGAAGCTTATCTTCACGAACCAATTTTGAGTCAGGTTTTGATACATGATCCATCAAGTGGTTCAGAAGTTCAGTTGAACAACAACTCGATCAACCTTATTGCCAATTGTACTTGTGCCTGCCTTAACTCAATTGAACAGTTTATCAAAGTAAGTCCAGAGGAGCTTGCATGTATACCATTGTGTTATGCTTCTCGTATTATTTATACAGTGGGTATGCTTCTCAGACTTCGTTACTTGATTCTTTCTCTCCCTTCACATATAGAACGTGATTTAGTACCTCAACAAGCAATCACTATGATTCAACGGCTAAATCAAATATTTGACGAAGCGGCAGTAATTCATCCATTCAATCATTTCTTGAAGAAAACTAAACTTGTGTTACAGTTATTCATTCAAACTTATGTTAACCAAGTTCAAGAAATGCTTGGAAAGAATGGAAGTACACCACAAAATTTGAAACCTATGAACAAAAGAAAGGTGCCAGAAAGCAGTACATTGAGCCCATTTAAGAAGCCTCATTTGAATGGGCTTGGCTCAGAGTCTTCCTATCTGTCGCTGACACAAGTACCTATAGATTATCTATTATATGCTGCGTCATACAAAGAAAACAATCCTAACGCTTCGATACTAGATAAGAGGTTTACCAGCAGTCTCTCTCGAAGTGGGAGCGCTTCTTCTAGTCCCGCTGCCACCATGACAGAATCAGTTCCGCATCGAAATGATTATCCTCCGTCATTGAGAAGTCCGCTGGTTTTCCCTGATAGAGTGAATCCTGATCCATCGCTTGACAGTATTCCATTGTGTCTGCCGAAGCCAACAGTCGATGGAATTGCGATGCCTAAGTTTGCGAATCCCCAATCTCAATTGGAAGGGTCCCAATTGAACGATTCCTTATTCGCTCTTCATGACGAATTTTGGGGCGACCTATTGATGAATGACGCCAATAGGATCAATTTTACTAATGCTGGCCCCAGCTCTATCAACGACGAGGTTTTTTTTATGAATTAATGGTATATGTATGATAAGTTAGAACAAAATTATGTATGTAAGCTCTTCAATAGGTTGTAAGTTGATGCAGGAACCAAGTATTCTTTCATCATGCCTTCTCCAGAGGAAGAACGGCTGGCAGCCCCGGATAAATTCGGTATCTTAGACATACTCCGGATTATAAGTGGATTATTAGCAGTTAATGCATTATTGTCTTGGTGGTTTACTTCTTCCACAACATGGGGCTATGATGGGAAATGGATCAGTCCTCATTTCTTTTCATTTATGCTCTCTCGAAATTATGTTGATCTTTCCATAGAAGAGCTTGCTATGTTCAATGGCACCGACGAATCGTTGCCAATATATATCGGCATTAATGGTAGGGTATATGACGTCTCATTATCACCCCATATATATGGCCTGGGCGGCGCCTATGGTGAATTTGCCGGCAAAGATGCGGCTAGAGCTTGGGTAACTGGTTGCCTAGGCAAGAAGGATGAATTCACTTATGACTTAAGGGGCCTTGAAGATGACGAGGTCCAATTGGCCCTAACCGAATGGCAACGATTTTATGATAACCACGGTAAATATTGGTATGCGGGACAAGTAAGGCACGATGAACTAATTGGGGAACCACCGGGTCCTTGCGAACACGTACGCTATAGGGGTTACCTGAAAGGACAGTAATATACAAATTACTGAATATATTGCTTGTTCGACTCTCTATATATCGCATATTGCATAAATTATGTATGACGACTCGCGGCCAAGTCTAAGCTCGTCTGGAGAGTTTTCAATAATTCGTCCTTATCCTCCAAACCGACACTTATACGGATAATGTTTCTATCAATCTCCCATTGGGCAACCTCGTCTAACTCTTGATAATGAGCTAAAATTGCATATGGACATGCCAAAGTGAAATTGGTTCCTAATGAAGGTCCTTTATGAATGTTGACTTCATTAAAAAATTCGACGGCATCTTTAGGGTCTTTGAATACAAACGATAGCAAACCTCCATAGCCACCATTAGGAGTTCTAATGTCATCATAGTTGTCCTTAGATTCAGAAATCGATGGATAGTAAAGTTTAGAGATCAATGGACTTGCCTTGAGCAAGTTAACAGCCGCTAACGTAGTTTCGTTAATTTTTGCTGATCTTTCGGCAAAATCTCTTGAGTTCCGTTCCAAGAAAAGTGCATCACTTGCCCATAACAAATCTTCGAAGTCTTCCAGGAAGAAAGCTTTCAACTTCAGATAGAAAGGTGAAGCAGGATTGAGGACTAAAGAACCAGCCATTACGTTAGAGTCTCCGGAGAACACTTTTGTCAATGACGAAGCAACGATATCGGCGAACGGTAACACATGAATGTTGAGGAAGTTGCCAACGGTCTCATCAACGACCACGGCAAAATTGTGTTTATCGGCCATTCTGCGGATTCTCCTCAAGTTAGGCGTTTTCAATAACGGATTCGAAGGACACTCGCAGAAAAGCGCCATAATTTCTTTCCTTCCGCTGTCTAAGTCATCTTCTAATTCTTGCAAAGAATTCTCATCTCCAAAACCTAAAAAGTGAACTCCAGGGCCAAATTTTTTTAAGATATTTAGGGTATCCACATATGGGAAACCAAAGCAAACGGACTTTTTGTTTGGCAACGTATTCAAAAGAGCTCTATGAGCATTAAATATAGCTGCCATGCCTGATGGGTATAGGTAGACGTCAGTCTCACTCAAGTTTTTACCTCTTCTAGCCTTCTCCATTTCTTCTTGCTGATTATGCGAGATATCTAACTTACCACAGATTCTTCTTCGTAAGGCCAGTTTCGCTCCACTTGCAAACTTTAAATCCAACACCCTACCATACTTCTGATCAAGATAGATGTCTTGCTCAGCCAGATCGGTTTTGGAACCGGTCACTACCAGAGATGTTGATTTGTTCAGATGTGATCTTCCTTGCAAATCTTGATTCAGAAATGAAGATTGCGACAGCCGCACCAGCGAGCTTCTAGATAAGGCAGGAAAGAGTTGTTTTAAAACATATTCAGCCATTCTCGAACTGATTCCTTCACCTGAATGTTGCCAGTAGTTCTTTGCTAAACCGAATGAACTACTTGGGAAAAAAACAACGCCAATAGTTGATTCAATGATACTGGACTTTTCTTCTTCATCTATGGGTGGAGGAGTACTCAATTGGAGAACTCTAATTGGTATCTGATCCAGCGAATTGTCCTTCAAAAATTGCCTACATCGCTTAGCAACGTTATAAGATGGGAATATCATACACTTTTCCCCGTCTCGACCGTACTTTGCCTGGAGGTTTTCGGCAAGTTCTCGGATCATGGCATGAATGAAAAATCTAGGATAACCAGAATTCATTTTGCTCACAACCCACTCCTCGCCCTCTTCATAGCCTACAGTGGCCTCCCACGTTGGTAAGGTTACACTAACGGCATGTGGCGTGTTGTGGGGTATAGGGGCCCCAACGACTTGAGATGGCATTTATGACTGTGCTCTTCAGTATGACTAAATCGGGTTCGACGTCATGCAGGACTACATAAAGATAGATAACGATTTAGTATATTATGGATACAACTAGCCCGTAGAGCTATGTAATGCCGGATTATATATAGTAGAAATATGATTTTAGGACATTCAGGACTTAATACAGTTGACAGAACCTTCCTTTAAACGGGCAATATCAGCTTGGGTGGTACCGTTCTGAGTGACTTTGCCATTAGAGTCAGCAGATGCAGATTCGCTGGAAGCCGGAGCCGCCTTACGATTGTGTTGCATGTGGGATTGGACCAAGTGACCAGCAGCCAATGCAGAACAAAGAGAGAGCTCAGCAGCAAGAACGGCAGAAGCAACGATTCTCGCCAATTGGCGGGCATTTTCACCAGGGTTAGTAGCGTGAGGACCTCTAACTTCTAACAAATCCAACATAGCAGCTTGTGGTTCCAAGATGGTTCCTCCTCCAATAGTTCCAACTTCAATAGAAGGCATAGAAACGGAAATCAGAAGATCACCATCTACATTATTAATCAATGTAATACAGTTCGAAGACTCAACGTTTTGAGCAGGATCTTGACCGCAAGCCAAGAACACAGCAGTTACCAAGTTAGCAGCATGAGCATTGAAACCACCAATTGATCCAGCCATAGCAGAACCAACCAAATTCTTACTCACGTTAAGTTCAACCAAGGCATCGACATCCGATTTGAGCACTTTTTTAACGACATCGGCAGGAATTCTGGCTTCGGCAACTACAGACTTACCTCTTCCCTCAATCCAGTTGATCGCAGCAGGCTTCTTGTCTGTACAATAGTTACCAGATACAGAGATCACCTCCATATCTGACCAGCCACATTCTTCCACCATGTACTTAAGGGAGTACTCAACACCCTTAGAAATCATGTTCATACCCATAGCATCACCAGTGGTAGTTCTGAAACGGATAAACAATAAAGTTCCAGCAATAGCAGTATGGATGTGCTGCAAACGAGCAAATCTTGAAGTAGAATTAAATGCCTTCTTGATAGTCTTTTGTCCCTTCTCGGAATCTAACCACATTTTCGCGGCTCCAGCACGCATTAAGGTTGGGAAAGATACACAAGGACCACGGGTCATTCCATCTTGAGTCAACACGGTTTGAACTCCTCCACCAGCATTGATTGCCTTACAGCCTCTCATGGTAGAAGCAACTAAACAACCTTCGGTGGTGGCCATAGGAATATGGTACAGTTTTCCATCAATCATTAATGGTCCGGCAACTCCCACTGGGATAGGCATGTAACCAATTACGTTTTCACAGCAAGCTCCAAACACACGGTCATAATCGTAGTGTTGGTATGGTAATCTCTCTGACTCTAAAGCAGGAGCACCAGCTAACTTAGCAATTGCCAAGCGCCTAACAAGAACAGCACGAGTGTTGTTTTCAAGCTGTTTTTCTAAAGCGTAGAGAGGTAACTTTCCAGAAACCACGAGCGAAGTAATTTCGGAGTCGGCTAAGGTCTTAGTACCTCCCCGTTTCATGATGCTAACGAGCTCTTCAGTAGTTCTTGGGTTCTTGGGGGCAATTGTCAATTCAGTAGAAGAATCGGACTCAGAATCGACTTCCTTAATCAGCTCTCTGGTACCCTTTGAAAAACTTTTCTCAAAGAATTGAACCACAGAAGATCTTCTCTTGTCTTTACCATCATTCTTGCTGGAGATTTCATTTTCAATGAACTTGTTGGTAGCAGTGACGTGAACTCTAGAAGCATTCAAGAAGTAGGCATTGGTCACAATTGAAATAATAAATCCAAGTAATAAGAATTTCAGGATCAAGTTATCTTTAATAGCCATGCTAATTTTTTCGAGAATAAGCCAAATGAAATCTTCGGTACGAACAAAGATACCCATTGGCATGAACAATCTTTGCGACAACACAGTAACAATAGCGCCATTGGAACCTACCTTAATGTGGCTAGCAGCAGCCTTCGAAAGCTCATGGGCTTCAGTAAAGAAGTGCAGATCGTTTACTTCGGAAGTGTAAATCCAGTGACTACCCAAAGAGAACGCATGGAAACCGAAAATTGCAACCATAACGATAACTTTAATAGATACGGAACGAGACTTAAACATTGAATCTTGATCTGGAAAGTCAATATGAGAGTTCTGAGCAGCAACAGATTGAGCCACCAAGCTTGAAACGCCATCGTCCTCAAGGGCCTGTTGCAAATCCTTTGTTCGACGAGCACGGCTAATTTCAACCTTCAAAGCAAGGATTGACGAATAGAAAGTGTAGATCAAAAGCAAGTCGAATCCGAGAATGAACGAACCAAGAATGCAGAAGTTTCTAAGACCTTCAAGATGAGAAGCGTAGGCGGCACAGGTGAGCATAGCTCCAATGACCACAACATGGTCTCTCAATAAGCTAACGGTGTGAGATGAGATGGCATTGGCGACAATACTTCTGGCGTCCATCTGCGATGCAGCCGCCTTCAGGACAGTGGAAGCGATGGAAACTTTGTGCTTGAAACCAATAATTGCAACCAAGAAAGGAATGCCCTCAGATAACGACACCAAGGGTACTTTAGCATCCAATAAACGAGTAGTAGTAACTAAAGCGAAAAGGAAAGCAAAAGTAGATGAAACGATGGTCGAAAAAGCTAAACGAAAGTTTGAACCAATCTGCTTCATGTCGTAGAATACCCTAATGAGAGTGTACCACATGGCAATATAAGCTACAGTAATTAAACCGATGTCGAAGGTCTCGGCTCCTCTTATGGTGTCGCGGAGTTTTTGGAACCCAATGCGTAAGTAATCGTGATATTTGGAAATACGATTGTTGTTTCTGGCTCTCCAGGTGATACCGCCAACAGAGACCTTGTCAACCTTTTGCAAGATTTCCTCGACATTCTCACCCTGGGTGATCAAAAGACGTTCGTTGTCGTGACTTCCTTGAATAATACCTTCGATGGTTGGCATGGCGTCAGCATGCAATCTGCTGAATCGGAGTGGAGTTACCGTGTAGTGATCAGCTCGAGGATAAGCGGAGATGTCATCCACCTGGACCCATTTGTTGTAGTCTGATGAGCCTGGTGGATGATAGAAGTGACCGGATGATGCTTGGGAATTAAAATTTTCGGGAACATATTCATCTACGACTGCTAAGTACGCAGCAGATGCCAAAAGAGAGGTGACGATTATGAAATGAATAGGATACTGTGCCGACTTTCTGGCCAATCCACTGGTGACAGTGGTAAATGTCTGTAGCATTATGAGGCCCGATTTTCTCCAGTATGATAACAATTCACCTGGAATTCGATTTGTACTTTGAATCAGTCAAATTATTCATTTTTTGGGCGCGGTCGTATAGGCAGAGATGAGGTGTTCGGGTGCAATGCCATACGATACAGTTGCAACCGAAACATACAGCGTGGATGACTTTACCAGTGGCGGAGTGTAGGTTGCTATAGAGGGACATATAGCCACCAGAAGTGGGATTAGAATACTTGTGTATACATTAGAAAAAAAATATTCGAGTTTTCACTGGAAGGAAGCTTTTATAGGACGCGTCTTCATCTTTATACTTATTGGTCGAACCAGATGTCTATTCAATTTTTTTTACAATGCTTATTTAAGAGAAACTAACTTGATATCAAAAGTAAGCTCCGAGTTGGCTGGAATACCTGGCAAAGCTTGGGATCCGTAACCCATCTTTGCAGGAATAATAACTCTTCTCTCACCACCAACGGCCATACCAGCAACACCCAAATCGAAACCCTTGATGCATTCACCCTTGCCCAATCCGAAAACAAATGGCTTACCAGAAGTGTTCTTGTCGAAAACCTTACCGTTCTTCAACTTACCAATGTATCTGATACCTACTTTGTTGTTGGTCTTGGCAGTAGGACCTTTACCGATCTTTCTGTCTTCAGTAACAACACCTCCAAGCAAAGTCTTAGTAGGGTATTTCTTGTCAGCCTTAGCATCAGACTTGTCCTCAACAGCCTTAGCATCTTGCTTAGCGGCCTTCTTGTTGTCTTTCTTGTCCGCCTTCTTGTCTTCGTTTTTAGTCAAGGTAGATCCAGTTGGACCTTGTTCCAACTCCTTGTTGAACTTAACAGACTTTTCTTTTGACTTCTTGGCTTTCTTTGGCTTCTCTTCTTGCTCTTCTTCTTCCTCTTCAGCTTTTCTCTTCTTGTCTTGCTTTACCAATTCTTCAATCTTGTTCTCAATGTCCGAAGCATCTTCCAAATCGTCTAAGTCGTAGTCTTGCTCCTCGAGGATCTCATCCTCATCTGGTGTCAAGTCGTATTCATCTTCGTCATCTTCGTCATCTTCGTCCTCATCGTAGTCATCCTCGGAGTCTTCATCAGCAGGATGCTCGATGTAGTTACCAGTTAAGTGGATTGGATACGAGCCAGTGACCACGAAGTAGACCTCTTCATCAGGGCTGATGGTCAAGTCAAGGGTTTGTTGGAATTGGACCTTTGGAGAAAGAGTACAAACAATGTACTCAGATACGTCGTCCTCGTCGTCAAGACCCTCTTCAGAGCTGTCACTGTCCTCATCGTCATCCTCGTCTTCTTCTTCTTCATCGTCCTCATCTTCAGCCAATTCCTTGACCTTCTTGCTCTTTGGCTTCTCCTGCTCCTCCTCGGAGTCCTCATCTAACTCATCTTCCTCGTCCTCCTCGCTATCTTCGTCTGAGAAGTCCTCCTCGTCGTCGTCAAGGAAACCCTTGGATCTCTTCAACAAACGAAGAGTAGATGGCTCATCCTTATCGTCAGCAGCCTCAGGGTCCACAGCAGCTAAAGTCAACCTAATGGTAATAGGGAAGTCTTCTTCAATAGCTGGAGCAGGGCTGAAAGGCTGAAGGGCCAAGTTGTAAGTGGAAATTGGGACTAAACCAGACATTCTTGATGTAAAGAAATGAGTTGCGATGAGGTCGATGAGCCCAGCATAATTTTTCAATACTGCATACAAAATTTTATATGGGACTACAAGGTGGGATGGTTAACGATTTACTGTATTAAGTATACACAAAGATACTGCCTCTAGGAGACGGGATGAAGAAGAAGCTTAGGGTCATGAGGTAATCTAAAACTTCAACAAGTGTGGCTTGTCACCGGACTTCAAGGAGAAGGAGGCAGACAAGTATTGCTTCAACAAAGGAGTCTTCTTGATAGCAGACAACAAGGCAGCATCGACAGACTTTTGGTCAGCAATTCTCTCTTGCTTGATTTCTTTCTTAGGTTGAGCCTCGTTGAAGAAGTCAGCCTCAGACTTCTTGGATCTTGGGGTCTTCTCTCTGGCGAAGTACTCAACGTTGAACTTAGAAACGTCAGCACCAGAAACGTCAACCTTGGTAGAAGTAGCAATGACGTAACGAGCGTTGACTCTTCTTAATGGGACACCGTTAACCTTGAATGGACCGGAAACCAACAAGGTGTTGTCCTCCAAGCTCTTGAGGTAGACAACTCTCTTTCCTCTGAATCTACCGGCCAACAAGATCAACACGGTACCTGGGACCAAAGAAGCTCTCAACTTCTGAGGACGAGCAGTCTTTCTGGTTTGCTTTGGGACTGGAGCGTCTTGAGATTCGTACCACTTTGGAGCCTATGTTAGTATTTGTGTTAAAAGAATAATATAGCATCAGCCAGGGCCAAGCTTATAAGGATTCAAAACCTGGGTTCGTATCGTTTTACTCATTTGAGATTTTGCAAATCTGAAACCAATCATTTCCAGTGCATCCCGAACCGACTAAACCAGCGGTCTTATAATCCATTATATCTCGTTTCCCCTCTCTATTGCTTCGAAATTGTGTTTTGGTACATACAATTTGACTCATTATTAACGTCGATGAATAGCTTCAATAAATTTTTTTCACTAGTTTTCACTTTTCGTGAGCACGCTCGCACTTAACTTTTGTGTAATTTTTCTGCCAAATTCTCCAGGGCTGAGCCCCTGAGTCACTAAAAGGGCACGTGAACAAAAAGGAACGCACACCATCCTGTATATATGAGAACAGAGATAAGGGTTCCTGCAGTTAGAGGAGTCCCTACGATAAGGTAATCAGTTATACATTTATCGATACAAATACCTCTTACTCTGATGTGACAACCTTGACATTCAAGACACCGTCACCAACATTCAATTGAAGGTTCTCGTTAATGTTAGTAAATGGTACCTCTGCTCTTCCTACCTCTACACTCTTACCAATTCTGTGATGTTCTCTAACCACGAAGATCAAAGATCCATCCGCATAAGCTTTGAATGGAAGAGATTCGCCCCACTTAAATAATCCTTGCTTGTCCAGCTTGGCCAGTCTCAGCTTATAAATATTTCTTTCCTTTTCTGGAGTCTTGCTAATCACTTTAACTTCTAAAGCTGACTTTTTGATACCCAGAGCTGAAATAATGGTGAAGCGACCAGCGCTGGCATCACTGCCCATGAAACTCAGCGACATACTCGTGTCAATAACACTACTCATGTCGGTTGTGCTGCTTTCATTGCGAAGGTGGCCACCAAGATCAGGTCTTTGAGGAGCAGGGAGATCTTCAGCATGAACATTCGGAACAGCCTTGACACTTGGGGGCTTCTGCTCATCAAACGACGGCATGTCGTCTTGCATCTCACTGGCGTACTTCTTGTTTGGCTTTTCTTCGGATGATCCCTTCTCTGAAGCGTCCTCGTACTCTGGTGTTCCGTAAGACTCATCTTGGTCTTGAGTTTCATCGTGCTCGTCAATCTTGTCATGGCCATTAGCCGTGTTCTTTTCGTGCTGAGCCTTCTGTTGTTTCTCTTGACCACTCTCACCACCTCTTTCATTTTCAGAGCTCTTCTTCTTACCAAAGCCCTTAACGAACATGCTTCCCTTAGTAAGCCCATCGGAAGCCAAACCGATTCCAGTACCAACGGCGTTACCAGCCAACCCAGCAGCTCCACCAACAATCTTAACTGGAGCAGCCGCAACAGAGCCCAAGTCGATTGGAAGGGCGTTCTTACTATTTAAAGTTGGCCTGATATATTCAGGCTTGAACGTAGCTCTTAAGTGCACAGTACCCTTGGTGTCCAATTGAACTGAGAATTGAGTAGACTCCAAGGGATCAATAGTAGATAAATCAACGTTAGCGCGGCCCATCAATCTATCATCATGTGTCAAGTCCCAATCGTAAACCTCAATTAGCAATATTTGTCTAGAACGAGACAACATCGGAAAGTCAACACCTTCATTCCAAATTGGGTCCAAAGTCTTTCTCTTCTTATCAGTCTTGTAAATTTGAACACCATCCAACTTGATAGCCACAAATGGATCAGATTTACCGTTGCTGTCAAGAGCATTCAAGCCTTCTCCGGTGAGAATATCAAGTTTCATATGACCAACATCCAAGATGGTATCTAATGGAGCCAATTTAACAGCAGAAGGAATAAATTCTACTCTAACAGTAATTTGATTTCTGTCATTAATCTGGAGCGGAATAGGTTTACCGTAAGCCCGTTTAAGGATTTCGATTGTCTCAAAGATTCTCTCGGCAAAGACATCTTTCTCATCATCGACTTCAGCTTTCTTCGATAGTCTGAAAATAAGCTTGGAATTAGGCAAATCTCTAACAAAACCCTCAGCATTTGAGGCAACAGTAATGCGCTTTCCTTCAATCTTTGGGGAAATACCAGATGGATAAGCTTGGTCATCGAACAAGGTGTGCACATACAAATCAGATGCTGCTAGTTTACCATCAAGTATGTGAATAACGACATTTCCAGTCCTGTACTTGATGCTCTTTTCTAATGGAATGTCAAGCTTATCAGGTTCAGGTAAATTATCTTCGCCCACATCGACCCATTCATACTCGTCCGGATGGGCTTTGTATAACTTTTCTTGTCTAGCAAGAGTCTCTTCCTCATCCTTTCTAATTTTCTCCAAATGCTTGTGGTACGATTCCTTGTTTTCCTTCTGGGAAAGGGTGTACACAGGTAATGTAGGTACAAAGGAAACAGAATACGTAAGAATACCCTTTTGTTGGCCTTCGAATAAGACTGGCTGTTCAAGTATTTCCTTGGAGCCATCATAGCCTAAGAAATAGCCTTGCTCATTCTTCTTTAAAAACTCATTTACGTTCACGGCAATACTACCAAGATTTCTGTCTTTTCCATCAGCCTCAGCATCCATAACTTGAACCATCAAATGTTGATGCTCAGTAGCCACAGGGAAGAAGTAAACAGCATTCCAAGCCGGATCAGTAGTTTCGGCGATGGTGACCGTCTTAGCTTTCAACTTACCATTCATAATAACTCTAGCATAAGGATCAACCTTACCAACTGATTCTAAATTGATAAGATTCTTGGCGCCTCTGATATGCAATCTGATACCACCAATAGATGCATTGAACTGAGTGTCGACAACATCAGTACCACCCATTCCAACAGGCTTCCAGCCGGCAGAAATACTGACTTGAGTACGAGGACCGCCTGCTTTAACAGGAGGGCAGGTAATCCATTTTTGGCCTCTGGAGGTTTCAAAAATCAAGTCTTGAAGATTGGCATCTAATTTACCCACTATTGTGTCTTCTGCAGAATCTTTTATCAAAACTTGTACTTGAGTTTGGCTCTGTTGAGTAATCAAACTCTCGAATGACTGGTTCCATGAAGGCTCATTCGTTTGTCTCAAATGACGACAAGTCTTAGTCAACTCATTATTGACATAAATCTCGGCGTATGGGTTCAATATACCAACGACGGTCTCTCTGATATCCAAATCCTTGGCACCATGAAGATTCAACTTAAGAATACCAACTTCAGACTCAGTGTCTGCGACCTTAGTTCCGTCCTGTAAGACAGCTGGAGGCAAAGATGGGAAGTAACGAAGATCAAATTCAACTTTGCCTACAGTCTTACCACCCTCGGTAATGTTCTTGACGATATCGGTCTGAATTTCCTTCTGGAGTAAATCACCAAGAGGGAAATCAACATTACCAATTAATGTATCTTCAGGCTTATCTTTAGCAAAATCAAATACATTGAACGTAAGATTGTTACCAGTCAATTTATTGACCAAAATGTGTTTAGTTTCAGCAAAAACTGGATCGCTAATGTTCTTCTTTATTTTTGTCTTCTCGCTGATATCACCGTTTGCCAGAAGTTTAAGCTCGACGTAAGGGTTTAACTGATCGGTTTCAGAACCGCCACTCTTTCTCAACTTGTGACATTGCTTTACAGTAACGGCAATGACACCAATTGAGTCATTAGATTGTTGCTGCATCAATTCCTCAACATCTATATCTAACGAATTGGGAGCATATAACATAGGTCTCAAAGTAGAGTGGATTAAACCATTAACAAACGACGACAAACCTGGGATAAAAGTCATGATATCAAGACCTAAAGTATCACCTCCGATTGGTTTTAAAGCATAATCAATAACAGGAGCTTCCAAAAACTGGATGGATACAGTCTTAAGATGAGGAAAGTTGTCCATAAGTTTTAACTTAATATTCATTCTTCCGGTGAAGGACTGATCCTCAACCAAGATAGGAAGAGACTTCTTGATGAATGCCTTACCAACAGTAACACCTAAGGCTACCTTGGGGTTAATCTTCTTCTTAATCTCGTTCTTAGTCATGTCATCAGTGTCATTTGGGGTGAATGAAAAAGCCCAGTCCATTTCAATATGGTCTTGACCCTTCATAGTGTAGGACTTGATGCTATCCACTCTAGGAGCCTTAGATCCCAAAGTAAATTCATCCAATGACAAAGCCTCAATTCCGAAGCCCGGAGCCTGGTCCTTCAAGACCTCATTAGCCTGATACATGACTTGAGCAGATAAGGCAGGCATGTAAATGACCCAGAACTTATCCAAGAACGAATTTAACCATTCCATGGTCTCAAGCTGCTTTTCAAGTCTATTGCTAGCACTAATTCTTGTCATATCATCACGAATGTCACGATTCATTCTCCGAAACTCCGTACGGTATACCGAGGCCGTGAATACGAAAACAAATCCTAATGAAAGGATACCCCATCCCCACTTGGCTAAAAGCCATGAGAAGAAACAAGTTCCAATCATTAATGAGGTGTTATAGTACCAGTCACCGTAAAAATGATCAATGACATATGCCTCAATTTGTTTCATCAAACTAAGCATTTTCTTCTTATCAGCAATCGAATCAGATTCCCAATATCCTACATTCTCCCAAGAAAAAGTGGTCAGTTCTCTTATGCTGGTCTTTTTAGGAGGTACATTCACATCTTTGCTATGCTTCGTTCCTGCAACAGGTGCACTGGTTGTTGTGTCGTTGACTTGTGCCTTTCTGTTGAAGTCCTTGACATCGTCGATGTTTCCTGAACTTCCTCCTTGAGGAGCGTATTTAGGAACGTCTCTGTCCTGAAAGTTAGTATAGTGTCAATTGATAGCACAGATAGCTATTTCGTCAAGTTCCACACAAAATTGTGCCTTGCATGGCCGTAATTAAATGACAGATAGATGGTTCGTGGGGATCCTTAGATGTCGGGCGACTCCTATTAAGAATTCAGCGCACATAACGACAATTGACCAAAACGAAGAATCAAATCATTATAACGAGTGGCTCCTACTTCAGTGTCAAGTATACATACCTTAGCACCCATGATAGATGTTGTGCTCTAGGTGCTAGTTGAGTTCCGGAAGCAAGCGAAGTTCAAATTTCAAGTGCGAGTGTTGTGTGCAGTTGTACCTGAAATTAAAACAATAGAGAATGAAGAACGAACCGCAATCAGGTTTCGCGTACAAGAAAATGGAAAAGTATATAGGCCGTATTTGTGGGATTACCTCAACAGTGTAGAAGGCTACTACCAATTCCAACGATCTCCGTGTCATAAGCAAGCTGTTATCGTTATCTATGGAAGCCACATATAGATTAAATTATCATAGTTCATCTATGTACAGGAGACTACGTACCGAACATTTGCTCAACTTGACAGAAGTAATTCGAATACCCGAATTATAGCCCCCGTCGGAATTACATAAGCTGAGTTCAAGCCGTTAGAAATTTTTTCTAGCAGTAGAAGAGGCTGGGGCTACAGGCAACTACAGAGTTTTGTTCATTTCTGATGTAACAGGATTAATATAGTAGTGATAAAAAAAATTTACAAAGTCCTGAACGACTATAATTATCATCTTATATGTATTACTAACAGTGCTACTTAGACGGTGTCCAAGACAACATCCTTGAAACCAGAAGAAACCTTCTTACCCTTCTCTTCGGTAGCACCTTCGCCGTGCAAGGACATCAAGTTACCCAAGTCAAACTTTGGTTGCTTCAACAACTTAACTTTTCTGATGTGAACGTTTTGTAATGGGAAAATAGTTTGGGTGGACTTCTCAATCTCACGGCCAATAACCTCAGGGATCAACTTTTGGGTCAACTGGGCCAAGGTGGAGTTGGAGACCTCTCTTTGCATAATCTCCATCATCTTCTTTCTGATTTCTCTCAACTTGGAGCTTTGAGCGTAGGTGGTCTTCTTAACCTGGTTAGGTTGTCTCTTGGTGAAAGCAATAGCAAACACTCTCAAGTAGTAGTCGTCGGCGGTCTTGACGGTGACGTTAGCCTCGACCAAAGATTGCCACTTTCTGACCAAAGATCTTAACTTGTCGGTGGTGAAGTCAATGCCGTGGAAGTTGGTCAACAAGTTCTTACCTTGAACCTCGTCAACTCTCAACTTAACCTTTCTGTGAGCATGGTCCTCAGAGCCTTGCAAGTCAGCCAAGTTGATCTCGACAACACGACCCTTCAATCCATCGGCAGCGTTCTTCAAACCGGTGGACTTGTTGATCAAAGTCTTACCAACGGATCTGTTCTCAAAGGTAGTTGGGGCCTTGATGTCGAACCACTCCTTTCTGGTAAATGGGTCTACGACCTTCTTCTTCAATCCCTTCTTTCCCTTGGACAATCTCTTGTTCTTACCAACAGCCATTTTGTCAGAATTATTGGTTGAGTGAGGTCGAAAGCTTTTTCAATTTTTTTCACTCGCGGGACTGCAGAGGAAATGTGCAGGATTGTGACTTGGGCAATCCTCACGTGAATGTTAAATTAATCACGATCCCGGGGTTATTGCCCTAACGATACACGAACAGTTAATATACACAACTGCGCCTCACGTGCCTCAGATCAGCTGGAATTTAGCAGCCCCACAACCTCAAATCATAAACAACACGGTTGGAGTAATGGAGGAAGAACAGGATGAAAGCAACCAGTAAGTGTAACCAATAACCTACATATTTATTTGCCATAAGTGTGACTGAAGCTAACAATAGGGTCGCTTTGAAGATTGGACTCATTGGAGATTCCCAAATAGGCAAGACCTCTCTTATGGTCAAGTATGTCGAAGGCTCCTTTGACGAAGATTATATCCAAACATTGGGAGTGAATTTTATGGACAAGAAGATACAAATACGCAACACGGTGATTACATTTTCTATATGGGATCTTGGAGGACAGAAAGAATTTATCAATATGCTTCCCTTGGTATCAAACGATGCCGTCGCTATTCTATTTATGTTCGACTTGACTAGAAAGTCCAGCCTTAACTCAATTAAAGAATGGTATCGCCAGGTGCGAGGATTTAACAAGACGGCCATTCCATTTTTAGTAGGAACCAAATATGACGAATTTATTGACCAATCACCCGAAGATCAACATGAAATCACCCAACAAGCCAAAAAGTTTGGCACTGCAATGAAGGCCCCAGTCATCTTCTGCTCAACTAGCCATCTGATCAATGTCCAAAAAATATTTAAGATAGTATTGTCGAAAGCATTCGATCTCAAGTTAAACTTAGACGAGATCGTTAACATTGGAGAACCCATATTACTTTATAAATAGGTAGCACAGCATAATTATTACGACCTAATGGATATACCATATGTAGAAGTATATTGATAAGAACTGGGCCACTTACTTGAGCTACTTTGCCTTTGGTTCTTCGGGAGCCAACGCATATGGTGGAGTGCAACATTGTTAAGAATCTCGTACATACCAAAACTATTGAAGGTATGAAAGGAGCAGAAGAGGGAGACGATATAAGCTTAAGTGGTGGCTCAAGACACGACTCGATTTAAAGTCAAGGATCAATGATGTTTAAGCTAAGTCTTCAGTATGGAAAGATTCAATGGAGAGCCCCGCATGCCAACCCAAGAGAAATGCGTACGGACAACACAACGCTCCTACAAGTGGCTGAAAATACATCATATTATTCTAAATATCGAGAATCAGGATCACTATGACGGATGTTTGATCAAGTAAGGGTAACGCCGCATAAGATATTTTAGCGTCTCAAGTAATGGGAATATCAATAAGAGGTGTGACGTATCAAACCCACCTTTAAGGAAGTTCAATTTTTAATAGAAGATTCATCAGCAAGTAGCATCTATTCTTCGTGGTGACTGCAAAGATAAAAACTCTCTGTACATCAGCAAAGAAACCACGATTATCAATCTCAAGAAGTAAATTTCTATATCAAAAGTTTATGTAACTGTTTTAGAGTAGGGTACTATACTAAAAGGAGGATTAATTATTCGGTTACAGATTACTAGTCAAATTAACAAAAGGACGCCAATATGAGCTATCTTAGAGCAATTAGTTTGAAATCATTAATTTGCAACCTTACGTAACGGTGATAAAGGCATACCTTCCCTGCGCGCCTAAACTATGGAAGCCAAAATTGATAAATCATTCGAGGTCTGACTTCTGGCTCGTAGATTGGCATTACTTGAGATTAAAAAATAGATTGATACCTCTTTAATCAGTCACTTCCCTTTTAAAGACCCATTGAACCACTAGCCACTGGCTATAAACGCATGCGATAATATTTATTTTTACTCCCAGCATAATTTTTCATATACGTAAATGGCTAAATCACGAAAAGACCTTGAAGGCTGGGATCTTCAGTTTGCCGATGACGCCAAGACAAGTGATCCCATGACTCCTACTAAAAGAACATCGAGAAGAACAAGAGCCAAGTCTCTGAATATAATACTCACAAGGAATAGCGATGGACTTCAGATCAAATCCGGTGATTTCCTTCTTACAAAGTACGAAGACGGTTCCCCAGGTATCTGTCTTGTCAAAGATATCCAAAATGGCTTGGCTAAATTTCTAGAGATATTTGTTTGCTGGTTCTGTAAGGTTTCTGATGTGGAGATCGAAAAACTAACCCAAATTCCAGAGTATAAGGATGCGACAGCTATCAATCAAAATGAGGTATTCATTACTGGATACGGCGACACTATTAAAATCGATGATATTATTGAGAAAGCTAATATTTTATCTCATAAAGAATTCAAAGACGATATGGTTCTTGATGAGTCTACATCTTTTAACACATATTTTTGCAGACGAGCTTGCGATCCATCAGGATCGGACTTCTCCCAAGAATTTGACTTTCGTGATCTCTTCAAATTATTTGACGAGGACAAAGCGTCCTTTATTTTAAGATTGAAAGAACTCTCAATTAAACCAGCATATAAGAACACACCTAAGTCATCACCAGCGAAAAAAACGAGGAAGGCTACCATGAAGAAAGAGACATATACGAAAGACTTAATTGCTGAGGATGATGTAATTTCTTCTGATGACTCTCGAGATGGATTTGTGGCTGAATCAGCATCGGATTCTTCAGATAATGAAGTACCTGAAGAGGAGGAACCGCCGGTTCGAACACCGAAAAAAAGAGGTCGTAAACCTAAGATGACCCCATCTAAGCAAGACGACGAATCTAGAGACTATATGAATTCAGTTCTCCTGCCACTTAAAAAAAGATTAAAACTCAAAAAGGACAAAGCACCTAAGGTACTGGCGTTGTCTCCAGCGAAGCGGACAACTCAAGCTCAATTGAACTTTGATTCATCCCTGAAAGCATTTCAAGAGGTTAGAGCAAAGCTTCATACATCTGCAAAATTAGCATCTTTACCTTGTCGAGAAGAAGAATTCACCACTCTTTATCTAAACTTGGAATCTGCCATTCAGGAGAATTCTGGTTGTTGTATATATGTCAGTGGTACTCCTGGAGTGGGCAAGACGGCAACGATTAGAGAAGTAGTTTCGCAGTTGAAAGAACTAGTACCAACAAACGACATTCAAGAGTTTGACTATCTCGAGATTAATGGATTGAAGCTTCTTTCGCCTCATGCAGCATATGAACAGTTATGGGAGCATGTTAGCGGATACAAAGTGAGTGCTACTAATGCTGCCCTTCTTCTCGAAAACTATTTCACTGAACCTTCTGACCGTAAACCTCTAGTGGTGTTGATGGATGAGCTTGATCAAATGGTCACAAAGAAACAGAACGTTATGTATAATTTTTTCAATTGGCCCACTTATCAGAATTCACGCCTAATCGTTATTGCAGTTGCAAATACCATGGATTTGCCGGAACGTGTTTTAACAAATAAAATCTCCTCTCGTTTGGGTCTCAGAAGAATTCAATTTGTTGGCTATACGTTCGAGCAATTGGGAATAATTATCAGACACAGATTAACCATGTTAACGAAACAAAACAAAAGAAACGTGATAATGGATGAAGATGCTGTAGGATTTGCCTCTCGTAAGGTTGCAAGTGTCAATGGTGACGCAAGAAGAGCTTTGGCTATTTGTCGTAGAGCAGTGGAAATCGCCGAAGAAGAGTACCTACTGTCAATTTCTGAAACAGACATGAATAGCGTTGCCCTCGAAGATCAAAGTTATCGGGTTCAAATAAATCATATTTCGCGGGCGATAAATGAAACAATCAGTTCCCCGGTAACTCAATTTCTCGTTACATTGTCCTTTGAAGCCAAGTTAGTACTTTCAGTATTGTTGTCTCGGATGTCCCGCACTCGGACATCTGAGATCACCCTTGGTGATGTGATCGATGAAATGCGCAACCTTGTGGTTATGCTGGCAAGTAAGGCCATGTATTCCAAATCTTTGCCTGGAAATGGCAATATGTTCGAATTTTTGTATGGTTCGAGAACATCTGAATCTGGCAAGCAGCCGCTACAGCAAACGCCTCATACAAGAATTCCATCGTTTTCTTACATTGTAACCGAGCTAGTTGAAAGTGGTATTTTGACGGAACAAAACGTAAAGAGTGAGAGGTACAAACTCATTAGTTTGAATGTTTCAGAAGAAGAGGTAAAGTCCGCATTGGAGAAAGACGATGAGATTAAAGACTTCATGTGAAGAAAGTGGCTGCGAAACCATATTATCGCCCGCGCACGACCTCATCGCATACTGATAACCTCCATTGAGATACAATGGAACAAGAATGTCTCAAATCGATGGAGCTGACTACGTCGAAGCCGAAGAAGGCAAGACATTGAAATTCGATGATAATAAGCAACAAGCCAAATTCGAACTTGGTGTCTGCATGGCAGTTTACAAATGGGACGAGCTTAATACGGCAGTGGAAAATTCATGGGGAGGACCCAAATCTGCAGAGAAACGGGACTGGATCTCGGGTATTATAATCGAACTATTTGAAGAGAAAATCGTAGATATCCAACTTATTGAGGAAACTTTACTTTATGCTATGGTTGATGAGTTCGATACCGAAGTTGATAACGATTCCGCACTTATTATTGCTGATATGATTGTCAAGTTATACAGACAAGCAATGGTAAAAGACTACAGTCGTATAGATGAGTTATATTCCAGGTGGCAAGAAAAGCAAAAGAGCAAAGCTCCTGTTAATAAAGTGGAGATCAATGCCGACCCAAACAATCCTGATGTTTCCGATGACTCGGGAGATGATGAAGAAAATGACGATGTTGAATCAAACGATATGGAGGTAGACGGAGACATGGAGATGAGAGAGCCAGAGGCACCAATCATTGATGATGATGGGTTCCAGATGGTACAAAAAGGTAGAAAGCATAGATGAGCATAATATACTAGGCCATGGCCGTTTATTCTATAAACTAATTGAATTTCTAGGAGTAGTAGTTCGAGATCTATTGAGATTATTCAATGACTGTAAAGACGTCACTGAATTTCTCAGAGAATATCTGCTAAAGATTGGCTCTTGTTCCTCTATAGGTGTGTTCATGCCTGAATTGATAGATGAAATACTATGTCTGCTGCCATTGTGTAAAGTTAAATCGCTTATTCTTCTAACAAGTGTATGAGTAGGTTCGCTGGTTGCTCCAGGGGAAGCAGGAACCGCTTGGTTTGTTCCCCCAAATCCAACTTTAGACGCAAGGGAACCAAAGAAACCAGAGTTGCGGTTATCTTCTATTTCGAACAACTTAATATCTGTGTGAGCCCACTGATTGATTGAAGTTAATGAGCATGAGACGTAGTCATCGGTACTTTCGGAGTCATAGGTATTAACCAGCGGCTTTGAAAACCCAGTGAGCCCTGAAGTGAATCTTCCGAAGTTTGAAATCGAGAGTGCAATACTCTTGGTGAACTTAGCAAATTTTCCTAAATGAGACTTGATATTCTCGTCGGAATTGTAGCAAATACTTTGAAGCAAAGTAAGATACCACCCTAAAGACATCTTGCTCCAAGTAAATTTAAGTAATGGTAGTTTAGTTCCTGGAAGAAAGTCGGATTTGATCAGGGACTGGCTATTCTCAATCATAGTTTTGAAGTCCAACTCCGCTATACGTTTAATTATCTCGAAATTGTTAACGTTATTGTCCCTTTCTTTATTCCATAAGTCAGAAAGAGATAATTTAAGGTAAGGGATTAAAACTGTAAGAAGTAGTCTTAAAGAATCATTTCCGCCCCAAGTGCGATGCATTGGGCTTGCCATGGGCAATTTTTCCTGAGCTTTCTTTGACATTCCTGTTAGTGGACGTGGCCGAAGAGATTCGTTTATCTCTTCAAAGTGCACCTCGTCTTCCAGCAATGGTTCAGGATTATTGCTAAAGCCCATGAAAGTTAATTGTTCCTGATCGTCCGACTCGAATACCTTTGTATCGAACAAGTTTTCTTCAACTTTTTTTAAGGGCCCGAAATCTTCATACTCCCTGTCCTCGTCAATTGTTAATAACTCTGATTGTGCTGAGTCTCCTCTTTCAAAGCTGTATATCGTAGTCCATATTTGATCATACACCTTTTCATTCCGCATAATAGAGAAAAGGAGCATACGAGAAGGTATTGGGAATTTTAATGATGCAGTAGCAATTGCTCTTATTAAAAGTGCAAGGATTTTGGAGTGTAATGGGCTTTCAGCCAAGAATGTTCGGCCTGAAAACTTAGCTATTGCCTGGGTTATTGACAGACAAGTACCATATGATAATCCTCCTTGCTTGTTGAAGTTAGCGAAACGCTTTGTGGAATCGTCCGTTGCCGATTCACTATCATCGCCCACAATCACTATGAGGTTGTATAAGGTTTCAGCTAGCGTGATGAGAAGAGTGTTAGAAGGCTCAACCGGTGAGCTCGACGTTGAGGTGGCCGTTATAAGAATGTTACAGATTTGAGAGACCAAGAAATCACGAGAGGTAACAGGTCTAACAGCTAGCTTAAAGTTATTAGGAAGTGCTTCATATTCCCTCGATCGAATTGGAGTCATCAATGAGCCAATAAATGAAGTATCAGCAGACAAATAGAGAAGAAAATATGACGACAATTGCACCAAAGATGCAGATGAATTAGTTTGATGCAATGTAAAGATATTATAGAGAAGTGAAATGGTTGTCTTCTCCGCGAATCTCAGTCCGGCAATACTTCTAACATTCTTGTTACACTGTAGAATTTCCCAAAGTAAAATCAATGCTTGAGAAGCCCAAGGTGATGGCTGCAGTTGACCTTGAAACCGAGAATTGTCACTAACATGTAACGGGGCTCGTAAAATAGACAAGAGATGCGTTGAAATAAAAAGAATGTCATTTTCGTTACGAAGCTTCGATATGAATGCTCTTGGTACATTATAAGGCTTACGTGAGTCTGGGGCCAAGGCAAGGAACTGTAAACTGCTTGAATCAGGAAGAGGATACACAACTAGTGTGATTAACAAGTTAGCAGCACAGCTAGTATATAAGTGTCTCGCTTCGGTAATTTGGAAATTGTCATAGAGAAGCATGGTTTCTTCACTAGTTCTCCGACCCACTCGACACAAGACATTGACAAGTGAACTAGTTAAAGCCATTAGCTTCGGGCCGTTCATTTTTGTTACTAATATTGTTGCAAATTTGGAACCCGTGGAGACAACTGATATTGGGGATGTGTACATAGTGGTGGAGCATAGGGTTAAAATTAATTTCATTACTTCGTACCGGTTGGCCTCGAGCCTTAAGTCAGGATTCTGATATTTGAACGATCTTACAATTCCTGGTTCCCATAATGTTAACCCATTGGAGCCAGAAGGAACGCCAAAACCTGGCTCAAAAAGCAAATCTACTAGCGATGAGATAAGCTGAAATCCCATCAGAGACTCAATTCCTGTCTTTGGTTGATCTGATATCAGTGAGTCCGAAGTATTAGGCAGTTCTTCTTCAAATCTATCCAGAGAGTCGAATTGGAAACTCCAAAAAACGTCATTCTCAACTGTATCTATATAGTCCAGGAGTTCGTATAGAGGTGGAAGTACTTTGGTAAGAAGTCTTGTGCAATGTAATAGACGATCATAAGTACCCTCATGACGGCATTTAATAATCTGTGAGGAGACTTGGGTGACAAGAGAGATGTAATTTATACGGTTTTGGTCTCTTATCAATTTTAATTCTTGTGGGGAAAGTATATCAAATATCTCGGTTGCAGTCAAACTCTCGGCCCAAATTCCATTCCAAAACTCAGAATCGTCCGAGTGGATAATGCGTCCCTGAGCGAGCTGGAAGAGACGCTGGTGTACCCTCTGCTTGACATCATCCACCATAGTGAAGTGGTAACAGATACGTGAAGGTCTGCTCTGCACACAGGGGAAGAATAATTTTTTAGATCGTACGGTGTAGTGGTTTAAAAGTTGGTTGCAAATCGCATCCACAAGGTATGGGAAATTATTATCTATGTAGAATGAAAATTAAATACATCATTGTCTCCTTTTTGACGGTTCCGGATCGTCATCTTCTCTTTTTCGTATGAATCCAGCAACGGGTCCGTATCCTATGTCTACATCCATACCTGCTTCCGCGTTTTTTTCGTTATCATTGATGACTTCGGGGTCCAAGTCATCGGCATTAGAGAGCCACAGCAGGGGTAAAAATGCCTCTTTTTGGTCGTTACTGTCATATACGGGACCATTGATTTCCTCGGAGGAGTCGTCTGCGTCAAAATGCAAAGCTGAACATTGAGCAATCCCCTCGTATACTTCACTGATAGAATCTGGTCCTTGAGGAAACATAATATTCAGTGTATGTGGTTCAACAGGAGCAACATGCAACTCAATATACGGGATGAAATCGTTTGGTTCCTTTGGTAAGCATTTAATAAGTTCACAAGAGCTCAATTGAAGGTATAAAATTTCGGCATCTCCTACTTGCTTGAGAGCATGAAGTATGACCAGTTGATAAGGGATCTCCACACCAACACGATGAATGTCTGACCATGCAATCAAGCACTTGTTCACGACGTACATCGTCACGGATGACGAGAAAATCTTCTTTATCGAGTCGTCGATTGTCACAGCAAACGTGGGGTCGTTGTCCAAAACCGTTATTGAAAATCCAGGGCCTCCGCTGTAAAGAACATATTTGTCTTCATCCTCGACTGAAAACTGCTCCGGAGAATAAGCTCGGTACTGAACTACCGGAATGGTGTTTTCGATACTCGGCGGTTCGAGTATAAGTTTCAAGTCCATGGTAGTATCTTTCGATGGGAAGATTGAACAATTTTAGCCGCGCGCGAATCGAATATACTGCGATGACGCAATTACCTACAAGTTTGCAATAATAAATGTTTTTAAATGAATGGCTATAATTTAGCCAGATAATCTACGTATTAACCGCTGGAATACCGGGCTATCATTGTCCTTCTGCAAATCTCTTTGCAATCTTTGGTTCCGTTCCTGACCCTGCTTTTCCCTCTCCTCAATTGGTGGAGGTAAGGCTTCATTTACTAAATCGGCCTTACGAGCCTCATCGAATGACAAAATAGTCTGTTTCAATCCCTCGCGACCATTCAGAAGCGAACCCTTGGGCAAAGTACCACTGTTCATCAGTTTTAATAAGGCAATGTCTTCCGACTCTTGTCTCAACACTTGATACATTCTCGAGACCCGGCCGATAGCGATAACTTTATTGCGAAGAGCTTGACGTTTTGCTTGTAAGTCGTCAGCAGCGGCAACGCTTGCTGGAGAGGAGGCCACGGCGGCCTCCGCAGGAGAAGGCTTGTCCTCAATTGCGGTGCTGGCTTCATCAAATGGCCCATCGTCTCCCAACTCGTCTTCCGTGCAAATGTTCAAAATAGAAACCAACATGTCAGTGATCTTTTCTCCCACAAATGGAAGTGACCAGGTAAATACGTCCATGAAATGAGGAAGCCAATAAGGATGGGGCAGAGCGTTGAATTGACGAATATTCATGACGTTGTTCTCATATTTGAGAACCGCAGCTTTATTGTTATAAGTGTCCAAGTAGTTAGGTGCTGAAAACATGGTTAAAAGAGAAGGGAATCCCATCGTCTTTGTGCGCTTATACATTCTGTAGCCAGCATCCTGTGCTTCATGTGCTCTTACAATAGACAAAAGTCCAGTTCTTTCCAAGAACTGGCACGATGCCTTATAAGTAAATGCAAAAGAGCACCCACGAACGGTATTTTTCACAAAGGCACGATCCATGTTATCGTCGTCATACTCTTCTATTGGGTCTGCCCAAAGTAAATCACACATCAAACCCTTAGTAGGCGGTTCGCGGAAACGGTCGAGGTTCACTACGTCTTCTAATGTACGCAAATCTGGTGAAAGACCCCCATGGACGCAGAAGAACTGTCTGTTCATCACAGCAGCGAGAGGTAATGCTTCAAAAGATCGTATACAGTCTTCGTACAAACTCTCTGAATATTTGTGGATGCACTCTCCCTTGAAGGTGAAATATTCGGTTAAATGACGGCACTCGTGATTTCCACGGAGCATCCAAAAGGTATCAGAATAGGTTAACTTCAACGCATACAAGTAGATTAAACACTCAATTGAGAACGATCCTCTGTCGACATAGTCACCCAAAAAAAGATAAGAAGTGTTGGCTGGGTCTCCGCCCACTTCAAATAGCTTCATTAAGTCATAATATTGTCCATGCACATCTCCACATACGGTCACTGGAGCCGGTACCTGAAGTAAGTTGGGCTCACTAGCAAGAAGATCGGTAGCGTCATGGATGATTCGTGATGCTTGTTCTGGACGAAGCCTTCCTTCCCGGAAAAAATGATCCTTAAGAAATTTACAGTTGGGAAGACCGTTGGGTAAAAATACCTGATCGTCACGAGGACGATAAGTAGCAGGAGGGTCTACCTTGCTGATGGCCCGTTCTCTGGTGTTCAACTTGGTCCCATCTTCCATCGTATATATACTATGATCAACAGGATTGCTCAGCTTCTCCTGAAGCGCCCGTATGGCATTGTCGATTTGGGCGGTACTTTTAGACATTTTCCGACAGTTGAAAAGTGGGGACTGTCTTTGCTGTATCACTTGACGATTATATAACTGATTTGGTGCTTGGATGTACAGGTCTAGACCCCATTCTTTTGTAAGGATCGCCGTTCTATTAATAGATGGTAAACTATTTTTGCAGCGTTTAGGATTTTTTGAGTGTAAAGACCTGCAAAATACACTTGGGTCCACCGTTCTTCAATGATGACTCCTGTGATGCCTGATTGTATTATGTGCAGTCTAATCTTTTTTTAACGGTCAGGAGCAAATGTTGGAACTCCGAAGTTGCAGGATTGAGACTCTGAGCTGCGGCTCTCTACAGTATAATTCCAATATCGAAAACATAATTACGCATATAGATCTACTAAAAGTCATACTATTGACTCACTTTTCCGAGTTTACGTAGAAAACTTCCGCTACTCCCCGAAATCCATTGAAAGATGTACTGGCTGCCAAAGTGTAGGCACCAACATGGGGAAAGTAAAGCCAATCCCCAACATCTACATCACAACACAAGTTACTGCTCCCCGAGATGCAGTCAAGCCCATCACAAGTAGGACCCCAAATTGAAAACTTAAAATTCTTCAGCTCTTCCTTGGCTTTTTCTCCGTAGAATATATCTCCATCGTGGCTCAATACATTCGCAATTGGAACTTGATGGTCAAAGAGAATGCAATTGAGATTCCCGTACACACCATCATTCACATATAACATGGCACTGACTTCAGAATCTTCCTTCAAGTTTCTTCTTGCAATAACATGGGTAGCCAACGTAAACGCGTTGGATACAAAAAATCTTCCAGGTTCTGCAATAAAGTCAACTGGATTTCCTTCTCTGTACGCTGCAGAAAAGAATTTATCAAGAGACATCCGAACCATGGCAGCAGATTCAGCAAAGGAGTCTTGCTGGAATCCCCCGCCTATATCCAAAATGTTCACGCGATCAAACCCAAAGTCATTGATAGCACAATCAAAGACTGTTCTAGAATCCCGAACAGCTTTGAAAATCGAATCTAAGTCAGTTGCTCCCAGTCCAACGTGAAAAGCTACTCCTCTAATCGAGAGACCTAGCTCAGCGGCTACTGGAAGCAACTCCTTAATTGCACTCTCTATCGTGCACCCAAACTTGGTGGACAACCTACATTGAGCTGACTCATCGTCAGTCATAATTCTAATTAAAATCCCACATTCTGGATGAAAACGTTTGATCTTCTGCAATTCATGAACGTTATCAACTGTTGTCAAATTGACACCCACACTGTTAGCGTGACGGATAAAAGAATTGGTCTTGCAAGGATTTGCATAGACAATTCTGTCTGCACTGACATTCAAGTCCAAAATTTTATCGATTTCTGCTTTTGAGGCACAATCAAAATTGGTTCCTAATTTAGCCAAAAGCTCAAGCACCTTCATATCGGTATTACATTTAACTGCGTAACAAGGGTGAACTTGAGGCAACTCTTGTTGCCAGCGGTAAAAATTCCGTTCAACTGCGCCTAAATCGGCAACAAAAAACGAATCTTCTTCTCCAGCACCACAAGAATTGTGGTCAATTTCCAGAACCTTGCTACGAAGGGCCTTTTCAACTAAAGAATCTGCATTAATAAGGTGCAGATTACCTTGGAATTCTTGATTCGATCCTGAAATATTCTTATTTGCATGACCTGAACCAAACTCATCATTCTCTTTAACAATATGGGTCATATCCTTGTTCAAAAGGCTTCTCTTCTATCTTTTCTAAGTAGACTTAGATGTTCACTGTGGGATTTCAATTGGATTTTACCGAAGTAAATCTTTGGCTGATGCTCAGGGCAGATTATGGTGTCTACGTACTCACTTCAAAGTGAGTAACTCTAGTGGAGGACTTCAAGCGGCAACCCTCGTGGTAATTAAGCTCCAATAGGGAAGGATTCTGGCTATATTAAGATATAGGCCAATTGTCACCAATGAAGAATTTACTGGAGTTGCTTTCAATCTGAAAATTTTACACATGGAGCACCCTTCTTAACTGGAAGCGCTTTGCTTAGCATATATAACCGCTATGACTAATTTTTCTTTACGCAATACGATAATATACTACCTCTGAGTAGAGCAAAGGGCATTGTCTATAAATGTTCTTTCATTGCTTTATAAGTTGCTATATCATTTAGGCAACTTGAATTCTCTTTTAAGTATCAATATTAGGTTCTAACGGTTATCCTGTTTTTGGAGGTGCATAGTGTACATGGTGCTGCATTTTTATACGAGATATCAATTTACAGTCCCCATGACGCACGCCCTATGATAATATTGCCATTGATTTTTTTATCTTATACTAAAAATTGCGCATTAAAATAGTTTTGCACTCCATTTATCTAACTACTTTGTAAATACGTATAATCCAATTTTGGAATTCACAATTCGATCAATGGCTCTTCGTGTACAGGTTGACGTTCTGGTTCACGTGGAGGAGACGATGGAATTGTTGGGAACTGCTTCGGTGGTGACTCTGGGTTGATGTATTGTACCTCGGGGAACCTGGCTTCTATCTCAGCGGTGTTTTGTCTTTCTGGAGCACTGAACTGAGGTTCCAGAGGTACCACATTCAGGAGCTCATTACTTTGTGGAGAAATAGAGCTGGTAGGATATCCAACCCGGCCGTTGGGTTGAGTAGAGTATGAGGGCAGTTCGGAACGGTATTCAGAGACCGAATTACGATAGGCAAACTCTGTGGCAGGTGGCTCTGATGGTTGTGGATGAGGTTGCAGCTCTCTTGTATAAGAATATTCAGAGTTATTACCGGTATATTGCATTTCTTGAGGAGCCATTTGAGGTGGTTCACGGATTTGCTGATGTGGAGGCTCAGACACTTGTTGGCCTAATTCAGGACGAGTGTACACAGAATCTCCATCTCTTTCAGAGTCATATTGTTCGTATGCTTGACCAGGATATGGTGCTTGGTTAGAAGCTGGCCCAGTGAATTGAGGAGGTGCTTGGTTCCATTGATTTTCCGTTGAAAGGTGATGTGCTCCGTAAACTTGACTTAATTTAGATTCTAGATAGTCGTCATAAAGTCGAGATATCGTCAGGATTTTGTTATTCATTTCCAAAAAAGTTTCATACCGTTCAATAGCCTGTCTAGTGGAACGATTAAGCTTCGGTTTAAGTTGTACCACCTTGTTGTAGAGCTCATTGAGTTTGGAGTCATAAAGGATATTCGATTGCTTGCGAGCATCACTACGTACTCCGCTCATCAATGTGAAGAAAAGATTTATGGAATCTTCATCAGCAGGAGTGAGGTCAGATGCGTTTCTTGTTGCTTGAGGGGATACTTGTTGGATAGCAGGAGCTGCCTGTGCTGGTGCTCTTTGGGAATAGTCCAGCAGTGATGTGGGAAGTAAATTACTGTAAAAGGACGTTGTAGGTGCTTGGGTTTCTTGACCGAAGGACGGTTGAGGATAAGCAGAAAACTGCTGGGCTTGCTGTTGAGCCTTAAATGCGGCTTCTTGCTCCTCAAATTCCCGCAAACTTGCAGCCAAAGCTTGTTTCATTTCATCGTCTTCTTCATCGTTAGCATCAGCACGACGTTCAGTAGAAGGAGGGTCTTGGCGCTGGACATTTGGAATAGGAGCTGCTGATCCTTGAGACTCGCGCAAACTTAATTCTATGGCTAATCGTAATTGTTCATCCTCGTCGGCTGGAGGTGCATCAGAGCGGTCGGAAGTCGATTTCTTTTGAATTTTTCTCAAGTTTCCACTATTTTTCAGTTTTATCCGCTCATAGCAGTTGTCGCATACTCTCACTGGTTCCATAATACCCAAAGATACCAAAGGGGAAGTATGAGATGAATGGGTTTGGCAATATACACCTCCGCACGAACGGCAATGATGCTTGCGATTGAGTACCAGGAATGGGTTATAACATATCATACACTCGTCAGCATCGATCCAATCTGGAGGAACTTCAGCATCGACGTACTGAGCCGATAATTCGTTGCCTTGGGGGAAATGGTATCCTTGGTGGGCCAACTGGGTGCACCGACTGTCCAAGTAACCTAAATTGAGTTGATTCAATAGAACAGACCATTCTTTCATAAGTGAAAGTATAAGATTGCCGATATTCTTCTTCGCTTCGTGGTTGGAAATCGACAGTTTATTGACGTCATAATGCACTTTGAATACGTAGTCAACCAAATAATCGACAAATTCCTTTGACGATAATTCCACCAAGAAATGGTGGCCACCGTTTTTAACACATAAATCTATGAGCTTGAGTGTTGACTTGAGGAGATTTGGATTCGAATAAACTAACGTTAATCTCTTTTTTAATGCTCTCATGCACAACTTGGCGGGGACTTTCTTACTACGAATCACATCGGTGATCTCCAACGCTACAGGAAGGTCAACTTCACCGTCTGGAATCAGTTCAGACGTCGCCTCGGCGATCTTAGCGTCGAGCTCTGCTGTTGAGGGAGTGCCGCCAAACCAGGACATGATATATCAGTGGCAACTTGTGATTTGAAGGATGAAGGGTCAGGTGAATTTGGTTGGTATGTACTGCAGATAAATTAGATAAGATGGCAGCGGATAGATCATGGTTTGTATACACTACTATAGAGTCCTAGTTGGCCAATGTAGACAATAGTAGAAGACTAGATAAAATTCAATACTATATAAATATTATGTATGGTATTTGGGCCATTTCGGATGACTTTTTGCCAAGTTGAAGATACGGGGCTCGAAGTTAAAGTCAAAGTCGGATACAGCAGTTACATCAAGAAGCTTGACTGTTAGTTTCAGGCCACCCTTAGTGAGGGATGGTATGGTGGGAAGAGACAATATCTTGTAACGCGGATCATCGGACCTGAAGACTTGAGAGCCAGTAAAACCAATTGTCGCTCCAACATCTTCGGTGGGTGCGATATCTACTCGGGCGGTAGCCAACTGGTATTGGATTCGTCGGATCTCTTTAGTGGCTCCATCAACCGGCATCAGAAGGTTGATACAATCATCGGGGTTCGGAATGACATGTTCAAATGCACTACTACCTTGTTTCTCACTCTTATCTGCATCATTAAGGCTGACAGCATAAGGAATTTGCGGGGTACACAAGAGGTGGTTCTTAATTTCTTGTCGCTCTTCAACAGTAATCTCAGCGCTTTCATCGGCATTGAGTATTCTTCGGACCCACTCTTGTATCGTTTTCAAAAGATCCCGTAGATAATGCCTAGCATTTGCAAAACCTCCCAAGAACTTCTTGAGTTGTTGAGATAAAATGGTTGCTAAAATTGGATCATCACTCAATTGCGAAATTGCAGCAGAACTGGCAGTGTTGGCTCTACGTGGCTTATAAAGTGGTGAATTACTTGCTAGTCTTAAAGGAGCATTATGGAATGGATCCCCATCGGGGATACCGGCGATAAATGAATGGGTATCCGAAGGATAGTCAGGTACGGCAATAATGCTGGAAACGAGTTCCCCCATTGTCTGGGCGAATCTTGCAGCCTTGTTATTAGGAAATGACTGCTGTTTTAATCTAGTAACCTTCTTCGGCTTGGGTGATCTCTTATCAGCGCAATGCATCTTCTTTAATTGAAGTAGCTCCGGTTTCTTGCGGCGTAACATGTTAGTAGAAAGGCCCACCATACTATATGAGTTGATCTTTTGATGTCTCATACTCTGAGCAAACTCGTACCAATCCTCTAACGGTTGTAAGACAGTTCGAGAAAGGAATGATAAAACGACGGAAAGCAATCTGTGCAAATTGTATTTGTGTTGATATAATGTCGTGTTCACAAAAACACATTTAGTCTACTAAACCAATGTCCCTACTTAAACCTAATGCAAAAATACTGCTGCTGAAGCAACACCGATGGCGCCTACGGCGGTCCACCAGTACTTGTCGTAGTTGTCATAGTTGAATTCTCTGATAGCGTTAGTACGGTATTGGTTCTCCAAGGAACGTTTAACTCTTTTTCTAAGACTAGATTTAGTTTCAGAGGCTTTGTTGGTAGGGTTCAATGCGCTGGTAGGCAACATCATAGGAGGCTTGTAAGCCAAGTATAAAGGTTGCATCAACGAACCATCGAACTGGTAAATTTGGAGCTTGGTTTTGCCAGAGTAAGAGTCTACTTGTACGTAAAAGTCTTTGAACCAGGTTTTTTGGAGGTAACGAGAATATATCGAGTTGGTAGTGGCATCCTTTTGACCATTACAAGGATCGCTCAAGAGTTGTCTACCGTCTACGGCGATAGGAGTCATTATCAACGAACCGTTGTTGAGAATCTCATAGGTTCCGTGTTGGTAACTTAAGGTAGCCACGGGGCATGAATGATTTTGGGCATTAGGAGCGACTCTGTAAAGAGCCTCCTCGAAATGCCCGTCGGCAGTGAAGGAATAGGAGATACCAGGAAGGTCTGGCTCGATTAAAAGCTCATCTACTGGGTCATAGAATCCAGGGCCGGTGAAGACAGTGTTGGATTTAGAGGTCCAGGTACCCTCTAACTCAGCCATATTGGGGTCCGCCATAACCATAGATAAAAGAGCTACAAAAGCCCAAACTATGGAGATCATATTAAGCGATAGTAAATGTTAGGGTGGTGATTCGGGAGTAAAATTATAGGTGGCGACGGAATAAAATAGTTGAAGTTGTCACACCTAGATCAGTCAGGTGGATGAACGGCTATAATCTACTGATGATTTAAAAATTATTGCTGTGTTTTTTTCCTTGTCCCTGCATATACTACAATGAAGTGGCAGTGTTGACCGAGTATACAGGTCGTTTCTTTTGCTGGTTTCGCGACCAGCTTCAGGGAATGTATATTTAGATTAATAGGTGTATTGGGCGTAATTGCCGGACCAAATGGAACTTTAGCGTTCCGTTGTTGCAAAATCGCGATAGGCATATGTAGATGCAATGCCAAGCTTCATGCGAGAAGATAATGGGAATAATGGAGGGTGAGAGAGGCGAAATAGCGAAGAAAATTTACATGTGTGACACATCGGTTAAAATCATAAATGCAAAATGTATTAAAAATATTTTTGGGCAATCGTCGAGATTGTCCCTCTAAACTGAAAATCATAATCTGTCGTAGCTTCTTTTCATGACCCGCGGGGTTTGAGCTGTAGTAATGGTGATTCCTCATCGGTCAATGGCGTATGTGCGCCAAGACGGCGGGAGTCTGATTCGAATATAGATGTATAGTTGTCGTCGCGGGACGATGATGAATTAATACTGGCTTGACTTTCATTTTTATGGCGAAGATCGGGCTTTATAAACAATAATGGTCGCTTGCCCAATGGCGACTCGTGCTCTTTTCTGCTATACTGGAAAAGAGTTGATGCAGTGCTAGTGTCTGCAGAAAGCAGGTAGTCTTTTAATTGATGAGGTGCCGGTATGGTACCGGTATGTACATTGGGATGTTTTCGAATTTGGTACGGATGCTTGCAATTAGATACCAACTTGTAGTACAATAATTGAGGACCAGATGAAGTGAACATAGTAAGAAGTGAGTCTGGTGCCAGAATTATTGCTTTTATAACATGCTTTTTAATGAACTTGTACTCGTCCAAGTCCATCTTTTCGATTTCAACATTAGGAACTTGGGGAGAAGTTACTGGTGCAAATTCATTGATGATATCCAATGCCACCACACTGAATTTTATAGGCTCAAGCTCAATGAGCTCGGCCGAGAATAATGACGCATATGACACGAATTCTTTAGTTTTGAACAGTTCAATTGTTTGAGTTGAGTCCATTTCGTGCGATTGGACCAAGTAATCTTCAAGATTACAATCGGTCACTTGCCATTCTAACGTTTCAAGAATATGAAGTTCCATTTGTCTGAACATCCCTTCATCGTACTTGCATTTAGCTCCACAAAGCTTAACCAATTCATTAAGCTTGGGAGTTCTGTAACGTTGAGTAGGACCGATGAATCTACCACCGGCTCCGTAACCGAGATCGGAAATTGTCTTAGCTTCGGGAAACCGCTCGGCGTTTTGAACATTGATGAAGTGATTGTTTCCACCTTGTACTTTGGAAGCAATCCATAGACAGGTGGTAATGATAAGCTGTGCTTGATCTAACAAGACAATTCTTGTGGAACAGTAACGATCGAAAAGTGCCACAGCTTTACATAATACGAATGGGATGATTTTGAGACGAACCAGCATCTTCATACAAAAATCTATAAGCTTCAGTCTAATTGCAAACGTGAGATAAGGTTGTTGGTGGTAAAGATGGATTCTCGGTGGATGCTTGCAAAATTGTGCTGCATTTTTCAAATTTTGAACAAAGTCTTCAGCATACTCTTCAAGAGTAGCATTATGGCAATTTATCTCTGAACGATATAGCTTGGGGTTATAATCGGTCTGAGTGAACATCATGAACAATTATTAGTAGTAATTGGATCAATGAAAAATTAATGACAATGTTCAGGAGCCCTCGGGTTAAAATATATAAACCCAAATAAATTTATCAGGGATAAAATATATGCCAAACGACGGAATTTATTACCTCCGATCTTTATTTCAATCAACTTGAATAGAGGGGAATACGCGAATAAGCTGTGGTGAGGCTATTTTAAGTGTTAGATCCTTTATTGGGGCTGGTAACAATAGTATGGAATAACAATTCTGCAAGATTTAACGGTAATTTAATGCACTCAGTGTATGTTGGCGTCGTGAATGTCAATACGACATATGGTGGGTATGATCCCTCCGAATTAGGCGATTGCGTAGTTGAAAAAAAATTTCCAGAGCCTCACCGAGACAATCAAGAAAAAAAAATCTCGTGGTGCGCAAAATGTCAATAGGAGTATGCCGCAATTAATGCAGAACAAAGGAGTTCTGACAACGTTACGATTGGAATTAAGAAGCAGACGACAAAATGGTTGTTCTATTCTTAATGTGTGGAAAGAGGTGAGAATTCTTCCTCTATAAATGTGTAAAAGTATACTGCTGCCATCACCTCGCAAACTGTATTTATCAGGGGTAATGCTGCAAGATTAACTCTCGTCAAATATATTTTAGCCCACCTGGCGCCTCTCCTGCATGCATCCTGCAGCCATTCGTAACGAGGAGTGATGTGTTGGAGATGGTGAGTACCAGGTGAGAACGTACCTAATAGCGAAGCTCAACCGAGGGCAGTTAATGGCTGTGCCCTGGTGTGCGCTTATTCTTGCGACTATGTTTTGGCCGGATATCTAGCTGTTTTCTTTTTTTTTTCTAATGTTCGCATTTTGATTTAGCGTTAACCGCCTGGTGGTCCTGCGTCGTTATGCATGAAGGCTACGAGTACGTGCATGGTAGCCATGGTCCCAATATAGAAGTCTCATTTCCTTTTTAGGATGGGTTCCGTACAGCTTCTCCTATATACCGGAGAATTATCAATTGGCCTAGAAGGATGAGGGAGAAAATCATAAGATGCAATTAATGAAGTCAAACCTTAAATGGATATTGACAACTTAAACGAGGATTTCTATAACTTTCTGTGTATAATCTACAGCTGTAAAATTGACTGAAGTCATTAATCCGAGGCTGCATTAGCCAGCATTCAGACCCTGAACCATGTGGGTGTAACATCTATGTTGCACCGTCAGACGCTCTGCAAAGTCCAAGTGTAAGGCATAAATGGCATTCCGGCCCTGCTGGTTGCGGCTCCGGTACGTAAAGATATTATCCCAGATAGGCTTCATTACCTTGGCACTTATCAGATGATAAACATGATTTGTTTATTTTACAGGGTCTTTTCTAATAATCAGAATGCAAGTATATACAATCTTGACGTTCGCTGACACCTCTACAAAGTTTAATTAAACTCCTAGAAAAAAAAATCACTAGATGTTGGGGTCAATCCTCATCACCCAAAAAAGTGTAGATGGCAAAACCACCTTGCAGACCTTGCGTGAGCCGCACATAATGGCGCGCATAGGAATTAGACGGTGGTTGCAAAAGTTGCAACCGATCTTGTTCACACTTTATTATTTTAGTATACCGAAATGGTAGAAACAAAAATATTTGTTCAATGACATTTCCCTCGCGGGATCAACAGTTATCGTGCATGTCGATAGACGGGGTGCTATTGTTATTGCCGTTGTATTGTGTGGAATGTACATAGCTATTCGTGCATTTCTAAAACTCCTTCGTTCACACACTCATTGATGATGTGGTCCCAGTCACTTATGGTAATAAAGTAACATTGTGAAACAGATACAACTACCAATGCCACAATCATTCCGAGCCAAAGTCCCAAAAGCTCAAGTTGAAAATAAAAGGCACAAAGGAATGCGCAAGGTAGTGCGATACAATAATACCCGAAAAGGTTTAAGTACCCGCCTATGCTTTGCCTGCCTTGGCCGCGAAGGATACCTCCACTAGCACATGAAATGCTGTCGTTCACCTGATATACAGCACCAACAATTAACACCTTGGCTGCGAGCTTGATTACTTCTTGATCGCTTGTAAAGAGAGATGCTAACGGTTCTCTAAACAAGAATAAAAATATGAAGTTAATTACACCCACCACTACTGCCGCATCAATTGCAGCCCAACAAGCCACGATCGCAGCCTTTTTCGAGGCAGCGCCAATATACCAGGCTATACGAGTTGACGCCGCAATCGAAAGTGCAAAGGGAATCTGGTATAGAAGTACGCAAGTGGTAGTAATAATGGATTGGGCGGCTAGTACTTCAGTTCCAAACTGAGATGCCGTAAACGTTATTATTTCGAAGGCGAGCCACTCGGCTTCAACCATCAAAACTCCGGGAATCGACAACCGGATCATTCGACCCCAGTTTACGAAGCATGCCCGGGAAAACACCAGATTTTGCGGCCAGCACTGGTATCCGCTCACAAGGAATATGTAAGCAAACAACAGAATACACATGGCCCAATTGGTTATGACCACTGAAAGAGGTGCTCCAATAAAGCCGATTCCATACCGAGGATGCCATACTAGTATATAGTTGAGTACCGCATTCACAGGTGCAAATACCATTAAGACATAGGTCGACGCATGGAATATTCCTTGGGCTTGCAAGAAGTGCTTGGCATTTTCAAATAAGATGTAACCAGGAACACCAGCTACTACAACGCGCAAATATTTCGCCGCTAACAAGCACAATTGAGGATCGTCACCACCCACTAATAGTAAAAGAATAGGCTCAGCTCCAAAGATCCAAAGGATAGCAATGGGAATATAAACAAGTAAGAGCAAATACGTGCACCGAGCAAAATGTACCCCAACCATGTTATAGTCATTCCTTCCGTATGCCTGGGCACAGAGGGTGTCTAAGCACGTGGAAATACCCTGGATGATAGCATAACCGGATATATTGGCGGTCATAGAAGAAAGAGACACTGCCGCCAATTCAGTCAGTCCAATTCGACCTACAGAGAAAACTGATGCAATTGTGAGTGAATATTGTAAAAGAAAGGTGGCCACGAGAGGTACAGTATAGTGGATAAGCACTTTAAGTTCCATTTTCAATGTGGTCTCAGGCTCATCGAGCATATTATGATGGGAAAGAATGTCTGAAACATCGGCTCCGTGCAATGACGTATGTGATTTAGATGGTACTAGCGGGATCGGGCGCTCAGGGGCCATAGATGACATCAGTGGCTGATGCGAGAGGCCATGACCAAAATTGTAAGGTACCACTTCGGGTTCCGTTGCAATCAGAGCTCTTCTAAGCTGGACATATTGGACCACATCGTCTTCAAATCCGCTCGAGACTTGTTCCTCAGGAGGCCAGCGGCTGGGAATAAGAGGTGTACGTTCAGACGTCATGCTGATGACCTTACCTCTCGAGAAAGATAACAATCGTATTATTTTTATCCGCCCCATAACGTGCGCAGCGCTTATCTAAAGGCACCATGCAGGTTTGACATGCATGAACACCGTTTGTTAGCAGGACCATACATAAATACGGAAGTGAAGACCCGCAAAATCTACAGTCTTAAAATGATCTATACATGTACAGCCATACAATATACTAAATAAAAATGTTTATTCCATTTGTTTTAAAACTTACCGCGGATCAAGTGGTGGATCATATCTTTACCAGTGAACCAAACTGTCTTACCAAAGGTGTAGAAGTCCAATGTTGAAGACAAAGTGTCGAGGAATCCAAAAGGCAACATGGCTGGAATCCATCCTTGTGCCAATTCAAGAGCGAAGGAGCCAGATGGCATCATATATTGTTTGGCGTAACCCTTAGGAAGGTGGTGGACGTCTCCTGGCAAGTACACTTCTGGTTCAAGAGCACCAGGGTAGGCAGCTCTTTGTTCTCCAGTTAAGATTGTGAAGTAGTCGTCAGCAAAATGGACACCAGTATGGCCCTCAGTTCCGATAGCAGTTCCAAAGAAAATGAGGTACTCTGAGATCGAAGCATGCAAGATAAACATCGTACCCATGGCACCACCAGCGTTGTTGTAAACCCAATCATCGTAATTGAGGTCATTAATCAAGCCAGGGTAAGCTTCTTTGATTTTAGGAGCCAATTCGGCGAGGATAGTAGTGGCATTTCCATCAGGGTTCTTCTCGACCACTTCGCGAGCCAACCCAACCAACACATCTTTGTCGAATTTGTAGTTGGTTGGCAACCAAGTCGAAAACAAAGCTGTCATAACAGCAAATAAGGCTGCAAACACTACACCGACGGAAATCCACTTCATTGTTCAGTTGTGGTTTTAGATTCGGAGATTTTAAATGAAAAAAGATTCGAGCTCGTCGTTTAATGTACGAGTGCGGTGGTCGCGAATTTTCATGCCGGCATCCGAAGAGTTGCAAATCGCTTGAGAGCCAAGAAAATAAGTGGCTGGATTTAAGATGAAATTGTGGTTATGGTTGTGAGTATTAGTGCAATTGAAAGGTAGAACTATACGAGAAGTTATTTATAGCAATTAACGGAATTGTCGGACCAGATCAACGGAAAAGACAAGGATTTATTCCCTAATTACCGGTATTACAGAGTCATTAGCGGTCTAATATATATCAATACTATTTAGCAACCTAGTTATGTCATAGGATTCCTATTTGTTAAGTACTAATAACTTAGCTTCCGCTTTTCAACTTTGCACCTGTAAAATAACTCCCTCCATATCAATTCGCACAAAATCTTAAACTTCATTATTTCGAATTCCTGCAGATTTTGGCATTAACTATGGATTATCTATCGAACCCTACAAACCAGCAACAACAGGAACTAGCTGAAACATATACGAACCTCCGCCATCATATAATAACCCAAGGTGCAACGGGTCTACCAGATTTACCGGGAGATGATTGGAAACCCATCGTAGATTTACTTCAAGCGGAGGCTCAATTGCTCAAAGATGATAACGAATTCAGAAACCATATGCAACAGATCCAAGAGTCAGACCAATTCCCTAAATCCCGCCATACTATGAATGAAATGCAATGGTTAACAAAAATACTTCATTATGATTTATCGACTGATTTTAACACTTTATTCGATTCGACCGTAACTATCCCGCGGCTTTTAGATCTTGTAGGAAAGAAACTTACCATGATGACCAATACTCCTGAGTCAATTGAAAACTCGGGACCCCTCTCAGATGCCCTATTGGGTCCTGTTTATATCAAAATCGTGGAATATCTAGTATTGGCCGATAATGATTTCCGGAGGACAAGCTTGATCAGTCGAGTCCAAGAAATGCTTCCATCCAACTTTGAGCTCCCCCAAGTGACTCAAACGTGTTTGACACTCATCAGTAAAGCACAATTCGTCCCTTTCGACTTGTGGATTGAGTTCGTTGACCAAGCTGCAAGCCCGTTTACCCAAAAGCTCGTAAAACAACATCGAACAAATATGCTCAACAATCTCATGGAGACCAACATTCTGTGTCTTCCAAAGTACTACGACAATATCAGTTTCGACAAAATAAGTACTCTCATTGAAGTGCCAGGCGATATTGAAAATGCCATTAATCTGATGATTGTCCTGGGTAAATTACCAGATGGAACTCGAATCAACCAGGTAGCAAGAAATGTTCGATTCTTTGACAAGTCCACCGAGCAGTTTACTATCAATTCCAAAGCACAGCAGGTGTTTGATGCTGTTGAAGCTATAAACAAGTTACTAGAGCTGTAGAGGAGCTTAAATGCATATATTTATAATACAACGTTAATGGTAATAACCTGACCCAAGTTGTAACAACAGTTTAGCAACGCTAAATGAGTTAGGGGTTCCAAATGCAAACTGGTCACGTATTGGTGATGAGCTACAAGGACCTCTTGTTTGAGGTTCATCATCCTCATCAATGGTGGTGTCGTCAGTGTGGGTGCGTTCCACCATGCTTCTACTGGAATTTTTCATTGGAGTCTTCAAGATCTTGTTGATAGGAGGAAGAGGCGAGCGCAGCAGCTGCAACATTTCCTTGGGGCGAGGCAACGATGTAGGTGGGTGCATAGGAGGCACTAAAGGTGCCAGTCTTTGATTAGTGTTATAGAATGACGATGTAGATTTTATGGAAAATAACCGGAGCTTTCTGTTCTCAGCAATACTCAGGAGAGTAGGGCGAATCTTTTTGTTGGTTCGTAAATTAATGTTGGCGCCGTTGTGAGCAGGAGCAGTGGCCTTGGGAGTGGGCAGAAAATGAGTGAATGATGTGTTGAGAGTAGAGAACTTGCGACGCGGTGACAGCCGCTTTTGTTGTTGAAGTTTGTACAATGCAAGCAGAAGCCGAAGCTTAAGCTTGGTGGCAGCAAGACCGGCCCTTGTGCTAGGGGATGGAGTCAGATCAACAAAGCTAACACCCCGAGAGCCAAAACTTAATGATTTGGTGATTTTTGATTCAGAAACATTGGCTCTGTATGACGACAATGACTTCTGCTTTTTGGCAACCCCCATAGAGTTTAAGCGCCCTATGTTTACTGGGGCCAATGCCACCCTAGTGTGATGGGTGGGAGAATCAATAGCAATGCCCATGAATTAGAGGACAAGCTTAGGGTACACTGGTACTAATATTCCCAGGAAATGACACCAAAACAACAGCAGACCTGTATCCTACACGCCTCGCGCTCGCAATTGCGATGGTATGTGATTCCCTAAAATTACCAAACTACAAATAGCCACCTGTAATATTCTAGGGGACCGCGCACCGCACATTAGCCGAAAACAGTGAAGGCCAAACATAAACACAATGCTCGTCGCATCAGGGTATGCCAGATTTACGACAATTCGAATAGATTGGCGTGCCACTGGTGCGGCAAAATCCAAATATAGTATCTTGTGACGTATTTGCTTGGCATTGCTTAGATGTTTTGTGCGTTAGGCATGGCGTCCAAATGCAAAGATGCATTATTTGTTTACGATTTTTGTGCGCGCTGACCACAGTCGCGACGCGCCAACATAAGAGCTTGCATCCAAATTGTAAACGTTCGTCCCTAATTGTACCGACCTCAATGCATCAGATAGATCAATACAACATACCGGCTTCTCAAACCAACAATGTTTTCAATTTCACCTGGGTTGCCCATGGCTTACACAGCCCCTGATCGCTACCACAAGCGTAAGGTCCATCACAGTATCGCGCCCATGCACAGCCTGCATCAGCCGAACCGATGCAGCATCATGCATATGCAGTTTTCTCAAAAATCTGGGAGACAGCCATGGGTACATTCACGTGACTGAATTAATCTCTCGTACATTAGAAGTACATTTCTACGATGTGGAGGCAGTTGTGGGGCGCTCGGCCAATCGCTGAAACCCTTCCAACTGAATTACAAAATATATTATTCAAGCCATAATTAGTATGTATTCTTACGTAAATCTCAATGCGCTAGCGCTTTTTTATTTGGACTAACTCGATCCACCAGCGTCGAACAATGCCTATAAATGATTTAAATTAGAAGAAAAAAGAATCGTACCAGATTTTATGATACTGAGTTTATGCCCTGTAAGGTGCCGTGCCAACAGAGATCAATGGCATCTTTAATTTCAAATGATTAGAATACCCGATCATCCAAGAACCAAATTCGAAGTATGATTTTGGAAATAGTTGGCGGCCGAAGAAGGATGGCGGAATTTGGTTTATCCAGAATTTTACACTTCCTTATTCTCTGTAGGAGTCATATGGGATTAATGTAGGGTACTAGATCGAGCAAGTAGTCCTGATAATAAGTAGGAAAGAAGTCTGCGGTTTTGGGAAAACACTTCCATAGTAACATGCCAATTTTTATAGTATAAAGATTGTTTTGTATATCAGGATATAAAATACTATTCACTTGCAATAAACATCTGCCAACATTACTTATCAAGCCTCGCTCGCGGTTTTACTGAAACAAAAAGTTGCTCTAACTAAATTTTGCAACCTTTCGTAAAAAAGTACTCACACCTTACACCTGCACTTTGAATGCTGCCAACATTACCATTTTTGTGTGCACTCTAATCATTTGATCCTGTCTGTAGGGTTTAATCATCTGAGCTGCCTGGCAATCAATCTTTGGTTAAAATGCTCGCCACTAAAGATATGAACTTCACACGACCAGTGACCTTTGTATGAGCTTATCGATCCTCATTCTGTAACATCATGATAAGATCTAAATTGTCTTCACTACGGGAGTATTTAACTCCCATTAACCATCATTCCAACTTCACAGAAACCGGAGAGATAACTCCGGAGGAGTTCGTGTTGGCCGGTGACTATCTTGTTTATAAATTTCCGACTTGGCAATGGGGGACAGCTCCGGATAAGCTCAAGAAGGACTTTTTACCACCAAACAAACAGTTTTTGATCACAAAACATGTTCCATCATACCAAAGAGCGCAAAATTACCTCGGCAATAAAATTGATCTTGCTGAAGATGAAGAAGAGTTGGAAGATGGATGGGTTAAATCTCATCGGCTCAACCAGCATTCCGTTAATAATGTAAGACAAGGTGCCATCGAAACACCAGAGCCCATACCTGATTTGGCAGATATTGACGAGCTTATAGATGAGGATGCAGAGGATGGCGATGAGGATTTCCAGGATTTGGTTGGCCACAGCAGCTCCAACGTCAGACGATACGATTTGTACATTACGTACTCCACATCATATCGAGTACCCAAGATGTATTTGGTGGGCTTTAATGATAATGGAATTCCATTACTTCCAAAACAGATGTTTGACGATATTTCGGCCGATTATCGGGATAAGACGGCTACTATTGAGCATTTGCCTGTATCGCATAACACTACCGCCGTTTCCATTCATCCATGCAAGCACCTGTCTGTAATGAAAGTACTAATGAAGCATGCGAAGGGCATTCAAAAGAGCCAGAGTCCCAATTCTCAAGGTAAAGACGCCGAAACTGACGACACATCTATTAGAGTAGACCAGTATTTAGTGGTGTTCTTAAAGTTCATTGCTAGTGTCACCCCCGGCATCGAGTACGACTACACGATGGATGCGTTATGAAAACAGGGCCTGCTTACGAATTTATCTATATATATTATTGGAATACATTTTCTCCATTTAGTCTCATCGGATTTATGTAACTTGTCCCCCTCTTGCGTATCGCGCATTTTATAATTTTTCAGCTGATAAGTAAATTGCTTTGCTACGCTCAATACACGTTACCAAGGAAGTTAGCATCATAAACTTATCTTTGACTAGTGGCCACAATGTCACACAGAAGAGCGGTGCATTCAAAAGAGCGTACTCCATCTGAAGACTCCAAATTAGGAGGTGAAACAATTGAAGTTGAAACCGAAGCCGATAATGACACCCCACCCAGCCGTGCACATTCGTTAAGAAGAGGTCATCATGAACTCCACGAACATCGTGACAGCAAGGAAACGAAGAAACTAAAAAAGAAACTTCATCAATCGCGTAGAGTGGTGTTTATTCTTGGAGCTTTGATGGGATTATTGGCAGCTATCTTCTTCGGAGCGTCACACGATGACCTTAGAGGTGAACTTGACCGCTTGGTCAACTTTGACTCAATGTCCTCTATCCTCAATGACTGGCGTGGAGTGCTTCCGGGCTCTCTTCAAGGCATTTTGAATGACTTTGACACTCCAGACGACGAAGGAAACCTTCGTATGTCTGCTGCTTCCTTCTCAGTCGGTAAGAGAATGATGACAAGTCTTGATTTAAAAGATAAATACAACGTGGTAATGATTCCTGGAGTGATATCTACTGGAATTGAGTCTTGGGGCCTTAATGAAGATGGAGATTGTCCTTCAATTAACCATTTCCGTAAACGTTTGTGGGGTTCATTTTATATGCTCAGAACTATGGTCCTTGATAAGGCTTGTTGGCTCAAACATATCATGCTTGATCCCGACACTGGCTTAGACCCACCTAACATAAGATTGCGTGCAGCCCAGGGCTTTGAAGCCGCCGATTTTTTTGTAGCTGGATATTGGATTTGGAATAAAATCCTTCAAAATCTTGCTGTTATTGGCTATGGACCAAACAACATGAATAGTGCAGCCTATGACTGGAGACTTGCCTTTTTAGATTTGGAGAGAAGAGATCATTATTTCTCCAAATTAAAACTGCTGATTGAATTATCTAACAAGGTCTCTGGCGAGAAATCGCTCCTTGTTGGCCATTCAATGGGTTCACAAGTTGCATTTTATTTCATGAAATGGGTAGAAGCCGAAGGCGAAGGATATGGTAATGGAGGCCCTAATTGGTGTAACGATAATATCGAAGCTTTCGTCGATATTGCCGGCAGTCTTTTAGGTACACCAAAGACCATACCTGCTCTTATATCTGGTGAAATGAAGGACACAGTCCAATTGAATGCTCTTGCTGTTTATGGATTAGAAAAGTTCTTCAGCAGAAGAGAACGTGTGGATATGCTTAGATCTTTTGGAGGCGTGCCATCCATGCTTCCTAAGGGTGGCTCCTTGATTTGGGGTAACGCAACCCATGCTCCCGATGACCCTAGCAATACATTGATGACGGATGAGAACGGTATTAATAATACCACGGAGTTACCTGGTCGTCATGATGACACTTTCGGAAATTTTATCAGATTTGTGAAGGATTCCAAGTTCAAAAATATGACTATTGATGAAGGAATTGACTACTTGATCGATTCATCACCTGAATGGTTTCAAAAGAGAGTCAGACAACAATATTCTTGGGGAATTGCTCGTACTGAAGCAGAGGTTCTTGAAAATAATTCTGATCATCTGAAGTGGTCTAATCCGCTTGAAGCTTCTTTGCCAAATGCCCCTGATATGAAGATTTACTCGTTCTATGGAGTTGGATGCCCTACAGAGAGGGCATACACTTACCGTGAAGCATCTCCAGACTCTGGATTGAACATTACCATTGATCTGGAGAGGAAAAATGCTGTCTACCTCGGTGATGGAGATGGGACAGTATCGCTTATGACCCATGCCATTTGTCACGAATGGCAGAGGGAAAATTCTAGATTTAACCCTGGAAACAGTAAGGTTACTATTGTAGAGATTAAGCATGAGCCAGACAGATTTGACATCCGAGGAGGCGCCAAAACTGCTGACCATGTTGATATATTAGGATCTGCGGAGCTTAACGAGCTTGTCCTTAAAGTAGCTGCCGGAAAAGGTGAAACTATTCAAAACAGATACGTCAGTCACTTGAAGGATGTTGTACAGAAGCTCAATATTTAAATTATTATAAATTACGACCTATTTATTGCTTCTACCATAATAAATTTACTGAATGTTCTCTGCCCGGATTCCGCCCCGCATCACGTGAAACCTGTTAAAAATAATCAACGAAAAGCGGAGTGACTATCAGATAAACATGAGGTACGTGAACGGAAAGATGTTAAAACACGAGAGTTTATGAAGAACAGTGTCATTGGAGATATGTGATCATGTTTCTGTGATTTGTAGTTGTTTGTAGGAGATCGTAATTGATAGCAATTTATCCAGCCCGGACTAACGCAGTGGAAAATTCGTGAGAGCTTCCAAATATCGTCATGTTTTTGGCCAAGCCGCCAAAAAAGAAAAGTGCTACGATAACTTAAAGATTACCAAGAATGCCTGGGATTCCAACATTATTAACTCCAATGGTAAATACCTTTCTGTTAACTGGGATGCTAGTGGTGGAGGTGCGTTCGCGGTGATTCCGTTGGAAGAAGTCGGAAAGGCTCCCGATACCGTGCCATTGTTCAGAGGACACAAGGGTCCTGTATTGGACACTGCATTCAATCCATTTAACGACCATCAAGTCGTGAGTTGCTCTGATGACGGCCAAATCTGTTTGTGGGATATTCCTTCGGACTTCTCGTTTCATAACTACCTCGACGAAAACGACGAAGTCAAAGATATTACTGAACCAACCAAGGTACTTTCTGGCCACACAAAGAAAGTGGGACACGTCGAGTTTCACCCTTGTGCTGAGAACGTTTTGGCTTCTTGTTCGTTAGACTACACCGTTAAAATTTGGAATTTAGAAACCGGCAAAGCAGAGATTACCTTGCAACACCAGGACTTGATCACCTCGTTTGCCTTCAATTACAATGGAACTTTGTTAGCTACCACTTCTAGAGACAAAAAATTGAGAATTTGGGACATCAGGTCCGGCAAAGTTCTTTCAGAAGGTCCTGGCCACACCGGTGCCAAACCATCAAGAGTTGTCTGGTTAGGTAACACTGATAGAATATTGACTACAGGTTTCTCTAGACTCTCTGACCGTCAAGTTGGTATCTGGGATGTGCAGAACATAGAAGCTGGTCCTGTTGATGGCTTCATTGTTATTGATTCCTCTTCGGGTGTTTTGATTCCTGTTTTCGACGAGAATACCTCTATTTTGTACTTAGCCGGTAAGGGAGACGGTAACATCCGTTATTACGAGTATGAGGACGATGTGTTGTACGAATTATCGCAATACGCTTCCACTGATCCTCAAAGAGGTTTTGCAGCAGCTCCAAAGTCGCGTGTCAACGTTAGAGAAAATGAGATTTTGAAATCGTTCAAGACTGTAAATAACAATATGGTTGAACCAATTTCATTTGTGGTACCAAGAAGATCAGAGTTATTCCAAAGTGACATTTATCCAGACTGTCCATCCAGCGATCCTGCCATCTCTGCCGAAGACTGGTTTGGGGGTAAAGAGTGCAATGGACCTAAGTTGATGAGCATGGATGCATTATTTGAAGGAACTGAACCATCTATAAGAGACTCTGAGCCCGCCACCAGTATTTCAAAGGAAAAGGAGGTCAAGGAGCAAGAGAACAAGCGTAAAGAGGAAGAGAAGAAAGAAGCTAAAGAGAAGGAATCTCTAGAGTCTAAGGAGCCTACTCCAGCTCCCGTCTCTTCTTTGCAGACGGAAGAAACTTCTAAGAAACCAGAAGTCGACGATGTTTTGAAGTCTTCTGCCGGTGTAAACAAGATGCTTGACAAAGTTATTGATGGATCTTCGTCTGAAGGTGAGGATGAGAAGGATGATGACCAAGGCGAAGAATGGGAAGAAGTCAAAAAATCCGATGCCATTTCAGTAAAATCGATCTCTTCGGATAAGGCATCAACAAGCGAGTCTCCGTCTTCTCATGACATCAAATCTGAGAAACCAATTCAATCTACTCCAGAAGTTGCTGATACTCCATCTAAAGCAGTGAACGCAAGTACATTTATTCCTGTGGTTGCTGAAGATCCCAAAACACCTCTGCCAGCACCTACAGTAGAGAGCAAGGCTGAATCCAATACAAACACCAAGTCAGAAACCAAGGGCGCACCTACGCTAAAAGCAACCGTTGAACGGCTCGCAGGTTTGGTGAACTCGTTGGAGGCTCAAGTAGAAAAATTGACGACTGCCGCTTTGAATAAGGATGAGAAATTAGCTTCTTTGGAAGACAAGATCAATCAATTACTTCAAAAGTAGATTACTATTATCTTCGTTAAATGTATATTGTATTTGCAATGCTGTGTCCTGTTTACTCTTTTTTTATGTCGTAGAACTTTCTAAAAATGAAACCGATTAAGTTTTGTGTGTTGAAAATAACACCGCCATCAAATAACTCCAACACCTCACTATTTTCATATTGCATGTCAAGCAATTCATCAAGAGAAATGGAACTGACTGCACCCGGAATTGTGACTGAACCATTTGCTGCCTCGATAGTGAATTTACCCATCTGGTGACAACTAAACATAATGTCCAACTTCGACATACTAGCACTTCTTTGAGCTAATATTCCTCCAAAATCTATCAATACCTTCTGATCCATCAACTTCTTCGCGGAATATTTATAGGATCCAAATTGAGGAAGTCTATTAGCCTTCTTCAACTCTCGGTGATAGAAATATTGTTTGCTGAATATCGGAATAATACTGAATAACTTTCTCTCCTTTGGCTTACGCTGCAATTCCGAAAGAATATCTTCAATATGTCTGTTGTAGTCATCAAGTTGCTTCACAAGAAGCTTTTCTTTCGCAGCCAACTTTTCAACCGTCTTCAAAGATACGTCAACTTGCTTTTTGCGAATATCACGCTGAGTGTCTTTGGTCTTAATGTCTACGGCCATACTGTTCAAAAGTTCCTGGTAGGAGTTATTTCTAGACAAGTGGCCCATAGACTCCAAGTCTAGGATCTTTTCAAGAGCCATCTTCTTCAATTCATGATATGTGATTCTCAGCAAGTCACCCAACGATGTCTTATAATATGCTCTCTTCTTGTCATTGACCGATGACTCAAGACTCTCTTCCCTCTCTCTGTTAACAATTTCTTTGAACTTCTCCTCGTGATAAGGCTTAATACCAGAAATTAAAAGCTCTAGCAATTCAGACCCTTCTTGAACTCTTATGATGTACAAGAGGCATCTCTTCGCTTGAGTAAACAACGAAGTGATCTTAGAATCTGCGATCGAGTCTTCTTGTGTCTGTGGATTCAAATTAAGAGTGACCAGTCCTGCTTCTGTAAGAGCAACATAATCATCAGCAGAGCTCACTAGCTCGTCAAGCTTCAACATAATATTATAGAGTTGATCGTCATTACTGGGGGCAATGATATCAATATTATTGGCAATTATCTTCTCAAATTGAATCATATCACTGACACGCAAATTCAACTTTGGTCTCTCACGAGCAACAATATCGTCGTAATCCGTTAACTCGTACTCTTGCTCGAGTGTTTCGACTTCGATCACTCTGCTAATAATCAGACGAGTCATGTTTGATGATGACTCTATGTAATCATTTAATGGCTTTAAGAAGTTATCACTGAATGGCTTCATCGAAAAAACCTGTAGCATCACCCTGTTTAAGTGACGAAGGTTCATTGAACTCTTTGCATTAGTGAGTGAGGGATTGAATGGGTCCCTTGATTGGATTCCAAAATTTTCTGGGCATTGGGCTATCACTCCAGCGTAGTGTTTGTAGAAAATCACACCGGCTACTGAAAGATGCTGCTTCTCAGTCTTTTCAGGAAAATGAATCTTTGAAACGTCGTAAGCATGCTTAACTATCATTCTGACGTGAATAGGAACGCTTACAAGTGTTGCATCAATGGTGTTTAAGAATTCAGAGGAGAATTCTCTCAATGACATTAAATTTTCAACAAACGTCGCCGATACATCTGGCTCTTTGATAGCATTATGAGCATTCATTTGCTCTGGTCTTTCAGTAGATCCGTGGATCTTGATCTCCTTCTTAATGATTTCTTCATATATCTGAGAGGGGTCAGACTCAAAAGACAATTCATCATCTTCCGAGATCCTATTAATCAATTTGCCAACCATTTTCTTCAAGTGCTGTCTCTGGTAGGTATGATTATTAAAATGAAGGAAGAATTCAATCCAGAAGCAGTATTGAGGTTTGGTCAAATCACTTATGGTATTGCACCTTTCAATCTCAAGTGACATCAATTCAGTGACAAACTTCATGAAGAAGTATTCCTCACGAGAGTGGTGAGTGATTGATGAGTTCTTGATCGGAAAAAGAAGGAAGATCTGACTCTGTAGTGCCTCAAGCCGTTTCGAGTTCGATGAATCCTCTAGCCAGCTCTTATATAGTCTGAGAATATATGTGGGCTTGGTTTGTAAAAAGTAAAATAAAGATTGGTAGATTTCGATTCTTTGCCTCGAATTCTTGTTGAATTTGACAAGATTGGAAGAATTCGCAACTATTGGGACGTTAAAAGCCTTATTCTTATTTTTGTTCTTGATAAAATCTTCGAGACTGATTTTATTCTTGTCAAGTAATCCAAGCTTAATATCCAAGCTTTCTATCTTGCTCTCTAATTCTTCGTTGTGACGAGATTTCTGAACTATGATATCCCTCACTTCACTAAGTTCCAATTCTTGTTGATAATCACCATCATTCTTGGATAACAAGTGAGCGAATTCTCTTATGACAGAAAGCGGAGGGTTCTTCATATTAATTAAGGACTTGTACGCGGTTCTAGCAAGCACACTCTTGAGAATAGATTGAGCCTTTATAACTCGATCAGCATTTCGTAAGTAGTACGAATCTATCGAGTCGAAATTCCTTCTTATTCTATTACCCCTAATGCACGATTGAAGATAGATAATAGGTTCGACCTCCTGATAGAGATCATCTAAGTCCACTTCTCTGCGGAAACGAGTGTAAACTCCTCTGAACATGGTCTGCAATGGAATGATAGATATATGTTCGTACTTTTGAAGGGCTCTACGCTTGCGATGAACCTCATGTCTCACTTTTGCTCCTCTGAACACGGCATAAAGCTCACTCAATATGTTCACTTCGTCCATCAATGTCAGCAACACGCCATTACAAAGTCTAGTTCGTGAAATACCACCACGAGCAATGCTCTGAAGCTCGATGAATGGATATTTGTATCTGTTGGCCATTGTTCTCTTCTGGGCACAATAGAATTGGACTATCCGTGCTCTGATTACCGACTGTAATGCTACAATTGAGTTATCATTTGCCAAGTTTCCAACAATCACATTCTTAGTGAATTTGTTAAAGAGAACCCTTCGGGCAGCGGCTTGGAACATTGTGATAGGACCTTCCATTTCATCCTTGTGATGCATTACTACCTTGGCCTTTGAGTATACCAAAAGCATACGTATGTGAGCTTTGAAGGTTGAGAGAGACTTTTCGTGAACCATTAATTCATCACTAGTCTTTCTCATTCTTGACCTCACATTGTAGCCTCGAGAAATGCTCTGGAAAAATGTTATCTCCTTGTGGAACGCCTTAAAATCATATCTATTACCAATTTTCCACAACTTGGAACGGGCTAAACTTTGTAAGTCAATGATGTCGTATTTGAATATTAAGAGATCATCACGGTGACGATGGACTGTCTTGTTACGAGATAAATTACCACGAATCTTCGACACAAAAGTGGTCAATTCTTCGTCATAGGACTTGAGCATAATACGATCGACAAACATCTTGTATCTGAAGCTGGCTCCCATGGCCAACGCTTGAAGTTTCATTATATTATCGACATTGTCCTGAAGCTCTCGAGTTTGAGAAAGAGACACGTTTAGTGTACTGGGAGGACTTTTAAATGAGATTGATCTGGAAAGGGTAGATGTCTGGTCAAGTTTAGGTATCTCGCGGAATGGATTTTCAAGAGGTCTTGGAGTCGGACTTTTTGAGATGTTTTGACGGAATGGCTTGACGGGGGATGGAGAAGGGTTAGGTGAACGTACAGGACTCTTCCATGGACTCTTAACAGTGCCTCCAAGGGCACGGTTCATGTAGGAATTTTCACCTGAGCCCACAGTGTCGGCACTGGAGAAGTTGGGGAGAGAATTGCCAGTAAGAGAACGGTTAGCCATTCGAATGTCATCGGAGCTGAAATCAAGCAAACCCACTTCATTCTTGATGGTTGGGAATTGTGAATTAGATTGGTGGAGCATGTAACTCATGGCATATAAACAAAACCAAACTTTTGGTACATCTTTTGCATCATAAAGGTCAGTAAGTTCAAAACGGAAGAGATCAGGTACATTTAAGTACTCCATGAGATCGAAAAACCTGTTAATGTTTTCTGTATGTTTGAACTGTAACCTTGAATCGTTTTTAAATACTGATTGCCTAGTGGGAAGGATGATATTGGCCAATTCGGCGAGATGAATACCATTTCGAATGTAGCTAATTAATTCTACTGGCTCTTGAGGAATCGAATGGCCAAGCACGTCTTCTAGCCATGACTTGATAGATGCTATACGGCAAAGGTATTCATATCCAGGAGATGTCTTACTAGCGGCATTGGCTTGATTTTTCGCAAATGGGCTGGATTCGGGAACCGCTAACGATGTCTTTTTTGGCGATCCAGTATTGCTTGTAGACGACTTGAATGAAGAAACTGTAGCCGATGGGGACTCGAAACTATTCTTGATGAGATCTGATTTGGAAGGAGTCACATTAAGTTGCTTTGCAAGGGAATCTAAGTCCTGTCCTTTGAATCTGGATCCGGTATTATGTCTCAGAGATGGTTGAAGTGGTTTGGATGGGGTATCGTTAATGGAGTCGAGGTACCGTAAGGCTATATTCTTGACGGGTGAAGTCATAGTGACACCTTCAGATTTATAGGAAATACGGAATGAATGACTAGATGGGGTATTGAAGTAAGTATATTAGCTGAATCTATTGAATCGTTCGCTTGGTAGGAGTAGTCCTGTTGTGTATACATATTACATGCAGAACTATTTATTTTCCGATTTTGACATAAATGTAAACAGACGGTGAGGCTGAGAATGTGGGACGAATGCGGGCCACATTAGCGATGGAGGACTATATGGATATAAAATATGGGCAAATTAGCATCTCAGGGAGATCTGTAATAGGCACTTGCATGTTTGGATGTTTTATTCGATGAATATTTCGCTTTGTACCACGAAACTAGTTGCCATGTCATATTGGAGTCCTATCCTGCATATACCCAGTTAAGAACAGAACAGTACTGTCAATTCTATCGAGTTCTGCCTTCTGTTCAGGCACTAATTTGTTTAGTTCGTAAAGTCGGAGTACGGCTGCTTCATAATCTTTCGTTACATTTTCCACATCAGGGAATAAATCTTTAGTTTCTTCGTGTTGTTGAGATTCATCATCATTCTGGGCATCAATTTCTGCAAGGATCTTCGACACCAGCTGGTCGGTGTCGTCGATAAGCTTCTGATAAGCATGCTTGACTTTGGACGGAATCTCCGTTCTTAATGCTGACACTTTTATAGTTTCCTTTTCTACTTCTTCTAGTATATTGCGCAACTGCTCATTGAGTTCGAAATCAAAATCGTCGATTCTTTCTCGTGGCTTATAGGCAATATGGTTCGTCAATGATCCCGAACGTTCACTTATATCGTCACCGTCTAAGATGATAGCATTATCTAGCATGTCAAACAGGTCCTGCACAAATTGCTCTACTACCGCTGCTACTTTCGACTTTAATGGGTCATTATTACTGGTGGGAAGATGAAGATCAAGCTTCGATGTCACACTCGCAAGGATCTGAGTATACACCCACGTCAAATCCTGCCGGCTGAGACGTAGCTTCTCGTGGCTACTACGTTGATCCATGTTGTGGAAGTTGTTGTTTGGAGATGCATAGAAGCTGCTTGATTATGGGCGCGCAGGCAGGCTCTCTCGGTACGCACACTCCATCGAAATGAGATGAAATCCAACCCTCAATTTCGTTGACTATCTAACAGATTAGATATCTTTCATCAATGGATACGGAAGATATTTATAGCCCGGCTTTTGCACCCTTCTTTGGGTTCGCTGGCTGTGCGCTGGCTACCATCTTATCCTGTGCTGGTGCCGCCATTGGTACCGCCAAGTCCGGCATTGGTATCTCAGGTATCGGTACCTTTAAGCCTGAATTGATCATGAAATCGCTCATCCCTGTGGTTATGTCGGGTATTTTGTCGGTATACGGGCTCGTAGTGTCGGTTTTGATTGCTGGCGGTCTTAGCCCTAACGACAACTATACGCTTTTCAATGGTTTCATGCACTTGGCATGCGGGTTGAGTGTTGGTTTTGCATGCTTAGCGTCCGGTTACGCAATTGGAATTGTCGGTGATGAGGGAGTCCGTCAATACATGCACCAGCCTCGGTTGTTTGTGGGTATCGTGTTAATCTTGATTTTTGCCGAAGTGTTGGGATTGTACGGAATGATCATTGCATTAATATTGAATACGAAGGGAAGTGGTTAGCGTAAGTAAAAACTTTTATCAAATATATAACTAGTCTACAGTTCTTTTTCATGTTCTCTCTAGTCAGTCTCCATCTTCTCTCCCTCTTGAGCTGCTGTTCCGTTACCAATAACCACGGCTCCAGACTCATCGATGAATTGAGTAGAAAATTCCTCGATGTACTGAACCGAACGGTCAGCATCCAAAAACAACATATAGGCTCTCTTCACATCAGTCAACTCCACATTACTGCTACGTCTCTTGAGAGCTATTTGTTGAGAAACGGAAATTAAGTTAGAGGCGTATCTCAAGGAAGTCTCTTGCCCAATCTTAGTCAACAAGGCCAATGCATCTGGTGCCAACTCCACTTCCTCCTCAGAAGCTCTGATTGACAATATGGTGTTGATTTCATCGGCGGAGTAGGCAGAAGTGTGGATAATAATCGATCTGTCCAAAAGATCCATGGGCAATCCATGAGGCGATTTATAGTTGGTTCCTCTGGTCTTAGAAACACCTCTGTTGGTTGCCATCATCACAATGGGCGAGAAGTCATCTTCTAAAGCCCTGTTGATGAAGGAAAAGCATTCAATGTCTAACATGTGCACTTCATCGATAAACAATACTCCTGGTACAATCTCAGCTTTACCTTCTTCCTTCCATTCGGCAACCTTGGTATTAATTTGGTCTCTAACCTCGGAGGCAATTTCACCGGTGTCACCAGAGAACAAAGCCAAAAAGCCTTGTTGTCTTGAATTAATCACATCAATCTCGTGTAACGAAACTGTGTGAACAACTTCTTTTCTCTTTTGTAATTCTCCATCAGGGCATTGAACAAACTTGGTCTCTGGGCCCATGGCATCGTAATCACGAGCTCTAGCAAAAGAACGACCTAATTTAGAAATCTTACCAGAACTCTTGTCGATGGATACTACATCACCAGCTAATACTTTTTCCTTGGTCAAGCCTTCAATCATCTTGTTACCAAGTTCGTAAATGGTTTCCATATCTGTGGTCTTAATGGTAAGCTTACCCTGTTTGTGACCTCCAGTAAGAGATCTGTCAATCTGGATTTCTACTACTTCACCTTCAATAATTTCAGTCTCTTCCTTAATTCTAATACCAATCGATTTCCTGAAAGCTTGGGTCAATGCTTCAGTTTTGGATACGTCCAACGAGAACACTTCGGATCCAGAAATGGCGGTGAATGGCACTTCACTTCCCAAATTTTGCGACAATCCCATAGCGATGGCGGTCTTACCAGTAGAAGGAGGACCAGCAACTAATACGGCTCTTCCGGCAATTTTTCCTGCTTGAATCATACGGAGGATGACACCAGCAGCCTTTCTTGCCTTCATTTGTCCCACCATTCCTTGGCCAGACTCCTTGGGCTGGAGCTGGTCGTCGAGTCCAAGACCGGAAATATGAGAATGGGCCGCAATCAATGAGAGGCCCCTCAAATCCTTGGTTTCAGATTTTGTGTTTATAGACTGCATTAGTAAACTTCTATCCCAATATTGTTCGCTTAGTTAATTATTCCACTTACCATTTGTGAAGTGATGAGATCTCTTGAAATTGTCAAAACTTCGGGTGCGATGGGTGAATGGATGTATTTGTCAAACACCTTGAGGATTCTCTAGACTAGGGAATGAATCTAATTTATTAAATCAATAAACAGAGTCTACAAATCGCATAAATACTATAATTTCGTCTACAATCTAGATTGTGATACTAATGAGCCTTCTTCATACATGGCATCATGTTGCTTCTTGAAGTACTTAGAAGCCATTGGTCTCTTGATCTTAGCAGTGGGGGTGATGACATTCTTCTCAAGGGTCAAAGGTTCAAATTCCACATAAATATTGTGTAACTTCTCGAAGCCTTGCAACGCCTTCGCCTTGGTCATGTTAGCATTCAATTGGGTCAAGATCTTGGTTCTGACCTCTCTCCTGTTCAAGATCTCCAACATTTCTTGCTTCAGTTTGCTTTGCAACTCTGCCTTAGAGATGCCGCAATGGCGGATTAAAAATGGAATAATGGCATTGGGGTCTACTCCAATGACACCCACCAAGTAAGTGCGAAGAGAGTCACCATGGACGTAGATTTGGGTAAGAATATTGTTAAATGACAAGTAACGGTTCTCGATCTTTTCTGGAGTGACGTACTCACCTTGTGCCAACTTGAAGAAGTTTTTGACACGATCAACAATGGTGATATGGCCAGATTTATTGATACGAGCGACGTCTCCAGAGTAAAACCACCCATCTTTATCAAGCGCCTTAGCAGTCTCTTCCGGGTTCTTGTAATAATACTTGAAGATTTGAGGACCCCTTAACATTAACTCACCACTAGGACCTTGTGGATCATCAATGGTATAACCCATTTCAGGTAACTCTCTGACTCTGAATTCTGTAGTGACACCAATAGAACCACAGCTTCCTGGGGAGTTGTTGGCAAGATTGATACAAACTCCAGAGAAGGATTCAGTAAGACCGTAGCCTTGATACAAATCGATGTCAAGCATGGCTTGTAAGTAGTCAACGGTAGAAACTGCAATTGGAGCAGATCCAGTGACGACGAATCTCATGTTATCGAAACCTAAAGTGCTCCTCAACTTCTTCAATAGAGTCTTTTGATAAAGGAAATGACTGTCCTTACCAGTAAGGTGTGGCTTACGAAGCTTTATTTGGGTGTCTAACATCTTGTTGAACATAGCTCTCTTGAAGGCAGAAGAGTGGTTCTCTGTAGTGGCAGCCTTCAAGGCGGCCTCAAACTTGGTGTAAACTCTTGGGACATTAGACATAACACGAGGTTTAAGCAACTTCAAGTCTTCAACCAAGGTCAATGGGGAACCATTAATTTGTGGGAAACCAGCACAACCACCACAGGTAATTGTAAGTCCTACAGTTTGACGCTCATAAATGTGAGCCAAAGGAAGGAACGTCATTGACACACCTCTGGGGTGCGGATTAAGTACCGCCATCACGAACAAAAATCCAGCACATGTAGCTTCATGAGTGAGTACAACTCCCTTGGGATGAGCACCAGTGGTACCAGAAGTAAAACTGATAGTGTAGATGGAATTAATCTTGGGAGGCAAGTCAGGAATTGGGAACATCTCACCGACTTTGCAAACCTGGTCGATGTCGTAAAGAGTAATCTGGTGCTCATTGGCATACGAAACCAATCCTTGATCCTTCAATGATCTACGAGAAGTTCCAGTCAAGTCCAAAGGATCCATCGAAATGATGGCAATCACCTTCTCCAAAGACTTGGGATTGTCACTTTTAAGCTTAATCAACCCCTCAATGTGGTTCTTGGAACAAACAATAACCGGCGATCCGGTGGACGACAAAATATATTCAGAGGTGTCGGGACCTAAGGTATCATATAAGGCAGTGTTTGTGATTGATAGAGCACTGGTCATTAAGTCAGTAAGAACCCACTCGGCACGATTGGCAGAAAAAATGGTCAAAATGAAAGACAAATTGGTTTCATCGTACTTCTTGTAGTCCCGGAAGTGATTGTCGATCTTGGCATGGTCTTCAAACTTAGCCAGGTTTTTGTATGGGTTACCTCTCAACAAATGCATGAGACCGGCTCCTAAGGCCCTTCTCTTCTGGTTAACCTCTCTAAAGCTGGTGGTGGTGTACTCAGGAGCAGAAACTTCGTTCTCATAGTCATACTTTCTGGAAGAGAAACAGGGCTCATCAGGGTAGTGCAAACATGCATTGGCAAATAAGGAATAGTATGTGTCTAGTTGAGGAGAAATTGCCGTTTTCAATCCCTTAGTTGTCAACTTGTTTCTATAGATCGCACTAAATCCGTCTTTGGCAGTGTTAGGAAGTGGCACGGATGTAGAAGTTTTTTCAACCTTAAAAGGAAGAATTTCTCCAAAAAGTTTACTTGGATGAACACCCTCAGTGGATTCAAAGAGATACTTGGAAGTTTCTGGAGCTGGTTTCACCGACATTCTAGCAGAGACTATTAAGCCAATAAAAAATCCGGGGGATATGAAAATTATATACCGAATGGAGTAGACCTTTTGGCCGAGTCCCATACAGGAAGAATGCGGGGTTCGGTACGGGTTTACTGCACAAAGGGCCTTTCCGAGGAGTAGCCGAATCCGAGGGCGTAGTTTGTGTTACGAATCAAAAAAAAATTAGGGAGATTCGCCGCTTCGATAAGCCATTCAAAATCCAGTTTTAGTTCATTTAGCAGATTTATTTAGTGTGGGACATTTCATATAAACATTACGATTTAGTAGCGGCGTTGAGACGCTTAGTGTTATCTACGATACTCTGGAATCTTTCAGGTACATCAAGTCTATCCATGGCAAGTTCGATGAATTCAAGTTTGCCGTCATCTTTCATCTTGTAAGAATCTAAGTCCTTGGCAGTTTTGAGACATACGCTACTGTGCTTATTATGCTCCGGGTCGCCAAAAACTTCCAAGATTTTACCCCATTGCCATCCTTCCTGTATATCGTTATAGCCGCGATGAGGTCCCTTAATAATACGCTCCACAGTGTAACCTTCATTGTTGATTAAGAATATCTTGGGGGCAACCATCTTGTACCTGAGGAATGTAGACAACTCTTGAATAGTCATTTGGGCCAGCCCGTCTCCCTGAACAAGGACAACTCTTCTTTTAGTACCTAAATCTTCCTCTGCGATGCATCCCCCCAAAGTAGCGGGCAATGCATACCCAATCGATCCGTAAAAGTTCTGCGAGTAAAAGGTAACCCCTTTGGGGAACTTAAGGTCAGTGATTGAAAATAAAAAGGTACAAGTCTCAACAAATAGGATATCATTTTCTTGAAGTTGGTCATTAAAGTAGTCCACCAATTGAGTTTGAGTGATTCTTCCCTGGCCTGCAGTTTCTTGATAGAATCTCTTTGGCTTGTAGCGATAAGCAATATTGTCGATTCCGATGGAATTATGGGCAAAACTAGCTTCATCATAATACTCAAGCAATCTGGTAAGCAAGTGGTGCATGGAAAACTTGCGGACTCCAGTTTCGTAATCTTTAAGCATGATATGCTTGCCGTCGATGAAAACGTAATCGGGATGGATCTCTACGTAATCGTTAATGTTGCTGTAGTTGGCTGAGTAGACTCCAGTATTGGTCTCCACATTCAAGTAACCGAAATCAATTAACAAGTCAGTTTCGTTTTCAAGATCTTCTTTCACTTGAGCATTTGCAGTCAACCTTCCATAGTAGGTTCCCACAAAGTTGGGTAAAGTCTCGTCGGTGTACCTGGCCATGTTGGTCGTGAATAACCGAACAAAATTAACTGGGAATTTTGCAACCAATGTTTCAAATAATTGCTGCTGACCAAACCTTCTGATAAGCGCATCGGCCATGATAGCAGGACGCTTAGAGTTGTACAATTTTCCCAAAATCGTGCTTGCCATTCTATCCAAGAGCTCCTCGTCTATGATCTCTTCTGTTGGCAAGGGTTTCAAAAGACGATCTTTAGGAACAAGAAGGTCAGGCACATCAACGGGAATGAACAAGTACCCTGGTCTGGACTCGCGCAAGATGTCATAAAGTACGCTGTCAATTTTATCCAAATTGGAGCCATCGGAAATTCCTGCTTTAGTTAAAGTTTCCAGGGCCACACTGATGTCGCCAACTATCTTCTTATAAACATCGTGATCTGGGGCCAACAATGGGTTCTTGCTTTGCACCAAATGGTGAATATTAATAACTTCATTTGCAGCCGTTGCAGAGGCAGCTTGATTAATCTGTCTGGTTGCGGTAGTTCCTACAATATGTAATACAGGAGCAAATTCGGCAAAGGCTCCAGCAATACCGTTGATAGCTGAAAGCTCTCCAACTCCAAATGTAGTGATAAGGACGGAAAGTCCGTCAATTACTTTGGCATATCCATCGACGGTGTAACTAGCATTCAATTCATTGCAAAGGTTGATAAGGCGGATCTTCTTCTCGTCAGCAATTGATGGAGAGTATAAATGCTCCAATAAGTTAAGATTGAAGTCTCCAGGAATACCAAAGATGGATTTAAGTTTAGGGTTAGCTTGGCAGATACGCAAGAAGAGGTATTCACCTAATGGAATGAACTCCTGTGAATCCAAACTATCGTTACTGAGAGTTTTTGTGACCAGTGGTACCATTGTATTATATTGATTTTAAGGATCTGTCATTACTTATATATGCCAAAATAACTAATGTAGGGCCCCAGTCAGGCGTGGCCCTTAAAGGAAACCCTGCATCACTACTCGGGTACTGACGGCATCAGGCGCGCGCGTCTCCGGTTAGTCACGGCAATTCGCGGATTTTCAAATTCTGGGGTAATTTAGTCGACTTCACTTGCCGTTAGCGGTCGTGAGGCGCAATGGAAAACGGCATTTTCTATTACCCCACATAATTAAATAGGAGTTCTTAGGGGCATTGCCGAAACCCTTAGGGAAGAATATCGCTAATATCCTCATCGGTAATGGGCCCTGCATTAATCGTGTCGATCACATTGTAGTCATTGTCATCGGATATAAACTGATAATGTGGGTTCGTTTTGTCTTTCCGGGGCCAACTAAAGTCGTCAACTGGAGCACGATGCTTATCATTGGTGACTAAGTCAATGCCACTGCAACCTTCCATCACTATATGGCCCTGGTGAGCAACGGTTATGATCCGGGAATTAGAAACGTTATGAAGCCGAAGCTGATGGCCTCGGAATATCAATATTGACTCTTTCACGTCATGCACGAAAATCGGCCCGGTTGACTGTAGTTTAATCACGGATTTATTTATATTTTTCAAATTAATAGATTGAGGCGGTCCCGTAGTCCAATTCAGAATAATAGAGTTCCCAATATTGGAAATAATCCAATGATTCTGATTCAGTACAACATCCACTTTATGTAGACGAATATTATCTACCGTAGGCTCCTGGATCTGGACATTTGTATTAGTCGGTTCTTGTTTCTGTTGGTTCAGTGGAGGTATTGGTGGTCCATCGAATCTAAATCGAGTACTTGTAAGAATAGCTGCTTTGGTATCATGAAACTTGTTGAGTTCACTTATAGCACCTATCCATCTTTGCTTATCATAATTCGTCAAGGAGGATTGTTTAGCTTGGAATTGGCGCTTTAAGTGGACTATTTCGTGTTTTAGTTCATGGAGCTCATCGACAGTTGTGCAACGTGATATTGTATCTCGAAGTTCTAAGTTAGCAATTAACGCTATAAGAAGCCATCGGAAGCTATGGATTCGTAGGATTTATACTTACTGGCTTTTTCTGTCGATAAATTATCAGCTGCCATTCTCTTGGTTCTTCATTTTCGATAAATATAATTTATTGAGATTCAATCTTATCTAATACACTACTTACTTACCACCGGCTGCAATGCGATTTCTGCCCACCAATTGATCGGCAATGTCTCTGGTTCCTGCCCACGAAATCTTCTTGGGCATTCTTTTACCTAACTCGGTTTCAAAATCATACAACTTTCTTATTGAGGTGAACCTCAAGTGCGATGACTTGATTCCAAGAACGGCTGCCGTACTCTCAAGCTCTTTATCGTCGACTGGGAACTCAACGTCGTACTGGTGATCGCGTATGGTATCATGCATCTCTTCTACGAACTGTACAGATCTGATGGCAAATCTGGCAGCTCTCGTTCTGTCAATTGGCGAAGGTAATCCACCCTGTTGGACGTGTCCCGGTATAGCAGTCTTGGCGTCGAATTCACCAACGGCTTCTTGATTTATGATATCGGCTAATACTTGAGTAGTCAATACCTTTGATGCATTTGAACTCTTTAAGAGAAGCTTTCCGCACTTGGACATTCCTCGCTCTAACGAAAACGACTCTTTCAAAGCACGAATATCGGCTTCCAATTGATCCAATGCAATTCCCTCCTCAGGCACGTAGGAAACTTGAGCACCACATGCAAGCGATGCAAAAGTTGCAATATATCCTGAGTTACCACCCTGCACTTCCACTACGAATGCTCTATCCCTGGTGGCTGATGCCGATTGCTTGATCACATCACAATATTGCATCAATGCGTTCAAACAAGTATCTGAGCCGAGAGAGTACTCCGTACCTGGAACGTTATTGGAGATAGTAGCAGGAACAAGAACCATTGGAATCCTGAAGGATGGATATGAGCCTCTTGCCTTCTCTAACTGATCAAGCGAAAGGAATGCTTCGAAACCACCTACTAAAATAAGTCCATCGAATTGGTACTTTTCAAAGTAGTAAGCAATCATTCCGATGTCAGTATCATGAGGGGTTGCTCTATTGGTACCTATTTCTGAACCACCAGTAGAATTGTAACCTTGTATTTGCAACCAGTCTATCAGTTTCACTGACTCATGACGAGCTAAACCAGAAAATCCGTTGTGAATTGCAAAAGGGGTATGACCTCGTGACATACAGTAGGTTGCCATGGCATATACGGCACTGTTCATACCACCAGCTGGGGCACCAACGTTAATGATAGCGATTCTCTTACGCTTCTCAATAGGAAGAGTGGGGTCGTTGTGATTAGCAGAGTTCATAGCCATGAAGTTATGAAGGTGCTCCACGAATTCAGAGTCTCGTAAAGACATGGCCTTGTCAAAATCTTTAGCCTGGATAGCGTCAGCTACGGACTTAGTGATTCTAACAGCATCCACCAACGGTTTACGGACAATCTTGTTCTCTACAATGGCGATAAGAGGCGAAGGGGTTTCTGGAGTACACTCCAAGACAGCCTTAACAGCCTCCACACCTTGAAGGGTAGCCAAGACTCTATCATATGCCACGGCAGTACCACCTCTTTGGACGTGACCCAAAGTGGTGATTCTGGTGTCAAGTCCCATATTGACAAGAGCATCCTTGACATCTTTGGAAGAAATGGGGGTCAACTCGGACGTTATGGCACCTTCAGCTACAATGACTACAGTCTTCCGCTTTCCCTTTGCTCTGTGCTTAGACACAATCTCGCACATTTGGTCACTCCATGCTTTGGACGAAGCAGGCTTTTCGGGGATCAAGATATAATCGGCACTGGTAGCGATGCCAGCCATAAGCGCCAACCAACCACAGTGTCTACCCATAACTTCAACTACAAATGCTCTAGAGTGGGAGTTAGCAGTGGCATCAATATAGTCGACAGCCTTACAGATACGGTCAAGAGAACTGTAGGCACCTATGGTGGCATCAGTAGTAGCCATATCGTTATCAATAGAGCCTACGGTACCGCAAATGTTCAAATGCTTATGCTTTTCATACTGCTCCTTCGTGATTTCGGACTTATCCAAAAGCTCTTTGATCAAAGAAGGCCATTCAGAGCGGAACAAGTCAGCTCCAGTTAACGAACCATCACCACCGCAAACAATCAATGCATCAATTCCGGCGTCAATCAAGTGCTTACATCCACGGAGACGGCCTGGACGTTCTCTGAAAGTCATACAACGAGCAGTACCGATGTTAGTGCCACCTTCTGAAAGGAACCCACGCACATCGGCCCACGAGGTTTCTCTAATGTATTCAGGGCCACCACGCACTAAACCCTCGTAACCTTCCATGATACTGAAGGCCTTGCAGCCACGGAAAATGGCAGCCCGCACCACTGCACGGACACAAGCGTTCATTCCCGGAGCATCACCGCCTGAAGACATGACGGCGATATTCCTTTTGGCTTGCACGCCATAAGCTGATTCTTCACCGAGCTTGGAGGCCTGAGACACCGAGGCAGACATCATGTAGCCCTCACTATCGGTTTGGTCTAATTTTTTCACCGGAGGAACCAACGAAAGCGGATTGGCAGAGGTGGTAAGCCCCACTAAGTTTCCCAATGGGTCGATAACATAAGCCTCGTTCGGGTACAAGTCGTTAGGAGTAATTTGAATCTCGAAACCGTTTCTCTGCAATTCTCTGATGGAATTATTAAGATCTGGAACCGCCAAGGTAAAACTGGGTTGCTTTGAACGCCAGTCCACAACATTGAGGTCGGCCCCAAAGTCTTCCACAATCTTGGCAATAGCATTTGAGTCGGGTGCCGTCTTGGATATTACGAGTTTTACCACAAGAAACGAGTCTTGCGATTGAAGCAAGATTCCGTTTGCGTCATCGGAGGTCACAGTGAGTCCCAATGTGTTAGTATAGAACGTAGCGGCCTCGTCTACGAGTTCCTGCGAGCGCCCATAGAAGGTGACGCAGGAGACGCCATTGACGAAAGTGCTGGTCATGTTGTAAACTATATCAGCTGGTTTCTGAATTCAATGGTAAGACTTCGGGAGACCCTCATCCTCTCGTCACGTGCATGACATCACCAAATGTAGGGACCCGCCGAAGTTGCAACATTGAGACGGAAACGATTAACAGATAGCAGAGATCAAGAAAGGTTTCCAAGAAAATGATGTATGATTATCTACACATGCATAGGTTCTGAATAGAGAGATTACCAGTATGTACTTATGTCGTATATCTATTTCGGGAGCTCATCGAAGCGGTTATCGCCGAGCAGATGCTTTAAAGTACTCGTTGACTCGTGAGTTATTCAGACAGATCAATATCACTTATTTCATGAACTCAAATCAAATAGATCCGAGTCTGAAGTTCCCATCAGCTTTGCAACCATCTGTCCTCCATACCAAGATATACGCAATTTCGCATAGTATTTTCCACAGCCGCAGTAAATCATAGAACATGAAATTTTTCATTGCTCGACAAATCAACTACGCACTACTAAAACTTGTAGTAAAAAAATAGGTAATATGTCCCAATCTGCCAGCAATTCGCCGGTCCCTTTGGGCGACATTTCTAAGATGGCTATTCCTACCTTACCTGGCGTTTCTCCTGAGCTTCCCAAAGCTAACGGTTTATGGTCTTCCAACCCAGTCTTCTCGTACTTGAACGATGTCTACATCACCATCAGTGAACACAGAAAGTCTTTGGGTCTCACCAACCCTGGAACCATCGAAAACTTGAACAAGGAGGTGTCTCGTGATGTGTTTTTGTCCCAGTACTTCTTCACCGGTTTGAGAGCTGACTTGAACAAGGCCTTCCTGATGTCCCCCGCATTCCAGACCTCTCATACTTTGTCGGTTGGTTCCAATGTGTTGCCTCCTTATGCCTTTTCTGCCTTGTACGCTACCGATGACTACTTCCTCCAAGGTAATGTGGACAATGACTTGTCATTCAGTGGTAGAGTCAACTACGGATGGGATAAGCACAACATTTCAAAACTTACCTTGCAATTGGCTCAAAGTCAACCATCCATGGTGCAATTGGAGCAAGACTACCAAGCTAACGATTTCTCTATTAACTTAAAGACTTTGAACCCATCTTTTGTCGATGGAAGCTTCAGCGGTGTCGCCGTTGCCTCTCTCTTGCAATCTTTGACCTCTAAATTCGCCGTCGGATTGGAGGCCATGTACTCTAAACAAGGTGGCCCAGCACCCCCAGACAGTGCTGTATCTTACGTTGCCCGTTACAATGCTGGCGACTGGATTGCTTCTGCTCAAGTTCAAGCTCAAGGAACTCTTATTGCCTCCTTCTGGCGTAAGGTTTCCGATAAGGTTGAGGCTGGTTTAGAGACCCAAATTGCTGCCACTGTCAAGCCAGTTACAGACTCTTTGATGGGAACTCCAATTGGTTTCGAACCAGTTGTTGAGGGCCAAACCACCATTGGTGCCAAGTACGAATACCGTCAATCTATCTTCAGAGGTCAAATTGACTCTACTGGCAAAGTCGCCGCATTCATGGAAAAGAGAGTGTTACCAACTGTCTCTGTTTTGTTCTCCGGTGAGATCGACCACGTCAAGTCTACTTCCAGATTGGGTCTCGGTTTGCAGTTTGAGGCTGCCGGAAACGAACAGTTGATGATGATGCAACAAGGATTGATTGATGCTAATGGTAACCCAATCACTCAATAGAAATAGCATACGATTGTATATATTGCTAACGATCTATTATACAGATAAATAAGTTCCTCGCTCACGTACGCCATCCAAAAAATCTAGATGTTACTGGAGGTTTTTTGCTCTCACGTTGAGAACGAATCATGTTGTACACTTCGGTAGAGTTCAATTTGGCACTAATCCTATCATCTCGGGAAACTCCTCGGGAAGCTGTAGAGTTTGTGCTTTTCACGCTGCCTGCGTATGTATATTCTGAACCCCGGGTCGGTCTGGAATAAGCCGGATGGATATTTGCAGAATCTTTCAAACCTTTAGATGAACCGTTTTGTTTATCGGCTCCACTCAACTGCGCCAAATTACGCTGTGTAATTGACCTATAAATATCATGGTAGGTGCTGTTTAAATCAGCAGCTTTGACGTTTCGATTATAATGCGTGCTAGGCATGCTGTACGACGACCTGGATCTTGAAATTCGTTGATTATTATCGACGGTGGCATTTGGCTCCATCCAGTTCGACTCAGAGGTATAGAGTTCACTTCTAGAAGACCTCCTCGACCGATTAATTACACTTCGAGTTCTATTGTACTCAGAGAGTGACGTTGTAGGGAAGTCGTCGTTATCGGGTATCTTCGGAAATTGTTGAGTCTTTGAAAAGTTTGATACATATGACTGTCTCGATGGAGGGCGCGACGGGAGTCGAGAATGTGGTTTTGACTGAGCGAACGGTATTGATTTGGTAAACGAGATATTTTCTTCGTACTCGTCAAGGAGTGAATCCATTGATGATTCTGATTTTTTGTCATCAAATTCAGTTGGTTTATTGGTGACGCTATATCGAGCTGCAGCTCCATTCATATTTGGCAAATGAGTGTGCCTTTGAGGTTTTGGTTGGGCAATCTGGTATGGGTTACGGTATGGGTGCTCTTTCAAATCGTTTATATCAAAACTTGCGACAGCGCTGGTGATCGAATGGGTTGAAGCTTGACGTTGTATTGGCCAATCGATACCCATATTAACTCTTAATGGAGATGATAAAGCTATATCGTCTATTCCAGCAACAGCAGGTATTGCCTGCGCCGGCGAAATAGGAGCTGAAGGAGGTGATTCTGGCATTTCATTAGCTATAGGTAAAGGCAATAACCCACTATCTTGCAACGGTGGGGTACCTGTTGGATATGGAAGAACTGTCGGAATGTTCAAGTCGGTTTGCTTCGGATCGCAATATAGGTTTTTGTATTGAACAATACTTTCCAAGATCAATTCCAATTTTGTAATTACTGAGTTGTCGTCGGAATTGATAAATATTCGCCAATATCTCTTAGGGTTTAATAACGGAAGGATAAATTGGTTGAACTCAACTCTAAGTATCTTGAGTTTTGGCATTAATGGGTACACAAATGAGGTTCCACACGATAAATAAGTAACGTCCCCTTTATGAAGCTGGAATATTTCAAATACTCCATGCCCAAGAAGAGTTCCACTCTGTTTCAAGTCAACTTGAGGCAGCTCATGATATAGAACAATTTTTGCTGAGTCGGTTTTGAATAAGGTTACTTTTTCATTTATATTTTCCGGAATTGAGGGAGTCTTTTCTTCATCAACTTGAGTGCTTTGATTCTCAATTAACGACACCCGGTTCCTCAAGTTTCCTTTTGCTTTGCTTATTATTGAAGGGCTATCAGAATTGCTGTCGTTGTCTTTATGGCGCATGAGAGTCTGTCTTCTTGGACTAAGTGGTTGTGTTTGCGAATGGTGACTGAAAATAGGCGCTTCAAAGGCAGGAAATTTATAAGAAGAAAGGTCTTCCTGTGAGATTTCTGGTATTTCGTTCGATTCCTGGACATTTTCATACTCGTTTGCACCGGCATGCTCATTATTGGCGATGTTTCCATTTTGTGAAGAATTGTCATATGATGGTGGAGGTTGGATAGGTTCAGACGTGCCGTTATGAGGTACAATGGTTGGCTCTTTATTTTGTTCATTATTGTGCTTCTTATTCTTATTTCGTCTTTTTCGTCTTTTGCTATTACCATTGCCATTGGAACTTTTACTTGTGTCGGCCGATGAAGTAGCGCCTGATTTTGTTTGTTGCAGATTGGGATTCTGAGGGGTCCCGTTCTGTATTTCAGGCTTTGTCTTATCGTTGGCCGCCTTCGTCTTACTTCGTGGCGGATGTTCATCGGAAGCTACCATAGGGGCCATTTCAGATCCCCGAAGCCTCTCCTGGTGTGCCATTATGTTGGGATATATTGGTTTACCTACCCAATTGGGTGAACTGTTTTCGCTCTTGTGGGGAGAGTGTCCTGCAGATAACTCGGATCGGCACGATACGGTTGGAAGTAGAAGTAGTAAGAGAGTACTGAAGGCTTGACGCAAGTTGTAAGATGTCTATCAAAAGAAAATATATCTAATTAGAATAGTTATATACTTTATTCTCCTAACACTTGACCAGATCCCTGGAATGGAGAGACGGCACTAATGAAATTGGAGGTGGGTGCAACTCCAGCCTCTGGGTCGACCGTGAAAAGTGACTGATAGGCAACGCTTCTTACGTCAGTGGCCAGCTCCTCTCGGAAATAAACTACTATTCCTTGCAACTTTGCAATTCCATGGGCCAACTTATCTTCGATATACAAAATGATCTTTTGAGGAGGGTACAATACCTTGAGGTATCCACCGGCCAATAAATAACCCGAACCAATTCCTGCCAAGTGACCCAAAAAGGACGAATCGGGTACATATAACCAACATCCCACAAGAAATATGAATGGGGTGGACTTGGTTGGTATCTTCCGAGTTTGTCCACCTAAAGTAAACTGATAAGCGACGGGAGAGATGTCGCTTTCTTTGATTGCATAGTATTCAAAAAACAGGAAAACAATGGCAGAAAGGCCCTCAACTTTAGTTTCAGGGCTTATGAAGCTAGCCAATACGGTGTATTGGAGGGCAGTGGTTACCGCTAACAAGTTGAGCGTGACTCCAGTGTAGACGGTGCCGTGAATCTTTTCGAACCGAGCAAGAAGACTCGCCAAACTAATAATGTTGAACAACCAATGGAAGAAACCGGTGTGGACAAGCGGATAGAGAGAGATTCTGTTTAGATCAAATTTGAAAAGAGCTCCAGCGTAAAGGGAAATTGCAGCGCTGATTGAGTTACCAGACATCTTGTCAACAACAAGAAGTATGAACGTAAAAACACTTAAACCCACCGTGAGGGCCGGTTGGAGGTATCCAACGTTGGATAGTTGGTTTCTAAGTGACAGAATGTCCATGGTGAAAACAGTCCAAACTTCCAATTATCAACTGATGGAATTCACGCGTGAAAAATTATATCACGTGAGAACCGTTTGTATACCTAGTTCAAACCGTTCTTCAGCTAAAAAGTATATCTTTAATCGATATTATATGATTTCCTTCACTTTATCTTGCAAGCTCTTTAGCATTTGTCTCTTCGCTTCATTTTTCTTTTCCAAATCTACAATCTTCTCTCTTCTCTCTTCAACCGATTCGGTTATGCCTTCCATCTGCTGCAACAATTTGCGAAACGTCGATACGTTTAGCCTCAAGCTGCCGGCATTATTCTCAAAATCACGTACCAGAGACTTACCGGATTGGATATTGAGCAAAAGACCAAACAATTCCGGCAAAAGCTCAATTTTTTCTAATGCATGGAGCGGGCTCTCTTCCTCAGCTGAATCAATGTTCATGGCTTCGGGCTCTTTTGACCCCATTTCAGACGCACTCACTGACCGAGCCAAAGGCGACGAGTACAGCGGAGTCAGTCCAGGCGAATTCATATGGAAGCTTGCTATAAAGTTTGGTGGAGTAATATTACAGAACAGAGTATCGTTTGGTTTTCGCCTGCACACACCGCCAAGAAATACACAGTCTATACCGTTATCCTGCATTTATATCAAGCAATATAACAACTATGGATGCCATAATTGGGCTTTTCAGCAAATGCTTGCCGTGTTTCCCGGACCTTCTGACTCCATACGTGGTGCTCAATGGAAACAAATACAAGATCATCCGACTTTTGGGCGAGGGTGGTTTCTCATACGTATACTTAGTATCACTCAAAGGAAATGATAATTCACTTTATGCATTGAAGAAACTCAGATGCCCCTTTGGAACCAGCGACGAAACCTACAGAAATGCAATGAAAGAAATCCAAAATCATCATCGCTTTGCCAATTCACAAACGCCATATATTATTCAATCGTTAGATGAAACTGTCGTAACGAACCCCGATGGATCCAGCACGGTGTACATACTCTTGCCCTACTTTCGTAAATCTGTCCAGGACGTGATTAACAGTCTTGTTTTGACGAATTCATCTATGGAAGAGGCCGAGATTCTTCGTATCCTCATTGGAGTATGTCGGGGTCTCCAAGTAATGCATAAGTTTTCCAACACTTCCTCTAACTCCGCCATGATCGAGACCACCACTACCGATAATTCCACTGCACCAAGCGTGAACTCTAGCGTTGAAGAGGAGGAAGAGTTGTTACATGGAGTAAACGAGTCGGAAGAGATGGACCAGTTTGAAAGCATGGACGGCACGGAACTTCGAGATTTGACTCCTTTTGCTCATCGGGATATAAAGCCAGCAAACGTCATGCTTTCAGCGGAAGGATTGCCTGTATTAGTAGATTTAGGATCCTGTTCGAAAGCCAGAATTCATGTCAAGACTAGACAACAAGCCTTAAGCTTGACCGACTACTGTCAAGAACACTGCACACTTCCATATCGTGCTCCTGAACTTCTAGATATATCTACAGGAGCTACGATCACCGAAAAGGCCGACATATGGTCCTTGGGATGCTTTATATACTGCTGCTGTTTTGGCTTCTCTCCATTCGAAAAGCTCGAAATCGAACAAGGTGCAAATATAAATTTGGCCATTGCCCAAGGTCAGTACTCGATTCTTGAAGGACACAATTATTCGGAAGAGCTTATCCAACTTATTAAAGATTGCCTTCAGTTAGACCCAGCAAAACGTCCTTCAGTGGACCAAATTTTGCAACAGGCATTAAGTATTTCTTCAGTATGAAGCGCTTTCTATTTCCTGCACAAACTTGGGACCATATGAATTCTGTCACTAACCTACGCGAGGTTGTTAACCACCATGACGATTTACCAACAGGGTGCTCCCATGGAGGGCTGGAACGATTGTCCACCGGTTCTCCCTCGCGCCACGGGCCAAAGGAGGAAAGTCAGCCGAGCTATACCCAAGTTATCTGGATTAGAAAGCTCCAGTGAGACCTCTTTACCAAGTTCTTTCAAGGGCCCTACCCCTCCTCCTATAGGCAGCGGCTCTAGACTTCTGTTGTCCCAAAATTCAAGTCTAGTAGACCTCAGTAAGCAAGCCATTCCTATACAATCTGTCGAATTGGACCTTGATGGTTTAAATCAATTGTATGAAAAATCGAATCTTTCACTAAGAGAGTTGGAGACTTATCAAAAGAAGCTCCAAAGCCCATCGATAGTAGGACACGAATTGTTCATTAACGACATCGTTCGACGACTGGAAACAGATTCAATCGATAACTTGAAGAATTCGATTTTGGATTATATGACGATTAACGATGGAGTAGGAGGATGGTGTGTACCATTGAAACGGTTAATAGAAGGCGTAACACGTCGTTGATAAATGTATATTATACACAAGATATATACCCAAACTACTTTCTCTTTCTTCTTCCGACTTGGGCTTGGAAACCGGTCTTGATTGAGGAGACCGATCTTGTAGATCCACAGGCATTACAGCTCAAGAAGTGCAATCTGTTGGCAGACTCTCTCTTTAACTCAGTGTTCATCGATTTACAGGTCTTACAGGTAACGTACTCGATAATGTATCGTCTCAACACCGATTCCATTTGTTTAGGTTGGAACTTACCCTTCAATACTAATCTCTTTTCACCGTCGATGGAACCAGATGTACCCAATTCGGCAAACAAAAACTGTATCAAATGCTCGGGATTTCTCTGTAATACGGTTGCAATCTCTTGGACGTTGGCAAATAAGGTCTTCTTGGATCCTTCTCTTTGACACACGGGTGGGGGAATTCTGAATTTGGGGCCAGATCTATCGCCTGCAAGCTCAGGATTGTTCTTCTTTAAAATGCTGAAAAACCGTGACAATAACTCGTCGTAAGCGGGGCCCCCAATGACAGTGGGTTCTACATCTTCTTCATTCGTTTGACTGACGTCTTCTATACCAGCCTGCTCCAACTGTTGGTCAAAGTCGGTAGCTTCCAGGCTTTTTGTCGACTTCTTCTTCTTTTTCTTTAAGGTAAGGTCTCCGAATGATGCCTCTAAGTCTTCGGCGGCGGGAGACGCCTCTGATTGCTCATCATCAACAGGCTTCTTGGACTTCTTCTTTTTCTTCATTCCAGAAAACATGTCATCAAAGTCGCTGGTTGGAGTTGGAGATGCTGTAGCATCGGCCTCAGGCTTCTTGGCCTTCTTCTTCTTCAAGGTAGGGTCAAATCCTAAGTCACTCATGGTTGAAGATTAACCTTCTTGTCAGTCACTGATTATAAAATTTTCAGTTTGGTAACAGCACTACCACACCCAGGTTCTACTAGGAAACCTATAATAATTTGCAATAAGATAATTAGTATATATATCTACTTAATTTGAAGGTTCTGGGTCTTTTTCTCAACATCTTCAACCTTGACGCCGGTTTTTGAAGCTTCCTGTTCTTTCTTTGCTGCGGCCTGGGCTTCATCATCTGCTTCCTTACTCACAGTTCCTGGAGTATATGTGATCTTGGTTTCTTCGCCGTCTTCGTCTACTGTGAATGCATTTTCTGGTGCGTAATTGTTCAACAACCAGGTCTCAATCTCAGTATGGTTGTTATTTTCAGCTTCAAACATGGGATCATGACCAGCAGAGTTCTTCAAAAATACGTCACTATCATATTCTGTGCATAAAAGACGCACAATGTCCAAATGACCATTATATGCTGCCCAGTGTAATGGAGTGTTGCCACTTTCATTCTTTTGTGATGCTAATTTTTTGGCATCATCTTTCGTGACAATGCTTAAAAGGTACTTTACAACTTCAAAATGGCCATTTCCAGCGGCCATATGAACTGGGGTGCTAAGAGTGATGTCATCTTTGATTGTCATAAGAATCTGTGGGTCAATTTCAGTGAATATTTCTTTTAATGTGTCAAGATCGCCCTCTCTGGAGTCGTATATAACTGCATCCATCTCTTCTTGTGTTAAGGTAACTTGGGCCATTTTGGAATTATTTGTGGTTTGAGTCTTCGAAACGAGGTTATAAATTATTCGTTCTTTTTTATATGTGTGCAATATGCTCAAATAAGAATGATTCTATAACTATGGGTCCTCTTTAGTTATTCCAATCTCTATGAAGTAGTATTCGCAACTGATAGATGCTCATCGAGAAATTTGATAGGTACTGCATACACCATCGAGGTGTCCCAGAGAGCTCTCTATTGCTTACCATCAATTCGGAGAAGTATGCCGCCAAAGATAGAGGTTATTTCTTCTGAAAAGGAGGCTAAGAAATCGATACCCAAGCCAAAGAATCCCTTCGAAGTAAAAGCTCCCAAAACAATAAAACGACTGGCAAATGAAGTATATCCTCAGAAGGGCTTAAATGAACTTCAACATAAAGGCAATTCCAAGTTAGATAGGCTCTTCCAAAAGATCGAAACGATACTTGAAGGCGATCTAGAACAAATAAGTATAAACTTGCTAGCTGAAAGACTAGGAATACAAGAAGACCCCAATTCATTTCAGTCACATTATAAAGTTATCGCTAGTCTTCTCGATTACTTATTGCAAATTCAATCAGTATCGGAAGAAACAGCCACCGATGATAAATATCTCATAAAGATTTCTCTCCATGACATAAAGACATTCAGTAAGTTAACGAATGTAATTATTGTGCTTGGAGTCTATCCAGCATTATCACCTTTTAAGATTGGTATCCCGCTCGAGAAAAGACGATTACGCCAATTTTCCAAATCAGCATCAAAATTAAACGTACCTTCTGTACCGCATGGAGTAGGAAACACATATAAATCAAAGTTTGGGAACAATGAGCAGTTACTAAAGTTGTTATATGATAAATTTACTTTAATATTTCTGATTGATCTGGATGTTAAAGACTTACTTCAAAAGGGGACTGGATACTCCGACTTCGTCACAATCTCCGCTGCTCTTTCGTCAATTCCTTACTTTGATTTAAAAGAGAGACTCAATTATGTTAAATTGCATGCAGAAGTCGCTGCAATTCCAGAAACATACGAACTATTACAAACGTATACTCTACTTAATCTGACACCCTCACCATCATTTTTCAAACAATTTATCATGTCTCAACTCCTGACAATTCTTTATAATGCTCCCAGGGGAGATGGACTTTTGGCATTAATTGAACTTGTATGTGGTTTAAGAGAACAGGAAGATATCGATACCGCTGCTTTTGACAGAGCAGCCGGGGTAGTATTGGCCAAGCCTTCTTCGACAGCCAGTACCGAATATTTTGACAGTATCGGAAAGCAATGCTATGAGCTCCTTGTAAATATTAACAGGCCAATAGTTGCTACTTGTGTCTGTCATATATTAACTCGCTTGTGGCATAAAAACCCGTTAATCATAAAAGATTTCTTTATCGTTCGAATCTGGAACACCTTTAATCCTAATAAAACAGAGACTAGTGAGCATGTACTAGTAAGTGATGTTTCTGTGAATAACTGTATAAATGTTCTCCTCTCTTTAACCAAGAACGGGCTTCCGATTGATTTTTTGGAATCGGTATTTAGCCCTATTCTATTATCATTATGGGCGTATCTAAAATTTCTTGGGAAGAAACAAAAATCGAACGATGTCATTAAAGGAATTCTCAAGAGCTTCTTCTTATTCAGCAAGAACCTGACCAGTCAAATAGTCACCGTTATTGCTAATAATATTACTATCACAGAAGGAGATGACTGGGCATTTAGTCTAAGCGTCAATGACTTAGTGGAGATTGATCAGAAGTTGCCGGATTTTAAAAAGTCTCGTGATAATAGAATTAATGAGTTCTTCGGTCAACTTGAATATAGTTGTACAGCTTTTGTTGATATCATGAAAGAGCTTGATGATGATTTAATCCAAACAGTGTTCACGGAAGTTCTCAAAAGATGGTTAAACGTTGAGGCAAAGCAAACCTTAGAGGCTCAAGAAGACCCTTTCTTTACTTTGGTTGATATGCGTTTGCTTGAATCTATCGGCAACAATTTTAAAGATAAACTTGCTAAAACTCCTAGTAGTATGCTTGATCTTGTCTTTAATATTCTCAAGGCAGAAGGTTCGTACGCTTCCAAAGATCTTATAGAAGAAAATGAGTCTGAGCAAGATTCTGATGACGAAGATGAGGATTACAATCATGTGTCAAGTCATACATTATCGGTCGCGTTAGAGTTGTTGTCGGCCGTGTTATCAGAATCATCTCTTGAGCTCGATGAAAAATGTCACAATACTCTTGAAAACTTGGTACCGATACTCGAAAAATTGAGTAAGGAAGGAGAATCAGAACAACTTAGGCAGGCATCTGCTTCCCTTCTTGAAAGAATCAAGACAATCTTAGCTGGTGATTCTCCAAGCAGTGGTGTGGACAGTCGCCATAAGAATATTTTGCGTCAAGCCCTTACTAGTTTGACCGATCCTTTGGTTCCTGTTAGAGCTCATGGATTGTATCTTTTGCGTAACCTCATTGAAGAAAGGAGCAATGTCCTCACTGTTGATTTTGTCATTGAGATTCATTTAAACCAATTGAAGGATGCCGATCCTTATGTGTACCTTAATGCGATTAAGGGTTTAGAATCTTTAATAGGATGGAATGAACCAAAAGTGATCAAAAAATTGTTGGAGGTGTATATTTCTCCTATGTCTTCAGCCATGGTAAGTGAATCAGACCTAGACGAAAGTTTACGAGTGGGAGAGGTCCTTCTTCGTTATATTCAAAGTCAAGGTGATATGTTCTTAGGTAAGTCGGCAAAAGCAATCGTTGAAGTTGCATTAAGTATTGTCCGCCGATCTACAAATCATAAAGAAACTGACTCGAGATTGAGAATGTCTGCAATGTCACTCCTAGGTGTCTGCTGTAAAACTAATCCTCTTGGTATTGTATCAGCTTTAGATAATGTCCTTGATTGCGCAATTGGTATCCTTCAATTAGAGACCAAGCCAGATGAGGCTATTTTAAGAAGAGCAGCAATTGTATTAATTCATGACCTTGTGCAAGGTACTTCTAAAACCGATAAGGTTCCTTTCCCTAACTCATACAAGTCAAAAGTATGGACACTCGTTGAATATACCAGCCGGACGGATAATGATCTCCTCGTTCGTGAACAAGCAGCTTCAGTATTAGACTACATTCAGGATATCCTTGCGGAATCATTAAGCGAACAATAAACTACATAACCAAATTTATTCTTAAACCCCATGTATTATTAATATCTCAAATATAAACAAGAATTTTGTCAACTAATAATAGCCAACTCAATCATCTAGTCAACTTCCTCCATAGCAGACTCAACAGCTGGCTCAGCAGAGGTGGTGGTAGTAGAAGTGGTACCAACCTCGGCCTCGGCTTCCTCTTCTTCATCGATGTTCAAACCCAATGAGATCAATCTATTGATTCTACCAGCGAATGAAGATGGTTCCTCTAAGGAGAAACCAGAAGTCAACAAGGCAGTCTCGTACAACAAGGTAGTCAAGTCCTTAACGGTCTTGTCCTCGGCACCATCTGCCTCGACCTTCTTCTTCAATTCCTTGATGATAGAAGACTTAGGAGAGATCTCGAATGTCTTCTTGGAAGACATGTAAGAGGACATGGTGGTGTCTCTCAAGGCTTGAGCCTTCATGATTCTCTCCATATTAGCCGACCATCCGAATTGACCAGTTCTGATAGCAGCAGGAGCGTCAACCAACTTGTGGGAGACTACAACCTTCTCAACCTGGTCACCCAAGATTTCCTTCAAGACCTTGGTCAATGGCTCGAACTCCTTGACTTCCTTCTCTCTTTGCTCCTTCTCCTCCTCAGATTCCTCCAACTCGAAGTCCTTGGTGATGTCAACCAACTTCTTATCTTCGAACTCCTTCAATTGGGTCATAGCGTACTCGTCAATTGGGTCAACCAAAAACAAGACTTCGAAACCCTTGGCCTTCAAAGCATCCAAGAAAGGAGACTTCTCAACGGCCTTGATGGACTCACCGGTGATGTAGTAGATGTTCTTTTGGTGCTCTGGCATACGGGTGACGTAGTCAGACAAAGAAGTAATCTCTTCGCCAGACTTGGTGGAGTTGTATCTCAACAACTTGGCCAAGGCGTTTCTGTTTTGTTGGTCCTCGTGGATACCCAACTTGATGTTCTTAGAGAAAGCAGTGTAAAACTTCTCGAATTGTTCAGCGTCCTCGGCAATCTCGTTGAAGGTCTCAATCAACTTCTTGACGATGTTCTTTCTGATGACCTTCAAGATCTTGTTTTGTTGCAACATTTCTCTGGACAAGTTCAATGGCAAGTCCTCAGAGTCGACAACACCCTTAACGAAACTTAACCATTCTGGAATCAATTCTTCGGCTTCGTCAGTGATGAAAACACGACGAACGTACAACTTGATGTTGTTCTTCTTCTTCTTGGACTCGAAAGCATCGAATGGAGCTCTCTTTGGTACAAACAAGATAGCTCTGAATTCTAATTGACCCTCAACAGAGAAGTGCTTGACGGCCAATGGGTCTTCCCAGTCGTTAGAGATAGACTTGTAGAAAGCATTGTACTCATCTTGAGTGACATCAGATGGGGTTCTAGTCCACAATGGCTTGGTCTTGTTCAACTCTTCAGTTTCAGTGACAGACTCGGTGATCTTCTTGGTCTTTTCTTTCTTCTCCTCTTCATCTTCAACCTCCTCAATCTTTGGCTTCTTGTCGTCGCCCTCTTCCTCCTTCTTCTCTTCCTCGTCAACTGGGACCTCCTTTTCGACGTCCTTGGTGACGACCAATTGAATTGGGTAAGAAACGAACTCAGAGTGTCTCTTGACAACCTCCTTGATTCTCTTCTCCTCCAAGTACTCCAATTGGTCCTCCTTCAAGAACAATCTCAACACGGTACCACGACCAATCTTCTCGTTAACCTCGTCCAAGGTAACGGTGAATTTACCACCGGCGTTGGACTCCCAGATGTATTGCTCGTCGTCGTTGTGCTTGGAGATAACTTGAACGTGGTCAGCGACCAAGAACAAAGAGTAGAAACCGACACCGAATTGACCAATCATGGAAACATCGGCACCAGCAGACAAAGCCTCCATAAAGGCCTTGGTACCGGACTTGGCAATCGTACCCAAGTTGTTAACCAAGTCGGCCTTGGTCATACCGATACCGGAATCTCTGATCTCCAATACCTTTTGCTCAGGGTGAGGAGTAAGTCTGATGAACAATTCAGGCTCAGACTCCAATTTGGATGGGTCGGACAATGCCTCGTATCTGATCTTGTCTAAAGCATCAGAGGCATTGGAAATTAATTCTCTCAAGAAAATTTCTTTGTTCGAGTAAACGGTGTTGATAATCAAGGACATCAACTGAGAAATCTCAGCCGTGAACTCGTGGGTTTCAACCTTGGCGTCAGACATTATAGAAACTATGGGGAACGAGATATAGGGATACTGAGAATGTCTTTATATGTTGCAAAAATTCGACGCAGCTGCGGGCGTGGAACGTTCCACCGGCTTCCACTAGTTGAGCCAGACACGCATGTAGTATATGCAGGTGGACACCTTCCATCGACCTGCCGAAATGGGTGCAAAAATACTTAGAATATTCGGTAGACTAGGTAGATGCCTTGTAAGTGTTAATGGAGACTCGAGACGTAAAAATAAACAAACTCTTAACAGATAGGTTAAGTGACAAAGTTTAGCTTTTGTTTTACTGAGCTTTCTCATATGCCTTAATTCTCATTTAATGAAGGCAGCAAGGTACCTCATTAGTTAACCGTTACAGGAAATTGAGAGTGTAATGCAGAAGATAAGTCGATGTAGAAGTTTTGACGGAATCTGATTACATCAATATAAAATAGGTACTTGGGTAGATAGGATGACGGCAGGTACCATTAATGTTTTGTATGATCGTAATTCATTAAAAGTTCTTATATCTATATTAACAACTCCTCGGTCTCCAATCCACAGTCAATACAGCGCTTTTTTATTAAATTTGATTGACCATTCACAGCAACTCCTTGAGACCATTCATGCTCATGCTTTTCACATAGTGATTTGCCGTCTCGCAATTTCCTGGTGTACTCCTCCGCTCTCGTCTTTTTTCTCATTTCCGCTAACTTTTGATTATATTTCTTGTCCCTTCGTTCCAAACGAGTGCGCTCTCGTCTCTCCCATTCTTCATCTAGTTTCTCTGCCAGGCCCCATTTCTTCCAGGCGAATTCTTCAACCTGATAACGAAGGAAAAGCTGCATCCTAGAAAATCCATGAGGATTTGGTTTTTCGACTCGAGCAAGTAAGTCGGGGTCTTTAAGCTCGGGATCCGTCAATAAATAATCTTCTTTGCATTCGGTTTTGGTAAGAAGAGCATACTTTTCTGGATTTTTCTTCATACAAGGTCGACAGACCCTCGTTTGTCTGAAATTCTGATACATGTTTGGATCTAATTCAAGAGAACCACATTCGAAGCATTTCGGAGCCTGCCCAATATCTACAGGAGGAGCCAAATCACGTATGACAGAATGCTTTTTGTACTGTTCCTCTTTCCATTCCTGAAGGGTTTGTTGATCTTTGATTTGGAGCGTGGCTTCATCCACGCCCTCTCCCATTTCATCTTGAATGAATCCACCGTGAGAGTCTTTCATCGTTGAAAAGTCGAACTCTATATACTCTTTACGGTTGACTGACGGTCTTATCTCTGGCTTTTCTTTATTTTTCTCGGCGTTCTTCTTGACGGCTTCTAAAAACGGTAAACGGGGCAAACTAGTCAGATTTTGGGTAGAGGCATCTCGATTATTTTTCTCTTTCTGTTCTCGCAATTCGATGGCTTTCTTCCTGTTCTCGTCTATACGCTTTCTTTGTTCTTGGGTCAATTCTATTCGTGTTCTCTTAATATCACTGCCATTGTTTCGAATTTGGGAAAGAGATGTAGTAGGTTGGCTACTAGATGAGGTCGCAGCGATTTGAGCATCACCTTGTCTCTTGCGCTGTAGTCGATCTAGGGCTCGTTTTCTGTTCTCCTCCTTCAGTTAGTATACTATCCCGACTAAAATATCACTAAAAAACTTACTATTCTTTTTGCCTGTTCTTCATTTAAGGCTCCCTTTAAAAATGCCATTATTGCCTCTATGAAAGCTGATCATTAGATTACCTGGGGAACATTTACATAATGCCTGCATACCAGAACTGCTAGTACATAGGATCAAACTTGGCAGTAAACTGCAATGGTCGAATGGATCAAGTACCGAGGGTTTGACCATGTTTTCTGGTACACAGGAGGCTACCTTAAGTACATGTTGATATTCTATTTCAGTTTACCATTGCTAGCATATGTGGTATTGCCTTTTTTATTTCCAAGACGACCATTCGGCGGCAGTCGAAAATCTATCGCTATCGTGGTGCTTGGTGACTTGGGCCATTCTCCTAGGATGTGTTACCACGCCCAGTCATTCTCCAGATTAAACTACTACGTCAATTTGTGTGGCTACTTGCAAAGTTACCCGTCAGAGGAAATTATGGATGATGTAAATATCGATATCCATTCCATTCCTGTAGTATTTAACAATGGTCTTCCATTCATATTATTTGCAATTAAGAAGATTGCTATGCAGTTTTTTCACCTTTTTGCATTGCTATTCAAGTTCAGAGGTGTTGACTATATAATGATCCAGAATCCGCCATCTATTCCTGTGTTGCTAATTTCCATAATTTTCATCAAATTATTCAGTCGCAATACTGAGTTGATTATCGACTGGCATAATCTTAACTATAGTATTCTCAATTTAAAGTACCAGAATGAAAAGCATCTTTTGGTAAGGGTCTCGAGGGCCTACGAAAAATATTTGGGCCGTATTGCGGACTTCAATTTGACGGTTACTGAGCAAATGAAATCATTTCTTATAAATGATTTCAAAATGGACAAGAAAAAGATAGTGACTTTGCATGATAGACCAGCTGAGCAATTTCAACCACTAAATTCAGACCAAGAGGCGATGAAAAAATCCCTTTTGCAGGAGCATGAGGTATTCCAAGGTATACCGGATGTGGAAAATTATAAAATCTTAGTGAGCTCCACGTCTTTTACCCCAGACGAAGATTTCAATATTTTGCTTGATGCTTTAAAATTGTACGAAAGTTCGCCCAACACTAAACCGGTGCTTTTAGTTGTAACAGGGAAAGGTCCATTGAAACAACAATTTCTTGATAGAGTTAAAGACCTTGAGTTCCTGAAGCACGTTCTCGTTAGGACAGCTTGGCTAGCCATAGAAGACTATCCAAGAGTTTTAGCTTTGGCTGATTTGGGGATCTCTTTGCATACTTCGTCCAGTGGCATTGACTTGCCCATGAAGATTGTGGATTTCTTTGGATGTGGAATTCCCGTTGTAACATTGAACTTTCCTGCAATCGGTGAATTAGTCAATGACGGTTTGAATGGTCGAATAATCAAGGATGATAAACCCTCGAGAGGAGTTTTCAATTGTCTTGTTGAAATACTTAACGATGACCAAAAATTAAGAATACTTAAGAACGGAGCCATGAAGGAAAGTCAAAACCGGTGGACTCAAAGCTGGAAAAGAATTATGACAAAAAAATTTCCGGTAAGCGATTAATATTAATTATTCATACTTAGTAGATGCCTCTTAAAGTACTCATTTTGATTAGCATGGTTCCTATCGGGCGCCATTCTAGTTTCTATGCTGTTTAGTTTCTATATCAATAGCAAGCATCTTCAAGTGTATGGCAAAGTTCATGCTCAGGAATGTGGTCCGCATCAGTCATAACTGTCTCGAATACCAATTATTTGTCATTGACTCTCGAAGTTAAATGACTTCCTACTCGTAAGTTAAATATCATTTATCTTCTCTATTGACAAGAAGTTTACGACAGTGTAGAGACTAGCTGGCGCAGCTTACTATACACCTTGTTTCCACTCTCCACCGATTTGCCGCACCCTTAGCTCAATACTTTGACTTGGAAATCAGAAATACGTTTTACAAGCGTCTTATTAATCGTTAAACTTTGTTTCTATTTACAATTGATATGTTTATCTATTTTAGGTCGAAATACTTTTCGTAGTATGGATCTCCATTCAATAATACCAATTTCCGCTGACTTATCGTGTGATAATCTTGAAGTAGACTGGTGAAGATCAAGTTGTGTTTCAATGAACTCTAGCAACAAATTGCAACGAGAGCTCTGGTTTAAAAGTAGTAACTCTTCGAAATACGATGCAAACAAGTTAACGTCATCTTCATGTGGCCCTTGTTGCTCTAGTGACATCTTTATCCATTCCTTTAATTGAGTTGTAGTATCAGAATATGACAAATTTCTACCCTGAAAATCTGGATTTACAACAAGCCTATCTTTTGATCTGAGCCAGTTAGCATCCACTATAGCTAAAGTAGCTTGCCGTTGGCGGATTAACTTTTCTTTTGTCGATACCATGTCGTACTGTTTGACCTTCTTTTTGTATTCCATATCCCTCAAAACTTCGTCTCTGACAGACGACGGAAGCTGGTTCATCACGGACAGATCATAAGATCCAGAGTCGTCGTAGGTCATCGTTTTGACCATCTTTGTAGGCAGAGGGGACTTTGATATAGCTTTTCGTTTCTTTGGTGATTTCAGAATATCTACCGTCCTCACATACTTGGCAGGAACCCCATCCTGCGACGGTATAAGCTGTTGATAATAAACTTTACCTTTTTCATCTTTGCCTTTCTGTTTCTTCAATCCACGTCTACTTATCTCTGACAATATTTCGTTTCGTATTTCAGTAGGTAATTGATCGAAGACTTCCCAATCAACGTCAGCGTCATGAAAAGCACGCTCATAAGCAGCTGTATTTTCCTTTTTAGTAGAACCTACGAAGTCGTTGACTCGCTCAGTTTTGTTTGCCTTATAGAAGGAGAGTAAAGGTTGCTTGGCAGACTTCATAACCTCAACGTCTTCCAACTTCGTTAAAGTAATGGAAATTCCCCGTAGTTCTTGGACGGGGATGTTAAGCATTCTATATAGAGACTTGATTTCCGATCCAATGATTCCCCAATCATTAGTAGGAACACCTAGACGGGAAGATTTACTCGCAAAGTCGCATCTGCCCATGCCTAAGAACTTCGGTGGATTAACCGGGGCATTTTTTGCTCGTTTCGCAAGCTTAAGGCTCAATAATGAGCCACAAATACCCAAGTTTACTAGTCTGTTATACATCTCCTTGGCTAATCTCATTAGGAAGTCATCAAGCTGTGGAACAGTTTCAAACCTAATACCAAAATTCACATCAATAGAAACTGATTTACGGCCTAATACAACATCCTTGTTACTCATATCAAGCTTGATGGACGTCTTGTCGACTCCGTTGGCATAATTATGCAATTTTTCTCCGGTCTTTTCTCCAAAAGCATTGCATAGGTTTGATTTGGTTAGCGCTTTTAGGTCTTTAACTGTAGGATCTCTAGTTAATGACAACAATTCTTGCAACTTTTGCTTGATACTATAACCAATTCCAGGAAGCAGTTTCACACTGACATTTTCCAAAAACCCTTCTACGTTTTCGTATAACATAAACTGCCCATTCGGTTTCGCTTTTCGAAGAGAAAGTTTCGCTAAAAGAACGTTGTAGGAAGCACCGACGCTAACAGGACATTTTGTGAGTTCAAATATCTTTCGACGGATCATGGAACAGAGATCGCTGATAACTTCTAATTTATCCCGATTTCTTTCTTTTCCACAATATGTAGTAGCATCAACAAGAGCTTCATCGATCAGCACTGGAAATATATGATCAAAGAAAGTGGATCCAATTAAATAATTGTAGAATTCTTTGGAAAATCTTTCGTACGCATCAAAATCATAATCTATGACAACGAGTTCAGGGCATTTCTTCATGGCACCTCCTAGCCACTCACCGTTGCGAATGCCAAATTTACGAGCCACATAGTTGCAACTTGCAACATCAGAAGATCTACCGCCATGACTAACAGCGATCGGTTGTGTGTTGATATCAAGGTCAGGATGTCCATGGCAAGACGCTGTCACAAAGAAGCTATCAAAGTCGATGTGAAGAATCACTCTTTCTTTCTCCGGAGTCTTTTCATGTTTACCATTCTCCATATTTACAATTCTTCGAAGGAATTGCCGACGGAGGTCAGCTTTCCATGTGCTTAAATGATGAAGACGGGAATTTGCAAAAAAATGGCGAAGAAAATCAGGGTGTTTGGCGTCCATTGCTCCTTTCATATTGAAATCCTGCCGGTCGTTAACATAATTAATATACTCGGCACGAGATTCTTGAGACACTTGCTCCTGTTCTTCTTCTTTTGTTTGTGATAATGTAGTAATATCGTCTTCAATATCATTCCCTATATCTTCCAACCCTTCGTCTTCTTCTTCTTGTTCAATTTGTTCTCCCTCCCTTTCCTCTATTTTCTCATGTTTCTCCTGTTCCTTATCTTCTTTCTTTGACAAGAAGGAGAGCGTCTTTTGGTCATGCTCAATTGCGTCAATTAACCGGTAATCAGTCCACGGAAGAAGTTCACCCGTTTGGACGCAGTCTACAATCCATTGGGCTTTTACCACTTTATAGTTTTTAAAGCTGATTCTCTTTCTTGGAGTTAATCGATCACAAATGATATGAGTAGCAGCACCTTTGTTCACCAAATAACTAGTAAATGTTCCGCCATGAATTATTACCAAGCGATGTATTTCAGCAAGCAGCGGTTGAGTAAATCCATTCACATGAATCACGCATCCTTTGAATATATCAGGATGTTCTATCTCACCAAGGCCCTGGACTTGCCGCCGCTTTCTATCCCATTCTCTGTAAGCTTTGTCAGATTCTTGCTGTTTTGTCCTCTTATTACTAAAGTAAGTACCATAGTCTCCGAACTTGTGTAATTTTAAGCCTGACTTGTTCTCGTCACTATCGCTGGAGTCTTGATCTGCATCAGATTTGTGCTTAGGAGGATCGATACCCTTTAACACTTCATCTAGGTCATCGTTGAATGGATCTGAACTAACGTTTGATGTTTGTGAGTGGATTGGATTGCTTTTTGGGGTAGACTGTCCTGCCACTGTGATCTGCTGCAGTCCGTTAATAGTACCCTGCAGTATGACTTTGATATGATGCAATAGTTCTTCATCGTCAAGCGACTTTAGGAACTGCAGGTAGTCGCTAGAATGTTGAGTGGCATTGATAGGCTCATCCATTATAAGCCATGCATCATTATGTATAATCTATATTATAACAATAGCGCTATCTACCGCCAGTAGGATGATGTTCCAGATGATAATTCCTGCAGGAATTTCAAAGTATCTCAGTGTCATTCTTCCTGTACACAGCCCACGAAATTCTGTTCAAGTTGAGAAAACACGCATCGTAGCAACATATATATTACACGATGGTAAGTGCTCATTCATTGATCCTGGTTCTTTTTAACATTAAGACCTTTAATTGGGGTTCTCTTATGTTGATATAAGATCTGTGATAAGTTTTACACGTGTTTCATTAAGGGGCGTCATTTTTTTCACGGTTACAAAAATAGAATCAAAACTAACATTAGGCTGAGAAACTCTCTGAACAGCAAATCGCTGAATTTAAGGAAGCATTTTCCTTGTTCGACAAAGATAGCGATGGAAAAATCACCACTAAGGAATTGGGTACCGTGATGAGATCACTCGGTCAAAATCCTTCCGAAAGTGAATTGACTGATATGATTAACGAAGTTGACGTAAACTCTGACGGATCAATTGACTTCCCTGAGTTCTTGACCATGATGGCAAGAAAGATGAAGGATACCGACAGTGAAGCCGAAATTGCCGAAGCCTTCAAGGTATTTGACAGAAATGGTGACGGTAAGATAAGCGCTGCTGAGTTGAGACATGTGTTGACGTCGATTGGTGAGAAGTTGTCCGATGCCGACGTCGATCAAATGATCAAGGAGGCCGATACCAACAACGACGGTGAGATTGATATCCAAGAATTCACTCAATTGTTAGCTGCTAAATAGTGATATAGTATGATTCGGTGATTATTTTGAATTTATTGTAATTAAATGATACTTAAACTACTTGACCTTCAACAAATGACAAGGCCTCTTCCTTGTCGATGGGCGCCACTCTGCTGACCTTATTGCTGTACATCACTCCAAAAAACGTGTCGGCCACTTGCAACATTTCAGGTCTGAAAGTAGTACATACGAACTGCGCAGTCTTCGACAAAGAATTAATCAATGATGCAACGGCAGTTCTATATTGGGTATCCAAGTTGGCGTCAATCTCATCAAACAAGTAGAATGGAGCAGGATCACACTTTTGAATTGCAAGTATCAATGCAATCGCACACAATGACTTTTGTCCTCCCGAAAGTTGTTCTACCCTCTGCTGTTCATCCTGTTTGGAGTTGAAAGAGACAACAATGGAAACTCCGCCGTATTCATTTACATCCAATGGCTCTGCGTCTATTTGGTCAGCGTCAAGACCCTGATCGCCATGGGAGAAATCATCATCTGGAGCGTTGCCATTTTTTTGCTTTTGAAGAACAAGACGACCCATACCAGCAGGCACCAATGATTCGAAGATATGCTTGAAGCTGACGGCTACTTGTTTAAAACTCTTAGTGATTGCTTGGGCCTTTTGTGTTTCTAAGTTGGTTATCAACTGTTCAATTGATTCTCTAGAAGTCTCCAACTCTGCTCTCCTTTCCGTCAATTCGTTACGTTGCTTGGTGAACGTATTGAACTGCTCCAAGGCTTTCTTGTTGATATGTGAGTATTTTGTTAAGTCTGTACTTAACTTTGCAAGTGTATCCATCATCTCCTTTGTGCTCATGCCATCGTATTTTTCCAGCTCAAAGGCTTCTTCCGGTAGCGCACCCAACTCTCTTACCTTACCCTGAACTTCAAACTTTCTAGCTTCTAAGATCGCCTTCTTCGATAAATCTTTTTCGGCCGTTTTTTTGAAATCTTCAATCCTTTGAGCTGCATCAAGTTGCTGCTTGTTTGCATCCGCAAGTTTGGCCCTTCTATCATCCGTTTCACTTTGTAAACCTTTCACGGTTTCTGCGAGTTTGTCATGAGCATCTTGCACTTTCTGAACTTCGCTGCTAATTGAGCGGAATTCTCTTTCAACAACCTCTATCTTCAAGGGAGAAGCACTCAAGTCACCTAAAGACCTTTGAAGTGAAAGAAGATGGGGTCTGTAATTATCTGAAATCTCTGCCTCAAATTGTGCAATGGAAGCTTCGAGTTCGGTTAATTTAGTAACGGTAGAATCGAGCTTACTTTCGTTCGACGCTATTTGGATATTCAAGTCGTTCAATTGAGCCAACTCTTCGTCGCTAAGTTCTGATGCAAATTCAGACGCGAGTTCTTCCGCATAAGACTCTATTCTGGCTTTAGAACTCTGGATTCCTCCTTCAAGTGTGTCAACTCTTCTTGTTAATGAGTGAATGTTCTCGCTAAGTTGGCTTGCTTTCTGTTCAAGTTGTGCAATCTCGTCTTTTATCGGTTCTATTGAAGAATCTTTCGAGCTCACTAATTTCATTTGTTGCTGTATTTGACTATGAGAATCATTAATCTCTTGATTAATCGTATCGATTTCTTTAGTACAATTGTCGAGATCGACTAGAGTTTTCTGTAACTCCTTCTTCTTCTTAGCTTGGAGGTTTAGAGCATCTAATCTAGATCGCTTGAAGTCACGGTAACCACCAGTTAATGCTCCCCTGCTGTCGGCCCTATCACCATCTAAAGTGATGGCCGTAAGATTGAACTCACGCGCTAAATCAGAACCCGATTGCAATGAGCTGCAAACCAAGACTCTACCAAATATTTGCTTCATTACGGGCTCAAACTTAGCCTCGACTGGTTTGATCTTCTTTATCAATGGGATACACCGATGAGCTTGACTATCAGGGTAGGTAACGGAAGTTGTGCTGATACGATTCAACGGGATGAAGGACACTCTTCCTGCTTTCAGTTTAACCAACTCATCCATTATGATGGCTGCAGTTTTGTCATTATCGACAACAACGTGGAACAAGGAATTGCCTGCTATAACTTCGGTAGCCGTTTTGTACTTGTCGTTGACATTAAAGAGTTCTGCGACGGTACCAAACACCCCTTCCGACAAGTTTAGTTTCTCAGCAACTTTAGAAACTGCCGATAAACCTTGTGATTGAGCTCTATCCATAGTTTGGCTTACCACATGCTCTGCGTTCTTTAGATCGTTCGTTAAGGAGTCACAGACACTTCTAAACTTTACTTCATCTCTCCATAACATCTTTCGCTTATCGGTCAATTCTACATGGTGTGACTTCAAGGTAGCTAGCTTTGCTTGTAATTCATTAAAGGCCGAAGCCCCAGAACCTAGGTGCAAAGCCTCCAGCAACTCAGAAAGCTTCTTTTCATTCTTCCTTTTTTCACTTTCCATCGCCTCGAGCTCTTTAGTCATAGGCTTTAGTTGCGATTCTTTTTCATTCAATTCATTATTAAGGTTTTTAATCTCAGAGTTTAACCATTGATCCCGTTCTTTCTTGGAACTGAACTGCTGGAAATGACTCTGTTTGGCGTAGAGAGCCCTCTGCTTTAATGACAATTGGAAGATTTCTGATCTAATTGCCTTCTCTTTCTCTTGTTCGGATTGTAGCTGAGGCCGAAGAGATTCAATCTTACTCTTGGCATCAGTGATCATAGCCTCAAACTTTACCATTTGATTTTCTATTTGAATTTTTTGTTCCATGTCATGCTCGAGCAGACTTTTCATTTCATTATAGGCAAATTCCTTGTCTGCAAGCTGTTTCAAGAGCAGATTAAGTTCTGGACTAGATTGGTCTTGCTCAGCCTTTGCTACGTTGAGGGCAGTCTGTAGTCTTGAAATCTCCTCTTCCAATTGAACACAGTAGAGTTCACGTTCTTCAATCTCAATTATATCTTTCTGTAAAGTTTGGGCATACTCTTCCTGTTTTTCACGAATGGCTTCGATTTGAGCGGTTAACTCAGACAACTCACGATCAAAAATACGATACTCGTATATCCTACGCGACTTATCAAGTGCTTGGAATTTCTTGAGATCTGTTGACTCAATTTGTAAGTCTGAAAGACGCTCATCAATGGATTTCAAGGTTTCATCTATTCTTTCTCGTTTGTGGTTGGAACTGGCCATCTCTCTCTGTGATTCTTTGAGTTTGGCTTCGAATACTTTTGCACCACTCACGTCTTTTAATAGAGCAAGTCGATCGGAGTCCCTCGAATTTGTTAAAGCAGTAATCTTACCCTGTGGAACTATATAGTAAGGATTTGACCGAGAGAATCCAGCGCTTTCGAGTATATTCATAACGTCAGCACGAGTAGCTGATCTTCCATCAAGGGAATAGTCGTCTTTTTTCAACCCTATAGTTCGTCTAATCGACACTTCATCTTTAGAAATTGGGAGTCGACGGTCAGTATTGTCAAACATAATCTCTACAAATGCAGACATCACGGTTCCATTTCCCTCGTGAATTAATCCTTGACGTTCTTCTCTTTCCATATTAGTATAAGCATCAGAGAGCACGAACCGGATGGCGGCAAAGAAATTGGATTTTCCTGAACCATTTCTTCCTACAACAACGTTGTGATGAGGTGATAGGTTCTCAATCACTGTAGCATCCTTATAGGTCTTGAAACCTTGTATTGTTATGGCTTTGATATACATGGCCCCGTGAGAAGCTGTAGATCAAATGATGAAAACAACGCGTACGCGAAGTGTATATTATGAGTGTATATAAAGTTTGAAGTACTATTAGCAACTGTTCTCCTGCACAATGCTCTAGAATGGGTTATGGATAAGTATTACCATATTTATCTTCAAGACCACCCCACTCCTTCTGGGGACTCCATGGCTCATCACTAGAACTATATGGCTCAGGAGGAACTTTAAACGGGAGTCTAACAGCTGTTGAATTCTCTATGTTTGTGGCAATGTCGCTCAAGTATGTAGGTGCAAGAGTCTTGTTCGAGCCAGGAATCAAAACTCCCAATTCGTAACTTGACACCTTATAGGTAGTGCCGTCTTTAGGAGTAAGAGATCCCCATGCTTGTTTTGAGAGATTATGGCTACACATTAAGCTCCATCTTAATGTTTTCCAACTATCTCCATTGTCGCAAAGGTACATTTTTACATGAGGTGGGACTTCATTCCGACCCGCTTCGTCCTTCTTAGAGGTCCAGCGACATAGGTATGGTTTAATGTTCTGTGTATATTGATTCTCGTGGACATGTGATCGGGTGTAATTAAAATGAATTGACAGTCCAGCCCCAAAACCCACATTGGCGCTAGCGACCTCTTTTGCGGTGGGAAACATTATTTTAGGCGAGTAGTTATGTTGGTTCTGATGCTTTTTCGCAACCAGAGGTCCAATGTTAAGAGGCAAAATTGATTTAGCATCTTCAAACATAAGTGGACAAAGTAGATGAGTAAAGAGAGAAGATGTTTGTCGCTTTTGTACTGCAAAAGGATATGCAATTGACGAAATCTGTGCAAGAATATTATAGTGTTGGGACGTATCTTTGATTAACAAGTTGTTACGTTTTAATACCTGAAAGAGCTTGCCGAACCCGTAGATTTCAGAGCTATCATTAATGTCAGAGAAATCATAATGGCCAGGGCTCGAGGCAATAAGTTCCACGTTGATACTCAGAAAGTCGTACAGTTCAATTCGTTTCGCAAGATCGGTTATGCCTTTCTTCTTGTAACGAAATAAATAGTTCACCAAGTCTTTCGAAAACCGCCTGCCTGTATCTGTAGTGGTTTTGCCTCTTGTGAGTCTTCCTGATCTCCAGCACATTTGCGTTAATCCGCCGAAGTCAAGTTTAGTGATGTTGCAAGTCATGATTACAATTTCGCAAGAGTCGTCGAGGAAGAAGTTAACCATCATTTTTGTATGATGCGACCCAAACCTATCAGGAATATCCGCAACAATCTCTTGTAGATTAAAGTTTTCTAGAGCATGAGCTATTTCTGGATCGCTTGCGTCTAGTCGCATAGATCCACTGATAAAAACTAATTTGCGTTTCTCTTTGGCAAAATCGGGATGAAAGTAGGTTAAAAAGAATGGCACGTCGATGCTAAAGTTAAATTGAAAGCTTTCTATTAGATCTTTCACACCTACAAGTTCATTAATGGTAACTGTGTCGTGATTAAATTTTTGCAACTTCTCAATATCATCAGCAAGTTCAAAGCTTGGGTTGGAGAATAATTTGAAGGAAGATGGCTTGACATTTCTGTTTTGGGTTTTGACTTCTTCGTCATCTGAAAGAACATCGATAACTTCTGGGAGTTTTTGCTTTTTTGGCTTTTTTGGCTTGGGTTCTTCTATCTTTTCTTCGACCGACTTTACATTTTGCTTTCCCCAATGACTTGCCGCTGCAAGAGCTGCTTCCGACCGTTTCATAGTGTTGAAACGCAAAAGGTGTTAAGCGGCGAAATATTACTGGTCCATCAATGTGATTTCAATTGTTGAGAGTAGTTTATTGGAGCTTGTACTCCGTTTGTAGTTTTATGAGCTTCAAGCAATCAATTGATGTATTTTCAATGTGGCCCACGCACCATGTTTCCCCGGAAAAACGTCATACTGCATACCAACGAAGGTCTTCAAATGATAGACGATATTATTCTAGAATGTACATTCGTAGAATCCTCATAGTTTTGACTTTAGAGTTTTAAGTACATCTAGATACCTTTGTACATCTGCCTGGCTCTTAAGGTGGTTATCAAGTTGGTGGAACAAATGTCTAACCTGCACAAACCTATCTGCCTGCCGCAGCCTCAATGCTTGGGCCGCAGCGATATATTTAGTAATTGGAACATTCCGACCAATTGACAAGTTTCAAGGAAACAATTCCTTCATTTTTGGTATGCCTACATTCAATTTCAGAGACAATGAAGTGGTTTCGTCACCTACAGTACTTATCAATGGAAGTACCAAAGTCCCACGGGGAATAATTCAATTCACCAATAATGAGAATCGTGTGATTCCTCCACTGAGTTTTGAAGTGGTAAATGGCTACTTCAAGGCATTGGTAAACGTTTCTCAAGGTTTAAACGAGCTTCATGTAGAAGTTATCGAAAATGGGTTTATTGACCAATATGGATTCCCTCAATTCCAAGGTTCTCCCAAGGTCGTTGAAAAAGCTTCTCTTTCTCTTCACTATAATGAACTACCCAACAAACCTATACATTTGTGTCTTATACTAGGGAAAGATTCCGATGGATCGTATGATATGCCATCCTATAAACGTCAAAGAGGAGAAAGACCCACATTGGATTCAGCTATCAGGCGGCTAAAGGTCGCAGGCAGAATGATGCAAGCATTTACTCAAGACGAAATGAGACGAGTGGGATTCAGTAACCGTAGTTTTCAATTCGTAGAAGAGACTGTGCTGCATCAAGGTATATTTGGTTATAATGTTGAGTCTCCAACTCCTCATAAGGAAATTAAGATACACGTTCTACGCTCTCCAATGTCTGTTGCTGAGATTAGAGATCCTAACTTGGCCCAGCAGAACTCCAAAGGTACCAAAACTGGCGAGCTTTTCAGCCATGCAAATCATCTCATCGTGAATTCCCCAGAGATTTTTGGGCCATATAAAGGCAAAACTGCCATACAGGCTGCGGTTATTTATTTAGATTCACATTACGATACCAAAAATGATTTGATTTTGGCTCACGCTGCATTGGGTGGTGGCACTAATGATGTTAAGCTTGCAATATTTGGCTCTCATGGCCTTCACTCTTGGCCCACCAACTTCCCTCAAATAATACCAAGTTTCTTAGATGCTACTCACTTGACTACTAGGGAAGTTGCCAATGATTGCAATCAGTGCGGAACTAGCTGGGAATGTCTAAATATCACAATGGGTGCATTTATGCATGAAATTGGCCACTCTTTAGGCAGTCCTCATCAGGAAAATGGAGTGATGCTTCGTGATTATATATGGTGGAATCGAACATTTATGACTCGTGAAAATGAGTGCATCCGAACTCGTTCTCAGGCACAAGCGATTCCAAACAATGGGCTGTGGGACCAGATATGCCATTGGCATAAAACTGATTTAATGCGCTACATGTTTCACGATTCCTTTGCAATTCCTACGGATACAGACGATCAGCAGTTCAAAAAGGTTCAATCTACGACAATGCGGCCCGACAACAGTTACAGTGATGGTGCAAGCGCTCCTACAAGTTACATAACTCCACACGATAGTGTGATGATTAGTTGCGACTCAGGTATCTACATGGTAGAATTATGTACTGATGATTTGGCAAGGTATCATTATGAATACCTACCTTCTAGCTACGGTGGACATGGCATGCAGTTTGAGCTTATGCTTGATTTCGATACCTGCTATCGTGATCTTCGAAGTAAGGCAAGGGATGCTAAAGACAATTTTGACGTCCGTGTTTTGTCAGCAGGAGGAGATTTATACATCAAGGAATTCCGCAAATTCTGCTCGTCCAAAGAAAATACCATCAGACATGATTTTGGCAGAGGTATCACGTCCGCTTATTTGGCCCCTCTACTTGGAAAGGCAGGAGATAAGGAACGAAAAGTTGTTGGCGTAGATATGGCGAACATTGAAGAGATACATATCTACCATGGAGGGGCCCTCGATGGTGTTAAGTTCTTCTTCCGTTCTTCAGAGACTTCAGAAGCCCCTCCGCCAGTGCCACCTAGAAATTACTTGCACAAGGTGTCTCAGAAATTGGCATCTTTATCTGTATCATCTTCTCTGAATGGTCCACTTCGTTCGTCTCTTATCGGAAATGAAAAGCGAGAATACTCAGTGTTCAAGGTTCAACCTGGCGAGAAGATTGTTAAAATGCACATACGTAATGGTGCATGGATAGATGCTATTCAGTTTGAAACGGACAAAGGCAGACGTTCGGATATGTATGGTAACAGTTCAGGCGGGCATCTTTCAACCATTAGCGTGCCGCATGGGTTTGAAGTGGTTGGATTATACGGATATGTTGGATCTTGGTTAGACGGCTTCGGAATAATTTATACTGCTTAATCTAATTGACGTTCTATTATTTTTTCCTTGGCGATATTGTATTCTACAGGGTACCTTTCGATAATTCCGGGTTTCTTTGTTTTAAACATTGACACAAGGTTAGCTGGTTCCTGCCCATACTTTAACCGATTAAGTTTAGCTTCTACGTTTGTAATATCTTGTTGCAACTGCGATACTCTACTATGTGCTCCCCTGGCGTCGCTTATCGGACCGAAGTAATGTTTGTAAAGCAGTTGGAGGTGTTGGAGTTTGCCAAGCACTTCGTTTTGCTTATCTATAAGTCTCAGTCTTTCGTTATTGAGCTTTCCGCTTAGTTTAGCCTGTAATGCTAGCGACTTATCTAGCTCAATTGAGTCCATAGCTGTTGAAAGAGTATTGGAGAAGTAGTTGGCATGGTCAGAAATGCTGTAGAACTGCTGGGAATGGGTTGCAGTAACATCTTCCAAAACACCTTCGTCACTCAGATAATACGGATCTGACGAATCTGAGTCTGTATTAGTGCTATGTCCATTTGGAGATTCTGCTGGAGGTGTTCTTACCCCATTCTGATCATCTTCAGTTGAAGAATCGGTCATTAGGTTGTTTGATCCGGACTGAATGGTTAAATATAACAATATTATATAAGCGCGGTTGACATAATAAAATTAAGCCCACTAACGCTAATACGTTTCCACTGCTTCAAAGGCAGGTTTCGACTAAGATATTGCTAAATCATGTCGTTCCAGCTCCAGAATTCGGAAGTCTTGGCGCGATTGAAGCCTTTTGGCATTCTGTTTGAGAAATCTCTCACAGATTTGATCAAGGGTATTCGAACTCATTCGAAAGAGTCTCCAGAGAGCTTACAGCAGTTTCTCGATACTGTTGTCCTAGAGTGCAAGTCCGAGTTAGCAACCACTGATCTCGAAACCAAAGCAATGGCTGTTTTGAAGCTTACTTATCTTGAAATGTATGGATTCGATATGTCGTGGTGCAATTTCCAAATCCTTGAAGTCATGGCCTCGTCCAATTTCCAACAAAAACGAATAGGTTATTTGGCGGTAATCCAGTCTTTCAAGAATGAGCAAGATCTCCTTATACTTGCTACAAATCAATTCAAGAAAGATCTTAATTCATATAATCATACCGAGATTGGTCTCGCCTTGAGTGGTATAGCCACTATTGTCACACCTCACCTCGCACAAGATATCCATGATGATGTAGTGATGAAGTTAAGCCATTCGAAGCCCTATATTCGAAAGAAGGCCATATTAGCTATGTACAAGATTATCCTCCAATATCCAGAAAGCCTTCGGGTTAACTTCCAACGCATAATTGATAAATTAGATGATCCCGATACTTCTGTAGTCAGTGCTACCATCAACGTCATTTGCGAGATCAGTAAGAAGAATCCAAACATATTTGTAGGCTACTTACCTAAATTCTTTGCTATCATGGAAGACACCAATAATAATTGGTTAATCATTCGTATCCTTAAATTATTTCAAATCTTGTCCAGAGTGGAGCCCAGAATGAAAAAGAAGATTATGCCCACCATCGTAAGTCTTATGCTTAAGACACAAGCCTCATCTCTCATCTATGAGTGTGTGAATTGTATTGTGAATGGGGATATGCTTCAAGAAGATTCTTTCAAGGATAAAGAAACTGCTAAACTTTGCATTACTCAGTTGATGAATTTCTTTGAGCTTGGTGATTCTAATTTGAGGTTTGTGGGCTTACTCTCGCTAATTAATATCTTGAAAAAGTTCCCTACTTATATTCATGAAGTGAAGGGAGTCTCCAGAGTGGTTATGGAATGTTTGGCCGATAAAGATACTATCGTGAAAGAGAAGGCTCTCGAAATTTGTGACTATTTGGTGACAGAAGATAACATTGGCGAGGTCGTGAAGACATTATTGTTGCAGCTAGTGCCTCCATCCTCGTCGTCACGCCCAGCCGCAGTGAAACCAAAAATTATATCTGAGAATTTGAAAGTAATGATCACCACCAAAATCGTATCAATTGCATCTGCGGATAATTACTCTAATATTCCCAACTTTAGATGGTATGTGGCAGTGTTGAAAGATATTTTGAGCTTAACCCTTTTACCAGATGCTCTTACAGCAGAGACCGTTATATCCAAGAGTTCTAGCATAGCCATATCTGATCTTTTGGGTCGGGAATTTGTTTCTTTGAGCATCAAGGTACCATCATTGCGTCATATTATTCTCAATAAAGTTGTTGTCTGGGCTGTTCAAGATGTAAGACTACTTGAGAATTGTCCCATGTTCCTCAAATATATTTATTGGATTATGGGTGAATATGTCGACGATATAGGCAGCGCTGGTGAGCAATCGGATGATTCAGACGATGAAAAATATGAAGATAATGATGGTACGACGAGCCGCTTAAGCTCTCAAATACAGATTCTCAATTCCCTTGTGAATTGCCAGATAGACAAATCACTTAACTTAGTGACTAATTTGCATTTCCCGTTATCTAAAAGGTTAATAACGTTGCCAGAGTCACTGGTGTTAACAGCATTAATTCAATCATTGGTGAAACTTTATGGTGGAATATTAACGACTTACATGGAATCTTTCGGTTTGAATGGACGCTTACCGAGAGACAAGTATATCCAGTTGGCTTATTTCCTTTCCAAAGTCATTAACTTCATCTCCAACTACGAAAATCACTCTAACTATGAAGTTCAGGAACGAAGTTTATCGTGGCTCGAATTTCTCAAATTATGTTTAGAAGCAATGATGAAAGGAAATTTGACTGAACTCAGAAAATTGGAATTGGCGGATATCGAATATTATAAAAACCTTCTGATAGAGCTGGAGAGTGAAGGGAGTGACGAAGGAGATGTTGAAGAGGATGAATACACCTCTGACGAGAGTTCAAACAGTGACCTTATATCAAATCTGTCTTTAGATGAACCATCTGGACCCCCTCCTCCAGAAGAGCCAAATATTTTGGCCATTGATTCAGGAAACTTTGAGTTGTCATCAGATAAGAGAGGTGAATCTATTTTGCAGGATTTGAATTCTGAGGTATCGAACAGTTCTAATGATACCTATGAGCTGATTCCCTCTCTTTTATCGACGATTTTGCCGTCATTCTTCAAGTCTTATGAGCTTAAGCCAGTTGCTAGAAATTCACAACGGAACATACCTATTCCCGACGATCTCGACTTGGATGAAGAGATAAATGCTGATGTCAGTATCGAGTTTTCGGAAGATGAAGAAGAAGACTATGAAGATTCTCTTTATATGATGACCAAGAGTTCTGATGCTGGTTCCCTAGAACCGGAATTAGTCCCAAATGAAGAATCTCAAGCAAAGAGAAAGCAAGATCGCTTAGAAAGGCTTCAGGATGATCCATACTATTTGAAGACAGATGAAAAGAAGCCAAAACTGAAGAAGAAGGATATTCTAAGTCCTCGGAATGGACTGGCAAGTCCGGATGATCAAAATGTGGCTGTTGCATCCCGTACCCCATCTATCCATCTGGTGACTGAGAACAAGAAACCTTCCAAGAAGCCGAAAGCATTGAAGAAAGAGAGAGTAGTAGTCTTAGCTGACGAAGTAGTTGGATCGCCTAGCCCGGAGCGAGAGGCATCACCACCCGTTAAGAACAAGCTGGTCAAGAAAAAGAAGAACGTATTCCAAATAGATTCATCCAACTTGGATAATTTCAATATTGATGCGACATCAAACGACACACCAGCCAATGAAATGGAATACGAAATTGACTTAGACAATTTACGAAAGCTGTTGGCACAAAGCAATGAGAAGAAGAGTAAAACAAAGAAGGTTTTAAGCGAGAAAAGGCACAAACTGCAAAAGACGGCCACTGAGATTGAACAAAGTAATGAAGGTGATGTTAATGCCGAGGCTGCACCAGAGGCTAAACCAAAAAAGAAGAAGACGAAAAAGAAGAGAGCAGTCATTCTTGACTGACTTATATACACAGCATAATAAATATTATCTCTTTGAAAGTTATTCGAACTATCTAGTACAGCATCTAGTCTTTAGATAACAATGGGGTGTGCTCAGGAACAGTCTCAATCTGTACATCGGTTTCTGAGCTCGTAACATCTACAACCTCATTGAGTGGTGGTTTCCATCCAGCAACCTTAGAGTATCCAAGTTCTTGGTACTTAGATTCCATTTTCTCTCTCACGTCAGAGGAAAATTTTCCTACGTCTCCAGGTTTCAAACCAGTTGTTGAAATTGGAGGTAAAACCTCGATCACAATTTCTCCAGTATTGAAGGTTCTGGATGACGCATGGAAAATACTTGAAGTGTTAGAGGTTACAAATGGTATTATGGGAATCTGGGCTTGTTGGGCCAAGTGGAAAGCTCCCTTCTTGAATGGGAGGAGATTCAACTTGGTGGCTCCAGATCTCGTTCCCTCGGGGAACATAAAAAGAGAGCGCTTGTTTCTCTTCAAGGAATCTAAGGCACCATCTAACACCTTTTTAGCCTTCTCACCACGAGCCCTGTCCAAGAAAAATGTTCCAGAGGCCAACATGAACCATCCCAAAAATGGGAAGAATTTCAAAGCCTTTTTGGCAGTGACAGTCATACCTGGTTGGAAGGTTCTACCCAAGATATAGATGTCCAAAGCAGACTGGTGATTTCCGATAACAATTCCTGGTCTTTCCCTCAAGTATTTCTCGTTCTTAAGAGTGATCTTCATGCCCAAGAACGCAGACATAGTATAGTAGAAAGCCCGAGCCACAGTGTATTGAGCATACTCAGGCTTGCCAATGATCCTGAGGAAAATAGATGCGACCACACCATACAAGGCGCATCCTACAATCAAGGTGCCGAATACTACGGACTTGACGTAGAACTTTAAGGTGCTTAATACACTTCCCATCGAGCGATAATGGTGAAGAAGACTTATGTGGGAAATTATTTTGTTGAGTCTCGGTGCAGGATCAAAAAGTGGGGTGCAAAATAATCTTCACTTTTAACATCGTATATTGAAGTAGCTCTTTAATTGACACATCTCTCTGACCTATATAATTATTTGAATATGGCCTTTACGCCTTCAATGCAAGAACGGCATTTTTGGCAGTAGAGGATGCTGAAGCAGGATTCACTCCGGTCACAAGCCTGCCATCAACTACTGAATGATCGTCCCAAGGGCCCTTAGGAGGCGAATAATTGGCCCCGATCCGCTCAAAAAGATGCTCTACAGTCTCTAGCTTATGCTTCTTCAAGGCTTGATTAAGTCCTAACTGCTCTTCACCCAAATCGGTGAAGCCAGTGACCTTTTTGTTGTGAATAATTGACTTCCCAGTCTTGGTATCAATAAAATTGTTGAAAATTGCAGGTCCATGGCAAACTGCAGCCACTACTCCATTCCTAGAGTAAATCTGCTGCCCAATTTTTTGCAACTGAGTGGCATTAGGGTAGTCAAAAAGTGCTCCATGGCCGGCAGAAACGAAGAAAATTGAGTATTCAGTAGGGTCCACTTGAGACGCCTTTTTAATCTTTTTTAAGGTGACGTTAAATTCAGAATGTGGATCGTTATAAATGTTCAAGTCGTCACCATCCAAGAATTGTTCGGTTAATGAATGCTCATCAACTCCAAATTCGCCGGTCTCAGAAACGAAATCGACTTCGAATCCAGCGGCCTTAAACACCTCAAATGGATGCAATGCCTCGGAAACGAAAAGTCCCGTTTTAGCACCGTCATCGTAAAAGACGTCGTTGTATGAAGTTACTGCAATCAAAGCTTTAGCCATTTTAATGTGCGCACAACTGATAGAGACGATCTAGGGGTCCTTTATAATCTTAGCGAAGCAACTATGTACACTCTCCATAGCGTGCGGTGACAAGCAAGGATAATTGACCACGGCAACATCAAAAGTCGGGCAGGGGGAAATTCTAGTGGGCTTTTACACCTGACGCTTGCAGCAATCAAACCGACTTATATACAGTAGATAAACGGGTATGTAGAATGGTTGCGTCTGCATGGGCAAAACATCTGCACGGCGTGGTATTGTTTCAAAATAAGAAATTAGTGCATAGGATGATAGGCATTTCGGACAGCAACTACACAAAACCCGTTTTGATGATCCCAAGTAAGATTCACAAGGCAATCTCGACTTGGGACCCTTAGATGTTTGCTCACCGGTACACCTGGCCTATCTAAATTGCGTATTTTGTGCAGGCCAAATGTTTTTCATTTGTAGATAATTATCCATGCCTCCACGTCAGCGGAGCACCCGAAATGGGGGTCTGAAGAAAGCTGAATCGGCCACGTCACGCTCTACTGCTTCTATTTTCAAAAGTGGACACCCTGTAACTGAGCCAACTCCGGAAAAGAAAGCTGCAGCGCCTCTGCCTCCAGTTTCCGGCGGCCAAGAAGAAGACGAAGAGGTTCCCCTGTCATTTATTGTGAGAGCTATCTACGAAATTCAAGATTTTCTTAACGACAATCTTAACTTTAGCAAGTTCGTTCAACTTGTGCTTGTCCTGTTCTTGTGCCATACTTTCTACTTAAATAACACAGAATATGTCAAGGAGCATTACAACCATATTGGGTTCAATATTTTAGGAGTGGTTCTGGCTCTAGTCATGAGTCATAGGAGTAAGCTCAAGCTTCATAATCAGAACAGTGAAAAGTTTGATAAGCCACAACTTCCAGAGTTCAATTTGATTTATGCTATATTCATTCCAATGGGTATCGCATGCACTCTTAAATCTGATCTTTTGGTGTTGAACTTGTGCTTGAACTACTTTATAGTTGACAACTTGCACATTGGAATAAGAGCGTTGTCTGCAGTTGCATTCTACGAAATTTATCGCGAAGAGAATGACCCTAGACCTACGCCATGGGTTTTGTTTATCTTCCTCTTCCATGCTATGTTGCAGTACCTGTTGAGTTACATCAATGAAGGACCTGAAAGTTCTAAACTCAAGGATGTGAGTGAAGACGATTTTGAGTCAGCTGTCGATCATACTATTCATAAATCATTGACAAATACTGAAATCCAATTGTTCTGTATTCTTATTGACAATCTTATCTTCGGATTTACTGAATCCAATGGGGATAATTTGCCATTAATTATTTTCCAAAAACTCATGATTAGTCTTTTAGCTGTGTGCATGATCTTGTACCCAGTTTACGTTCTCTATGGGTCACACAAAAACATCTTTTTGGCTATCGTAATTACTACCATTTCGGGATCATTGTATTACTATTTGGCAAATTATCAATTATCCCCAGTCCTTAATCACGACAATGCTGTTGTTTGGATCTGGAATTATATCTTCCACTCGGAGGAAAGAACCCAACTCTTATACCTCTGGGCCGGTATTCTTGGCCTTCTGGTTCCCTTAGTTTTCCTTTTGGCTCCTCAGATTTCATTGAATTTGAGACGGAAGTTGTGGCACTACTTAATTCTTGGCATGATTGCCTATCCTGCCCTAATCTCTCAACCACAATTTACCCTAATTGCTCTTCTTGGTTCAACTATTGTTTTCCTTATTATTGAGCTAATTAGATTCTCGCGGTTTTCTTTCTTGGGTGAGTGGCTTGCAAGCCAGCTTGTTATTTTCCAAGACTTCAAGGACTTGAAGGGACCATTGAATGTATCTTATATTTTCCTTATTGCTGGTGTTACTCTTCCAATAGTGTTTGATGTCTGCGTTGACCACCACGTGTCGATTAAATCATATCTTGGTTTAGTATCGTTAGGCGTTGGAGATTCGTCAGCCTCTATTGTAGGGAAACGATTCGGCACTATCAAGTGGAAAGGGGGTCCCAAATCTGTTCAAGGAACTATTGCATTTTTGTTCTTCGCTATGGTTGGATTTGGTGTAGTCGATCACTACTTCCTTGAAAACCACGTGAAAGACTGGGAAGCGCTTTTCGTAAGCACTTTAATTGGAAGTATTTTGGAAGGCGTAAGTTCGTTGAACGACAATATTATCATTCCATGTATAATGATGATAGCGTTAGACGTTTTGTCGAAGAAGTAAATCTTACATTAGACTAAAAATACACATGCTAAATCATTATCATAATCATCTCGAACTGAAGCTGCTTGAGTTGGATACTCGAAATTATCGTTGGTGATGTTTTTCATCGACAATAACGGAGGAGAGATCATCGAACCAACATCTCGAGACCTGACATTTGTCACTATATATGGCAAGTTCGTCTTATCAAACACATTCCTGGTAATTTCTTCTACATCATCAAGAAAGTCTGGCCTTACACTGGGTCCTTGCATAGCAAAGTTTGAGCCATTCAATTCCAATTTAGGAATCGCATCCGGAAGCGAGTCGTCATAGGTGGTTGCTGGAGAGTACGCATCACATGTAGAACTATGAAATGAAGTTCTAGAGCTAGGTGGTCTAGTAAATTGTGCTTTAGAATCTCTCCGAGAAGTCAATGCGTGTATTAAGTCGATTTGGTAGTCATCAAGCTCACTGTCGGAATCATCATTATCGTCATCATCAAACAAAATGGCATTTTCGTCGACCAAATCTGAGGCAAGTCTCTTGAGCGATGCACTATCATCAGGCACAGATGTATTATCCGAGACGCGTCTAGCTGATTTGGCGAAATATGGCTCTAGTTGATGCCGAAATTCGGACGATGGAGGTGCAGAGGCGACTGCACCTACAAACTTGAATAATAAGGTATCATCGTCTAAACGAACAGACCGAGAGTATTTTTGTGGAGCTGATTTCACCGTGGTCAAAGAACCATAATAGGGTTCTACCACCCGCATTTGCCACGGATACGGGAGTTTAAATTAAAAGCTATACTTAACAGTCAGATAACAACTCATGGCAGAGATAAGAAACCAGCTTAGGTCAGCAGTATGTATTGGACTAGTGGTTGTATCACGTGCACTGATCCAAGTCAGTTTGTGCAGCGAGACCTGCAGCAGGCAGGCGTGAACAATAAGAATTATCAAACACTGCATCGATCAATAATCTGCACAGTGTGACAGGATTGGCGCAATATTACTAGGTCAGCAAGGCGCTATGCAATATAGCAAATCGCCTCGGATAGATGACCGAGGATAAGCACGCCAAGGATATCCGACATCAAGTTAGCGTATTTATAGCAACCTGATTCGGGTAGTGTTTCCTGGATGAGACCATTATTTGATGCAGGTTGCGGAAAGCGCGATATTGCAACTTTTAACGTCTTGAGGCGAGGTTCCATATGTGGACCAAGTGAAACACTTCGGGTCCCTGAAAATTTTAATGTACCTGTAGATTTTGTAAAAGTTTAGTAATAGCAGCAACGCACCATTTTGCATATAGGGGGGACCTTACATGAATTATATAGGCTTCTAACTATACAAGTGCATTATGCAACGAACCTTCCATATAAATCTTTTTTTCTCATATTTTCTGAGTGAGCAAGAGGCGTCAACCACTAGACCGCCCAATATGTCAAATTTGCTACCAATGCCACACTGTACCTACCTTTGTAGTTTTAGAATGATTTTCTGAAAATTATGCACAGTCGGGCCCCGCTACCTTCCGAACGATGACCAGATTACCTGGAGTGTATACACTACCGATACCTCAGTTCCTTTTTCCGCAGTCTCTATATGTGTTGGAAAACTGCAGTGACCGGAATTCCGATGCATGTGGTGTGTCTGTTATTGAGGGCACCAACTGGAAAAAAAAAAAAACCAGGACAGTTTTGACCATTCGATCTGGCATTATATTTCTTGCTACTTTCCCATCGAAATTGCTTTACTGACGGTATCGGATTTAGAATTTCAATTCCTGCGAACTGCACTGGTGCCTGATTTACCATTTATAAAAGTTGTAAGGGGGCATCCTTGAAGTTTGTTTTAGCCGTTATATTAATTCACAGTGCTATGAATCTATTCTAGTGTCATATTAACCTTTCGATATTCCAGTTTATGATTCATTAAGTACATTCCCATTACTTTTGCTATGACTGAAAATTACCCCATTTCATGTGTTTCATGTCGCCGCAAAAAGATCAAGTGCAATAAACACAAGCCTTGCAATCAATGTGAAAAGCGTTCGATTGTATGTCATTTCCCTTCTACATTCAGGAATATTAAGATCAATGAAGATCAGCATTTAGATCCCAACGCCCGTTCTGTTTCTCGATCCGATGTATCGTCTTCGAGCGGTGCCGAGTCCTCGGAACCTTCGAACTCCAACAGTGATGATATCACTCAATTAAGAAAGCATAATCAACGGTTGATTGAGGAAAACAATCGATTAATATATAAAAGTCGACAGATGGCCCAACGGTTGTCGGAACAAAGCCGAAGCTCTAGCAGTCAAAGCGGCTCCGATACCAAAGCGCATCATGTGAAAGGGCCAATAGATATTTCGGGTGAGACATCTGAGACGGGTGATAAGTATTATGGCCCTCAATCGTCGAGTTTCATGATCGACAACTTGCGAGATAGCTCTAATGAACAAGTTGATCCTCCTGGTACTAAAGCACTGGCTTCCCTGACTGAAGACAAGGATAATGAGCTCGTTAAACAGTCTCTCCGCAAAAAAAAGTTACCTTGTGTCATAGCTGTAGCCGACAAAAACAACATGGACAATCCGAAACTCAGATCCCGAAACATATACGTCATTCGAAAATTGATTAACTTCTTCTTCTCCACCAACAGCTACTATTCCTCGTTCATCACCCGACATGCGATAACAAATTTCATTGATTCTTATGATTCATTAAAAGACGACGAGTGGGAGCACGATGATGAGCTCTTGTTACTCTATATGATACTTTTACTTTCAGTACAAAGATTGGCTCCTAGTGATTTCCTCGAGTTTGGGATCGCAAATGAATCTCAAATGCCCAGAATAACTAGTATAAGGAGTGAAATTGTCAAGAATGAATTAAATCATTCTTTCAGCAAATTAAGACACAACTTGCTCGATGAATCCATTGTCACAGTTCAGGCCTACATTTTGTGCTGTGAGTGGTACTTCATGGATCAAAAGTATGAAGAATGCTGGTCGATGGTGTTCCACGTCAGTGCTGTAGCATATCTGATTGGTCTACATGTTATGAGCAAATATCGTCTTAAGGATAAACTAGATGAGGAAAATGAAGACGTAGATCGTTATAAAGTCTGGTTTGCATTGAGAAACATCACTGGACAAATTTGCTCAATACTTGGAAGACCAAACCCCATATCCATTCAGGTTAACTCATTCGTGATGAACTCTAATCGGTCCTACCGCACAAAAATAGATTTCAATGAAAAGATTAATCAAGCATTAATGAAGATCGGTTTAGGTGAATGCCTTCGACTTTCCAACATGATGTTAATAGAAAACTTCATGATTGACTTTTCAATTCAGGACCTTTTCGAATTGAATAAAAAATTTGAGTCTGAGATTGATGTTTTGGAAATTTTTCTCGATCAGCTTGGAGTTAATATGGACTTAGACCTTGAAGAGAGTGCTCTGCTTACGGCTTCTGGAGATTCTAAGCTTACCCGTGGTTCCGTTATGCTTGATTTGATCATTTTCCATGTTAATCGAGCTAAACTCTTTGAACCATTTCTTGACAAATTTAGGGACCACGAACATGTGAATAAAATTGTAAGCATCTTGGTTCACTCACTCGAGCGCTTTTTGGATTACTCGGTAGAATTCATTGGGACTTTCGTTGAACGATTTATTTCGAAGATGTCAGGCAAGGCAAGGTTTGTTGTTGAAAGTCATTATGGAAAATTATTCCGGACTTACTTTCCATTTTTGAACTCGTTTGTTTACCAAGGATTCGTGGTTATCTTCACCTTCTTGCATTACAAAGGAAAGGATTTCATTGAGGCACAGGGAGGTCTTTCCATGCAAATTCATCTGACGGCCGTTGACTATGAAAAATGTTTGATTCTGCTTCACAGTAAACTTAAGACGTTGTATTCGTTTGAAATGAGTATACTGGATCAGTTGTCCACCAACATCAAGTTCTGGTCTTCCAATATCCTTTACTTAATGACAAAAAACCTTCGGTTGATGGAAACAATTCTTACTCGTCGAGAGCAAAGAATGCAAACCGAGCGTATGGGCGATTTTAGTAATGACGAATTAGAAGACACCTCTCAAGACGATAACATTTACGGCTTGAGACTTGCTGATCCTTTCTGGTTAACTAATCCAGAAAATTTACCATATTACTTGAGCTCGCCAAGTGATGACGACAAGTCTCAAGTTTCTGGGGGGCGTCAGGAGCCGGAAAATTTACAAAATCTTCAACAACCGCAACCACTTCACGCCCAATCTCAGGTAAGCAATACGCAAATGCCCTCAGGAACATGGGTGGGATCACAGGTTGCTAATACGCAGCCATATAACTCCCAAGGAGCCCCAAGTTCAAATGTTTACGTCGACCCCTCTTACAATGTGTTCGACCCAAACGCAAGTGTTGATTTTATGCACAACTTTGCCGGTCTGGGCGAATACTTTGGGGGTAATCATGGCTCTACACTGTCGCTGATGGACGATACTCAAAAGCCAAACATGAATTAATTGCCTGAGTGACGTTTCCTAAGCGAGATTGACATGACTTTGTTAAAGTTTGGTCACATGGAAAATTGCTTGGCGTAGTAACTCTAATCTTTTTCGCATGAATTGGCAGCAATAATGTATATTTTTAAAATTTAACACAATATCGAAAATCTTAAAAGTATGAACCTAGTTAGTTGTAATAAAGCAAATTGAATGTATGCATATAATTTTATAGCTCTTTCCTCTAAAATTCTTCTAATCTGAATATGGGGTCCTTCTTTCCTCTTCGGGGTTCTTGAATCCGTTATATCCTGCACATAACACAGGGTTCTTCAAATCTTTACTCCGACTAATAGGGCCGTATTGATTAACCAAATGTCCGGATTCAAGAAATTCACCGACTTTTTGTTCTCTAAACAATCATTAAGATATGTCTGCACCACCCATTTCTGGGGACCGGTTTCCAATTTCGGTATCCCAGTAGCTGCAATCTTGGATTTGAAAAAAGATCCCGATTTAATCAGTGGACCAATGACTGGATCATTGATTGTCTATTCGTTGGTATTCATGAGATACTCGATGGCTGTCACTCCTCAAAATTACTTATTATTTGGATGTCACTTTGTAAATGAAATTGCTCAATTGGGACAAGGTTACAGATGGTTGAGTAATAATGCTGCCCCTAAAAAAATTAAAGAGGCAGTAGAGGAAAAGAAGTAAATGGGCAATATAGCTATATTTTTGGTATGTAAACGAATTAAACCTCTTGTGAATATAAGAGCATTAAACGTCAAACAACGATTTGATCCGCATGTCATGTTGGGTGGGCCCCAATTGAGATTGCGAATTGTTATCGGAATCACCGTAGTCAGTATCGTTATCGATGAATAATTGGTTTGTTGAGACAATCAGTGTTCGAGATATGGTGGTACTAATGCCGTTGTAAGTAATGCCAGGCTCAGGAGAAGTAGACTTATCTTTGGTATTTTGCAGTTGGGTAGATTCACTAGCATTCAAGGCCAACATCTTCTTGTATCTCTTATTCTTCCGTTTCAGCGAGTCAGATATACCCTTATCTATTCTTCGAACAACATGCTGCAGTAGCTTAATTTCTTTGCCCTCTGCTTCGGGGCCTTGGTTCGTTATTTGAACAAACTGTACGGTAACGTGGGGGATATTATTCAATTCGAAGAGGATAGGATCTCCTGCTTCTTTAAGATAAATAGATATGCAATCATCTGAGTCATAATTGGGATCCTTAGTTTCCTCATTCTCGATTGAAGTAAGAAGACCCATGAAAGTCTTGAAATCTCGAAGTCTAAATCCTATCAACTTCAGAACAGGTTTATTAGGTTGGTCTACATCAGCCAAATTAGACTCTTCGAGATCATGAAGACCTATAGTTACTGTAACTGCCATTGACTGCCTCAAATAATCTTTATCTTTGGCCATGGCCTTGGTAACACCACTAAACATCACCTTATGGTTTCTGATTTCGAGTTTGAAGTCATCTACATTAACGGGAATCATATCTAGGAACTGCCTCGGAATATTTTGATCGACTCTAAGATAGCTGATGATATCCAGCAGTTCAAGTTCCATGTCTTGACCGGTCTTTTCACGTTTATAATCATCTGCGATGCGCAACCTATTTTTCATTACTGGTTGATATGAGGTTTGGTATTTTTTAACGATAAGCTTCTTGGTCTTAATTTCAATAAGCAACTTGTACTTTATTGCCGATGCTGCAGTTTCATTCCAGTATACTTTAAGACATAAGTAGTCCAAATCGTTATTGTCTAAGTTTCGAAACAACGTTACCAATGGTTTTGCACTAACTAAAAATGAGTACGAAGGGTCACCTTCAGACTCATATCCATCTAGTAGTACTTTCGAGAAGTCAATATAATATTCGTGAAAGAAATCACGTTCGAACTCTATTTCACCGTGAGCGGTTCTCGCTCCGTTGATGGCGGATATCGAAAGCAGCCGTTCCGTCACTACAAACTTTATGCTATCAGAAACGGAAGCCAAAGCACAGATAGCTTTGCACCATATTCGTCGTTGGGAATTGTGGCTAATAACGGCAATAAATGACATCAAAAGATGTATATGATATATTGATCTGTGAAGAACGGCTCAATCTTATGCGCTTCTGAAAACAGCCGTGCACCGAGCTCTTATCGGTTCCGTAATCTTTTGTCGAATCGAATTTAGAAGGGTCCGCCATGTATAAACTTCTTGTATTAAATCCCAATTCGTCGCAGAAGGTCACAGACAACCTAAAAGATACAGTCAATGCTCCTGATTCAATTGAACTTTCTTTCTATACTGCACCTCAAACTTCTCCAAAAGAAATTACTGGCGGTGAGACTTCCATTCAGTCGGAGAAAGCCGTACTTGAAGATCTTAAAGATAAAACCTTGCATTATGACGGCATTTTAGTTTGCTGTTATTCTGATCATCCACTCGTTTATTCGTTGCCATCACTTACCAAGGCGCCAGTAATGGGAATTATGCAGGCTACATTATTGTACTCTTTGCTGAACCCAAGATTCAAAAAGCTGTTTATACTTACCAGCACCAGTGAGTGGCTTCCACTTCTCGATCGCGGGATCTGTGACTTCATAGGCTCTAGTTCTTTCCCGGAAGGAAGGTTTCAAAAGACACTTGCTCTTGATGTTAACGTCACCAGCTTGTCAGATGCTTCGAATTATGATAGGATTCGAAAGAAAGTTGAATCCATTTTGTTTCAAACCTACAAGGACGATAGCATAGATTGTGTATTACTAGGCTGTGCGGGCATGGCAGGACTTGACAAAAAGTTAGGCGAGAGTTTTCCTGGAATTGAATTTATCGACAGTGTTAAAATTGGAGTTGACTTTTTAACCGCCTTGATGCAATTTAAAAATCGAGGTTAACTCTTAGTATCCCAAAGATAGCCAGGGTACCTAATGCATTTATGAGCATAATATAGAAACTAGCTAGTTAAAACTAATGGGAATAACGTATATATATGAGAAATTAAAGCCAAGGTGTTTGAGCGCTATTATTCAAATTTGAGGCTATTCTTAGCGCGCGTACAATTGAAATGATTTAGAATCATTCACTATCTACACAGATTCAATTTCGTGACCGTTAACGAGACTCCTACCTTCGATCCGTGCTTGATATATCTACAGTGCACAATAATAACAGTCATATTGTCTTTATCACTTGACCACCTTTCACAATCAACCTACTCTTCAGTATGTCAGACGCAGGAGACTACGAGCCAAAAGCGACAAATCCTTCAGACGAAAGCAACGCTGATCTCAGTGAAAAGTCATTCTCCCCGGAGATCCTTAACAGAAAGCTGTCGTTCTTTGAGAAATTTATTTATAGACGAAGCCGTCAACCAGAAACTTCAGACCATCCCTCTCTTGAGCAAGAGCAAGAGTTACCGCCGCTATATGAACTAATTCTTACTGGGTACAAGACATCAACCCGTAGACATGTATTAAATGTAGAGATTGCTGAAAATATTCGCCAACTCATTCCAGGAAGATTACAATTGGCACAGGCGTGGACCCTAGTGTACTCAATGGAACAGGATGGAATTTCATTGAGGTCGTTGTATCGCAATAACGACCGAAATAATCAGCGAGCTCGCCAAAAAAGGGTTGCGCAACCTGAAGGGGGATATGCAAGTCTGGTAGTGTCATCGTTCATTGGGCATTCCCACGATGACGAAATTAGACGACCAGTTGGTTACGTCTTGGCCATTCAGGATTCCACGGGATCAATCTTTGGTGCATACATGAACGAAAATCTTAGACCTATGGAACATAAGCGCTACTACGGCAATGGCGAATGTTTCTTATGGAAATGCGAAGACACTGCCAATGGTCATAATCATCGTTTCAAGGCATTTGTATACACTGGCATCAATGACAACATCATATATTCCAACAATCAATTCATTGCTATTGGCTCATCCAATGGTCGCAATGGACTTTGGATAGACAAGCTGCTTTGTCTGGGTGTATCAGCTCGATGTGACACCTTCGGGAATGAAATCTTATGCGGCAATGCGAGTCCATCTCAAGAGGGGAGTCGCCAGACCGAGCGCAAATTTGACGTTATTGGGTTGGAAATATGGCGTATAGGGGACCCATAATTTGAGAATCGCCGCACAGGCTCTTAATTATCTACCTGAACACTACGTAAATTGTCATTTATTGCTCCCTTTTGGCATGTTCCATGCGAGTTACTACCAACGTAAATAACGCCGCACGGAAACTATCTGAATATTCTCCCCATTACTTTATGTCCTAAGTGAGTGTCAGATAAGGTGACGAAATCAATTGACTCGGTATCAGCATTCACTTGGGTGCACTACAGGTAGGTCAAATTTTAGTTCTTTTGATCTACTTGGGACACTACAAAATTTATTTAATTAACTGGTGTCGCCATCATTAGCAACTAAGCGGGACTTAAAACTATGCATTGCACCGCCTGCTGGTACCTTAAAATTCAAACTCGATGTTAGCCGGTTATGCAGGTCCACTTACCCTAAGCGCAAATATGGAACTAGCGAAACATACTTTGGCTAAATTTTGAGATCGGAAGCTGCATCGACTGTTGCTAAACCTGCAGTACTCAGAGTGCTGCAACCGACAATTACTACTGATTAATGGGGTGAGCTCGAAACTTGTAAAAACGAGCTTCACCAACTGTCTTATAGGTGGTACTACTATGAAGGGTGAAAAGCCGTCAGGGCCGTCTGAAAGCATGAGATATCGACTGCAACAGTGTAGGCCGTCCGGTGGTGGGTATTTTCCGGCTCAAGCTTTGCAGCATGCAAGGTCCAACCGTGCAGGATTATGAAACTGTCGCAGAGGCTGCGAAACTGAGAATGTGCCCACGGATAACCACTGTGCAAGTCGGAAGTATTAACGTAAATGGGGTTGCAGCATACGTCAAGATTGATGAAAGGCTAAGACAACTAGCATCGTCGGCGCCGTTTTACAGCATCAAGGGGCTCCGTTAACCAATTTCATGCACATGGGCCAGAGGGTAGCCTGGAATGGTTCAACAATTAGCACATTTGGACATGTAGGTGGTGGTAGATTGCATCAATGACGTTCAAATGTCCTTCTTTTGGTGAAATGACTCCTCAATAATGTAAAATGCGACGTGATGACATTCGAAATTTCCGGCTCTATAGCTAAGTTATATACAGCAGCGCTCTCCCCAAAACCGTATCATCTAGACATTCTTCCTAGAGGCAATTGTTGATAAAATAGTTGCAGCATGAAGGTTGGAACAGTTGCTGCCTATGCGGGACTTACGGTAGCTGTCAATGGTCACTTCATACCTTCATGGCCTTCATCACCATCCGGTCATGGTGACGACAAGCCTCACAAGGGTCACAGTGAAGATGACATCTGGAATTGGTTATGGCCATGGGGAGACGGTGGTCATCATAAGAAGCATGATGACCATGGTGACCACCATAAGGGAGGTCACGGCAATGATGGAGGCCATAATGACAATGGATGGTGGCCATGGAATCCAAAGCCACCTCACAAACCGCCTCATCATCACCCCACTGGACCTGACTGTGACACAACCACTACAACATCTAGTACTGATTGCGAGCCAACGAATCCCTCCAAACCCACTCATCCAACAAGTCCTATATATCCCACAGGTCCAACGTCAGATTGTGAACCAACAGGTCCAACATACCCTACAGGACCAACTAAACCCACTGGACCTACAGGACCTACGTATCCTACTGGCCCAACTGGTCCTACTACCGACTGTGAACCAACAGGACCTACTTATCCTACCGGACCAACTAAACCCACTGGACCTACAGGACCTACGTATCCTACTGGCCCAACTAGTCCTACTACCGACTGTGAACCAACGGGACCAACTAAACCCACTGGACCTACTAGCCCTACTAGCCCTACAGGACCCTCAAGTAAGCCAACCGGACCTACTGGCCACTCTAGTAAGCACCACAGTACGTCAAGCACTGACTGCGAGCCTACTGGGCCAACTGATCACCTGAGCAAGCCAACCGGACCAACCGGACCAACTGGACCAACCGGACCTACTGGACCTTCAAGTAAACCTACAG